>BPLQ01003893.1:0-296114 GCA_021605075.1 Caerostris darwini | reverse complement strand
AATGAATGTTAAAAATTATTTAAACCTTATAACATTATTCATAGTAGTTAAAGTGTGAAAGTGTTTGAAGTGTGGTGAGGAACATTCACATAAGGACTGTAAACTATTTGATAAGCTTGAAATTCCAACTTGCATTAACTGCGGACAGTCGGGACACACAGCCGCCTGGAGAGGTTTCGCCAAGTTTCCCAAAATAAAAGTTAACTCCACCAAGTACGCCACATACCCAAAACACGTATCAGCCAGACAGGTGACACCAAACTTTTCCTATGCTTCGGCAACGAAAAATCAACCACCATCTCAACAACCTGCCACCATCAACAATGACTTCTCCCAAAATCAATTGACTCACTTACGGAGCATCGCGGATCAAGCCCCCTTTATCCAAAATGCTTTGCTACTTATGAAAGAATTTGTATCCATTTTCTCGGAATTAAAAAACTCTGGAGAACTTCTCCAACAAATTAGAAACGCGGATAACAAGGTAGATAAATTGCAGGTCTTCATTAATGGCCTAGCAACTCAAACAACCCAAGTTTCCAAGTTCTAAGTTTTCATTTTTACTTTAAAATTATGCAATGTGTTTTACATTTACTATGGGCCTTGAGCCGACTGACAATATTTTTATGTTGCAACTAGGAGGTTTGGTCGCTTCGCGACCTAGGTACTCCGTTCACCTACACCGATTCATATTCATAGTGGTTAATTATAATTAAATACGACTCTCATTTTCATGATTTGAAATCTAATAATAAAAAAAATTACATGTTTCATCATTTTTTAAAATATTAAAAAAAAATTTATTTAAAAATTATTAATTATTTATTTGAAATTATTTTTTATACATTATTTTTTTTAAAAACTTTAAAAAAATTTATTTAAAGTTTATTAATTATTTATTTAAAATTTGTTAATTATTTATTTAAAATTATTTTTTTATTAATTGTTTTTAAAAAAATTTTTTTTTAATTATTTAAAAAATATTTATTTTTTAAAATATGAAATTCAATAACTATTACTTTCGAAATGAATGTTAAAAATTATTTAAACCTTATAATAATATTCAAAGTGGCTAATTATAATTAAATTCAAATCATATTTTTATGATTTGAAAGCTAATATTATAAAATTGCTTACTTTATTTATTTTTTTATAGAGAATTATGCTTTATATAGGATTCCAATTATTGAAAAATGCAATTCAGAAATTCATTTTATGTAAAAGCCAAACGCGATTTATATAGTTGCTATGGTAACTCGTCATAAGCAATGCCAACGTCGAAAACAAATGCATAAATTGAAATATTCAATTTCCATACCACATAGTTTACTTTACAAATAATCCATGAAACTAATTTTAGAATCAATTTTCCGATATAAGCAGATAATATATGCAGTTAAAATTCAAAAATCTTAAAAGATATAAAGTAATGAAAATAGCTTCATTGTTAATCTAATAAAAGCATACTAAATACTTTGTCAATTAGATCACGCATAAGAAGGCTTTGATTAATATTTGTTATTACCATAAAACCATTTTGCATGTAAAACGTCACCTTTAAAAATCATATGACACTACTGTGCTCAAAAAGGAAGACCAATTTTTTTTTCAAAGCGTCTTTATTTTTTCTTCCAAATTTATTTCATCGCCTTCAAAGTAATCACCTATGGACACAATGCACTTGTGCCAACTTTTTTTCCAATCCTCAATGCATGCTAAAAAATCATCGGCGGTAATGGCCATCAAAGCTCGCGGCGATTCACGTTGAATCTCTTCAATCGATTTGAGTTTAGGGAATATCCAGAAGTCAAGGTGGTTGTGGAACGATATGGGTTTCATTTTTGGCGAAAATGTCACGAGGTATCAATGCAGTGCGAGCTGGCGCATTCAGTGTTTTCGGTACCAATCGAGATTTGGCGCGTTTGTGGCCCAAAATAGAATGGACCGATCCTTTTGAAATTCCAACATCATCAGCAAGGTCTCCTATTGTAAATAGACGATTTGCAAGCACTAAATCTTTCATTTTTTTGGACGTGAGCTTCGTCGGTTGAGGTTGAGGGTCTACCAGAGGACTCTTCTTCTTCAAAGCGTTTTCTGCCTTCTTTGAACTGTTTATACCCCTTGTAAACATTTCTTTCCGATATAGGAATGGTCACCGAATGCCTTCTGCAACATTCTAAACGTTTCCGCAAACAAAATTGAATGCAAGTTCTTTGCTCAATGAATTCAGACATTTCAAAAATCGCCGGAATCAGTTGTAGCGTCTCACAAAGCCAAGCGTAACTGAAACACTAATGGATATTTTGAGGTCAAATTTCACACAGATTTCACTCCTCAAAATTTCCTGGATACTCTAGAGGATGGGTTAACTAAATGGCGCATAGCAATTAATGTCTCTAAATCTCAAGCCATTGTTTTCCAAAAAGGGCACGCCAGACAACCAAGTATTAATCTCTCCCTTTTTGATCAACAAATTGAATGGACAACTAATATTATATATCTCGGCTTGATTATAGATAATAAACTTACGTTTTGATCCATATTCAAAAAATCAAAGAAAAATGTTGGAACCAATTTCATCTCACTCTGCCACTCATCAATAAATATTCTAAATTAACTTTGTCAAACGAGATTCTTCTCTACAAACAGGTTCTAAGGTCTGCTCTTACTGATGCTGCCCCAATCTTGGGCCTAGCTGCAAAATCTAATAAAAAATCTGTACAAATAACTCAAAATAAGCTTCTTCGTATCATCACTGGTGCACCCTGGTTTGTCCGTAACTCTACAATCCATCAAGTTTTAAATGATTCTATTGACAACTATATTACAAAACTTTCAAGAAGTTTCTTATATACTATTGCTACCCCCAAAAACCCACTCATCAAGACAAAAACTACAGTGTAATTATAATTGAAGTACCACTTTCAAAATGCTGGGAAAAAAACACTCATCACAATAAGTTCAAATTTCAAATACTTGAAGAAGGGCGAAACGATATGGCATCAAAAAAAGTGCTACCCATTTTTCCCATTCAATTTGGTATGAAATTGGCGTGGTGGATGAGCTTTCCACTCACAGTGTCACAACTGTTGAATGACTTGGAAGTCCTTTTTTTCCGTCAAAAGGCCGAAACCATCAAGCATATTAAACACTACAGTGGGTTGAATGTGCAACTCATGCCAAATACGTTGTCATTTCGGTTCAAAATATCACTTGCAGCCGAATTCACTTTCTTTAGGCCGCTTACAGCGCCCTCTATTAATACACTTTGGAACGTTTTTGATGCCGTACCGTTTCCTCCTTCTTCAAGTATATTCAATTTTTTTACAGCATTTTCAAAGTGAGACTTTAATTCTAATCACCCTGTATTTTTACGCAGTTCAATGGAAAATATATGTATCCTTACTCTACTTCTAAATGGAATCGAAGCCTCAAACCACCCTAATTTCCTGTTCACTTATTTATTCTACTTCAGTTCGATAACTTCCAGTCTCTCTTCTAATGTTATCTATCGCTCTTTACTGATCGCAAATTTCATCTTACATTTTCATCACCAATGGTTTTCATTTTACTTTCTCTCTTTTTTTTTTTTTTTTTTTTTTTCTTTTCTTAATTCTTCCGATTACTATTATCTATTCCTCCTGACTTTTTTTTTCCTACTTCCTTCACATATCATTGAGTATAATCAGTAGTGGCCAACACACTGCCCGCCTTGAATATTTTTCTGATCCGGGAGATTGATCACACTTTTACAAAATATATTTATTTTATAACGGCCAAAGTAATGAAAACCAATGTATTGAAAAAATGCATTATGTGTGCATCGCTATATTCAAAAATCAACTGCCAAAATGATGAGAAAATTTGATTTTAAAATAATATTCTTGCGAATATATACCTGTTTTATAGATGAGTTTACAGTTATGAGTTCGCAGAATAATTAAATTATATTCTGCGAATTCATGACGTGCGCGCATTTTCGAACATCTAATATAACAGGTTCTATGTTTCACTTTAAGCGACCTCAGTGACCATCCCTAGATATGCATAGTGGATTGTTAATAGCTTAGCAAACCAGACTCTTAGTTGAAGTTGTTAGCGCTTTTGGCTCAACTTACACAGGCGAATCGTCGTACCCCCCCCGCAAAAGTAAGATTGGCCAAACACACAACACGCTGAAACATAACGGACGCTAATCTGCAACACCCATTACAATGTGCCAATACCTAAATGGAGATCGATTTGCAAAAGCTAAATGAAAGAGTGGTGAAACAAATATCACCCTAGTAATATAAATAATTTTAATGATTTCCTTTTTCTTCATTTCGTTTATATTTATATATTTTTTTATATTTCATTTTGGGTGTTATATATTTCGTTATAATATGCGTTTAGTACCATCAGTATTATTTTATTTAAGTTTACATGCAAGAATAACAGTAAACACAAAAAATAATAACTCATTATGCTTCACTTTTTCACTCCAAAAAATGTCTATGGTGGTTCTAAATCTAATAGGGGATATATAATTTTATATGCGGCCCGTGGAGTTAGGATGCAAAGTGGCCCGCAAGATCATTGGGTTGGCCAACCTTGGAATAGATGAACGCTGATATGAACGCGTTCAGGCATTCGACCTCTTTATTTAACTTAGTACCTCTTAATTCTCTCCTTATTAATTAAATAAAATTACTTTTTATTGACATCAGACAGCACCAATTAGTTTTTAAAAAATGGCAGAAAATGGGTAGTATTATTTTTTAATCTATTTTCCAAGTTAATTTAATTATGTCCTTAAAAATAAATAATCATAGATTAAAGGCAAAAACAATTTTTGCGTTAATTGCTTTATTTATAGAGAATTATTTAAAATTAAACATTTAATTCTGCATAAATATTTTTTTAAATAAAATTTATCAAAACTATAAATGTTTTTTTTCTGTAACCTGGCAACGACGGATTATATATGGCTACTAATAACATAATTACGTTTTTGTGTGTAGGGTAAATAGCGCATTTTCCTGCATATAACGAACTTTTATTCAAAAATAAAAGTTTTTGTTTATTCTTTCAGAATTATAAACACCAAAAGTTTAGATGATTGCCCTTTTACAAAACGCAAGCTTCCATAAAATTGCAATTATCCCATAAATGAAATTGGCTTTTTTCATTGCCAATTACATTAGTTTTTTATTTATCTTTCTATACGACATGTTGAGTTGAGTTAAGTTGTAGAACATGAATTCCGTTTGCTTTATTTATTTTTATGGATAATATTAGTTAAAAATTATAAATTTTATTGAACTATAAATTTTACTTTAAACATTTTAAATTATATGCATTTTGTTCTTTTAATTTATGAATACAATTTTTATTTATTTTTTTATTTTTATAATCATGTGTGAACATGATGTTGTCCTGGTTAGGGGTCTTTTACGTTATCCGAAAATGAGGGCCAAGCAATTAAAATTCCATTTCAAATATTTTGGGCTCCTTAACTCTTAAATGCTTTATGATTAACTTTAGTCTAAAGGAATTTTCTGGAGAATTTGGCTTTTGTTTGAAGTGTTTTGTACTATGGTTTTGAATCACTTTTCATGACTTGGCTTGGGATTTTAAACATTTGTATATCCAATGGCTGTAAGTACTCGTAGTGCGTTGATCCATTCCTTCTTCTTGAAGTTTCACATTTATTCCTTTTGGCCTTTTCCCGTGCTTGTGGAGCTGTATAGTGCTTATACAGCTCCATTTATGCCTAGAATTTCCAATCATTGATATATATACACTCATGTCCATAAATTAAGGATAATTCAGAATCACACAGAAATTGAACTCTAAAATAAAAATTTCACCTGTAGAATTATCACACACATCTTGAAGAAGAATATGCAAATTACAGAGAAGAAAAATTAAGAAGTTAAAGATAGTATAAAGAGGTTAAAAAGTTTAATTAAAGAGGCAAAGCCTCAATGCATGAATTTCTTTTAGTAGTGAATAAAATGGGGCTCGGTGCCACAGGCTTCGTTTTCGCGTCCGAACTGTGCCATGGGTGTTTGTAGTGGTTCGGAATCCACTTTAAACGGTAAGTCCCTGTCGAATAGGATCGTAGAACGTTGTGGGGGTAGTGTGACTCGCATCCGAAGCATATCTTTAAACTACACGTACCCCCGGATTGTGCTAAATGCGTAATAGCAGTGCAGCCCTTGCTGATGGCATAAAGATGAACTGTCTCTGTATTGCAGCTGCATTAGAACAACAACATTTTTTTGTTTTAATGCAGCTGGAAAACACTTAGACAGCTTGGTCTTGGATGCCTTAAAGCAAGCGCTGCACAGACGTTACTCACTTTGCATTACCCTAAGGGCGCGTGTAACTTGAAGATACGGACGCGGAGTAACAATGCCCCCGCAATGCTCTACGATCATTATATCGGGACCTACGGTTTAAAGTGGATTCCGAACCACTACAAACACCCATGGCACCATCGGGACTCGAAACCGAAACCTGTGGTACCGAGCTCCAGAGCGCTAGCCACTCGGCCATTCAGACCCCGACAATAACAACATACTCCATCAATAAATCAGCGTTCTCGCAAAGAAGAGATCTACGTGGATTTTTGTCAAAATAACTTCAAATGCTCATGAGAAAAAATGTGAATAACAACATGCGTTGGCAATTATTAACCAGTTGGCCTCTTCTAGTAAACATATTTAAATAATTTATCCCGTGTGTAATAACTAACTGTAACCGAGAACTTTTCGTTTTTCCTGGATTTCGCAATTTGTTTTCAAATTTTTTATTTATTTTTAGCATTTCTACTATGTTACCATAGCAACAACATGGAAAAACATTCTCAAATTTTTCTTAAAGCTTTCAACAAGTTAATCCATGTTCAAAAATAGAGTCAGTAATGAAAATAAAAACTAAAAAGAGCAAACAAATCGAGAGTCTGTACTTCAGTTTCTTTACAAAATATGCCATGACATCACTTTTCGAAGACTTTGTAACAACGCAGCAGAAGGACGCTACTTTGTCAAATCGTTTCCATGCCCTTTTAAACAAAAGAGTTTTTTGACAGCCATAAACCTTCAATAACTCTTTCTACCCTGTCAAACGAATTCTGGCTTCTTTTGTGTTCTGAATAGATTTATCAATATTTAATGCATCGCGACTGCTTAGATTTGTGCTCCTTTCTTAGAATATTGCATCTTAAAAAGGAACGAAAACCTACTTGATGGATTATTTAAGGAAGTTTTTTCACAAAATATGATGTAAAAATTTTGATATTTATTTAAGGTTAATCATCATCATCATGGGCCAAGGCCGTCTGCCTACTGGCACATTTCGAGACAGGAGATGTTTTTTCTCTTGACGGGGTAGTGTTGCTAGCCCTACGTTCAACAGTTGTATTAGACCGGGACCTACGGTTTAAAATGGATTCCGAACCACTACACGCATCCATGGCACCACCATGACTGGAACCCGAAACCTGTGGTACCGAGGGCCAGAGCGATAGTCACTCGACCATCAGGCCCACAATAATAATAATAATCAGTGGCGTAACAGCCCCATAATGTGCTAAGGCCGTCTGCCTATTGACAGATTTCGAGCCTGGAAATTTTTTTATCTTTTTACGGGGTAGGATTGCCAGCCTTACGTCCAATTCTCTACTGTCATATTAGACCGTAGCCTGGTGGACGAGTGGCTGGCGCTCTGGCGCCCGGTACCATAGGCTTCGAATTCGAGTCCCGGTGGTGCGATGAATGTTTGTATTGGTTCGGAATCAATTTTAGCCGTAGATCAATGTCTCATACTACCGTAGAACGTCACAGAGCCTAATCAGATTTCTTCTCACCCACATCATTCCCATACTATAAAAGGGCAACTCAGCTCTAGGCACAGTGATGTGGTGTGGTGTAGTAGTAATAGCCGGCAGTAGTAGTAGTACGGTGGATTTCAAACCACTACAAGCATCCATGGCACCTCCGGGACTCGAACCCGATACCTCTCAGTCACTCGGCCATCAGGCCCTTAATGATAATAAAATTACAATAATTCTGTCAAATATAATTATTAAACTGCGAGAAAAACCATTGTTGAATAGTGAGTTAAGAGATAAAATTTCTTTATTAAAAATTAATACACAGTCCGGTCCCATTACTGTGACCGCCACCTACTTTCGACGTCAACGTGAAATAACCCATCACAAAAGGCAGGTGGCAGCACATTGCAGTGGAGTGTATAGAAAGGATGTCCTAGGGCATCGGAAAGCATCTCAATCGTTAGCGTAATGCAGCAACGTATATCCGGTCCGCTCTGCCAAAGATGGTTATTCTGGCTTTTGACAGGTGGTCACATTAATGTGACTGGACTGTGTATTTATAATTCAACAATGCTTAAAACAAACAACTACACATGAATTTAATTTTGTTTAATTAAAAGCCACAACTCCAACTCATAATTTTTGTTTTATTTTAATTCCTGTTTGGAAATATCCGAGATATTATTCTACATCTATATCTTCTATCGTCGTCGTGAATGGGTATAATAAATCTGTCGACCAGTAAGTCTTTTTAATTAAACTTGGGAAAAAAAGGAGAACCCATCAGATGCCATCCTGGGATCTTATGGGTACTTTAAGACATCGTATGTCACGCAATGTGAAGATAATAGTGGGGTTTTTTCCCTTTCATTTATCAACCGACTTTTCTAACTATTTCAGTATGTAAATAATTAAGTGTTCTAGTGTGCAGGTTGGGCAATGCGATTGTATCTGGGTGTGGTTGGGTTGAGAAACTTGAGGCACAGATTGGAGAACTAATAACACAAGCACAAAGACCACACACATACATTATTTAACACATTTAAAGACATATAATTATTGATTCCTGGAAGGATTCCATTTCCAAGCCGAAAACCCATTACTGAGGTAAGCGCGGGATGTGCGAAATATACTTCCTATTCGGGTGAGAGTCTGCAAGTCTCGAAACTTTCACCCGAGAGGAAGTACTGCGCATCCAGCGCTCCCGCTAAGAAACGTTTATTTTTACAGTCACTCATAGTTTCCGTCGCCGATAAGAAATATATTTAACGCAACCCTGCGTAATAATTGGCCTACAAACGAAACCGAAAAGAAAGTACATTTAAAGTTTAGTAAACTACCCCGAAAAGAAAATGAATTTTGCGCCTCCCGCGCGTACCTGAGTATTGGGTTTTCGGCTTAGAAATGGAATCCTTACACGAATCTATAATTATATGACTTTAAATGTGTTAAATAATGTATGTGTGTGGTCTTTGTGCTTGTGTAAATAAAGTTATTAGTTCTCCAATCTGTGCCTCAAATTTCTCAACCCAACCACACCCAGATACAATCGGATTGCCCAACCGATAGCGCTACAATCTCGCTGCACAACGTGCGGGCCACCCATACCCATAGTCAGTGTTACTTAATGCCTGCTTTGAATTTTATTTATGTTTTGATTTCAGAATGGAAAAATAAAATACACTCAAGAGCCAAAACATTATGACCACCCCTACATTTTGCAATGAATTCGCTTGGATGACGTGGAAGGCACGTGATCAGGTGGAAGTGGTATTAAGTGGCGGTATTAATCCATGCCAAGTCGGGTTGGAGCTGTGTTGCGCGCCAAAGGTGGGCCAACTAGTTATTGGCAGGTGGTCATAATGTTTTGGCTCTTGAGTGTATGACCACTTCAAATTTTGAAAATAAATTTCAATTTCTGATTTTGCAGATATGCCTTCAAGATCGGCTGCCTGATGTATTTCGAGAACTATCCTTTCGACACTCAGACTTGCTTGTTCTCCATTGTCCTCAGTAAGTAAACAGATTTACTTACTATATTATGAATTACTATTTCTTTTTTAATAATTTATTCTACAGTTTTTCTTTAAATGTAACAAGATACTTCATTGGAAACTTAATTTTATTAACTGGATATTTCAAGTAATTAAATTAACCTTGGTTTTTTTTATTTTACACATTTTATACAGTATGTATACATGTAATGCAATATGTACAAATGCAATGCAATAGGTACGCATGTAGAAATATAATGCAATAGGTACGCATGTGCGCATGAAAGAGAATAGTTGCACATATACAAGTGTAATGCAGTACGTGTTTTTTAATATGTACACTTATACACATGTATTGCAGTATGTACACATGTGATGGAATAGGTATCCATGTGCACATATAATGCAGTATGTAAGTAATATGTAATAAGTATACTTATGCAATATTCAAAATATATTCTTATACATATAATACAATATGGAATATTTATACACATGTCATGCAATAGCAGCACATGTACAAATGTAATGCAATATGTACAAGTAATTTAATATCTATACTTATGCCCATGTAATGCAGTATGTACAGATGTATACATGTAATGCAGCATGTATTCACGTATTGCAGTGTGTACACATGTAATGAAATATATTTCGATATTATAATCGAGATTTAGGGTATAATATTCTTTAAATTTCTAACTTTTTAACGTGGTTATGCATTTATGTATTTTAAAAACTTTTTATTTATTGCGTAAAGAAAAACCACGCAAATAAAAAACACAAAAATAGGTTTTAGTATGCAATTTTTCCATTTTTTTTTTTTTTTATGTTTTGAATATAAATAGAGAAATTATAATAATTATGATAATACTTTTTTTGAGGGATGTATCTAAATAGGTTTAACAACGATGAAATGATATGCGATTTATAATATAAGGAATAATCGGTGACTATTAAGAGAAAAATTCCAATAATTTTTAAGGTAATGACAGCCGATTATTTATTTTTAAGTTTCAAAAATGTGATCACGAACTTATAATGAACTTAAGTATCATAATGCACTCTAAATAATCGCATTACTGTAATGGTTTCCTCTGTATATTTTAAAATATATATCATTTTTATTAAAATTTATACAACATTTAAAAATTAAATATCTAGAAAGTTTATATTAAACATTTATGGTTTTCTTTTTTTAGAGAAGGGCATTTGCAATTTAATGTTTTAATTTTTTTGCTATAAAGTCATTTTATGAAAGAAAAATATGAATATAATCTATAATATTATATGCTGTATAATATTTATAGATATAAATTAATGATTTTATTAAATTTAATATAAAATAATATAAAAAAAATTTTAAAGTCAATTCCTACTTTTTTCACACTATA
Organism: Caerostris darwini; assembly: GCA_021605075.1. Lineage (NCBI taxonomy): Eukaryota > Metazoa > Arthropoda > Arachnida > Araneae > Araneidae > Caerostris > Caerostris darwini. The sequence continues at coordinate 284,904 of BPLQ01003893.1, read as the reverse complement.
TTGCAGAAAGTCCTTTACAATTAATTTTCATTCATTTTTTTAAGATTATCTGGCGCCATCTATTGATAGATATATGCAACTTAAATCTAAAAAAAAACTAAACTTAATTAATTAAATTGAATTACTGAATTAATATGTGAAAAACTGCAATAAAATCCAGTGCCATCCACTACAAGTTTAAAAAAAATGTATCTGAACTTAAGTGGATGAATAAGAAGTATTTTATGAACGATTGAAAATTTGAACAAGATATAGATAGGGAGAGTGTGAGCTAATAGAAGGAATTGAATAACGTGAATTTTAAATTTTTACTCCATCATGTAAGAAGAAACACTTTGCATTAAAAGGAGTTACCTGGTAATAAAGCCAAGTAACAGACCATACGGATGGCAGGTAAAAGAGGATAAATTCCAATTCTAGGCTATAACTTCAGCCCTACTTGTGGCCTAGTAGCAATTGGCGGCATTGCTGCAGTCACTGTTTTCTGGGGCCTGACGACCGAGGGGCTAGAGCTCTGGCCCTCGGTACCACAGGCTTAGGATTCGAATCCCGGAGGTGTCGTGGATGTGTGTAGTGGTTTGGAATCCATTTTAAGCCATAGGTCTCGGTCTCCTAAGACTGTAGAGCGTCACAAAGCCCAATCAGCCTTCTCAGCCGCACCATTCCCAAACTGTAAAAGGGCAACTGAACTCTAGGCACAGTGATATGGTGTGGTGTGGTGTGATATAGTAGTAGTTGTCATTGCGTTCAAAAACGAGGTTTGGTTTGGTTTGTCGCTCTACGGTCATTTTGTGCATACTTCAGGCTAATTAGACCGGGATCTACACTCATAAACAAGGATGTATACACTCAGAAACAAGGAACATATGTGTGTAAAGAATTTTTCATGGATAATACAGTTGGTAGGGTATGGGGAGAGTTTTGGGGTGGGAACTTTCCGTGTTTCTAACATACGACATACAAATACTGGGCAGTTAACCTTAAAAAGTAAATTTCTGGTGTACACGACCCCCTCGCCCTCCAATGATCCTCCATCTCCAGCTTTCTAAGAATAGAGGCCTACATACTCTCTAGGTACGGGGTGACGTGTTCTCAGAAAAAGGGAAGAAAATTTTCTAGGGTGGCTTGAAGACAGATAATTGAGGATAATTGCGTGTCTGTTATGCCATTGAACCGCCGTCAAAGAGCTGTCTTTACTTGAAACTATCAGCGATCTTCTTGATAATGTATCACTTTCGTGAATATTTTTTCTTCTAACAGGTGGTAAATAACCGTGATCATAAGGGTTGCACGTAGACGTCGCTACTAGTATTAAATCCATATGATTTTTAGTTAGCCCTAACAGGAAAAAGCCCTACAGGAATCCTAAAAAGGAATTTCGTGTTTTGCATAAAGCATTGCTTTTTGTCGAAAAAATTATTGAAGCCAACACTGAAGTGACTTTGATAAACATTATTCGGCTTTGCCCCAGGAAAATCATGGACTCAACAAGTCGTTGGAAGTGGTTTGCTAAATTTAAACGATGGTGCAGAAATGAGCACTCGATGATGATGCTCGATGGGATTCATGTGGACGATATAAAGAGGATCATTCGTTGGACCAGACGAAAACAATCAAAAAGTCCACACATGACGCATTTCATCCATAAAAATCCCATCGTTGTTTGGGTAAGTGAAGTTGATTGAGATAGCTGCAGATCTCCAAAGATAGCTGAACAACGTGTTGGTCAATGTTCGTGAATGAATATTTGATATGCGAAAGCTCTGTTCAAAGTGGTGCCGCGACAGTTTGGGTCCATGGCTTCGTATCGACCCAAAACAACAACGAATGGATGACTTATCGGAAGTACGTTTTTGGAGCATTCAATCTAATAAAACCGAATTTTCACGTGCCCACGATAGTTGCACAATGGTTCTGTCAGTAAAGGCATGGTCCATCTTCTGCTGGAATCGGAGTCCAAATCGACAGTTCTAACAGACAAGTCCCTTGAGTGGACTTGATTTCTGTGATTAACACTTGTCTGTTAAATTTTCGATTCTTTGCACGTCGCCGGTCTCGGTCGTTAATAGTGGTCGACAGCGCTGTCCAAATTTTATGCACGTTTCATACTCTCGGCAAGGTTGACACAGTGGATCTAACCCTAACATCAAATGGCATGACCCATGCGTCTAGCTCCAGTAACATTCCGCGTTCAAAGTCTGTTAATTCCCGTCGTGCGGTCATCATCACGTCAAAACCTCTTCACATGAATAACTTGAACAGAAATCTCTGCGAAAGCACTGCGCATTTATACCTGTTCTACGCGATGCTAGTGCCAATTTGCATATTGCTATCCCATGACTTTTGTCACTTCAGTGTATATCTTTCGCTATCCAGCCAGCATACCAACACCAGTGACGTTGCAGATTGGATGTTGGGTTGCAGTTGATTGTCTTGTCGCCACGACCTTTACATGTGACACCTTTGGGTGTTTTTTTCCTATAGTCACAAGTCGGAGGATCTGGTTTAGTGGATTCCTGTTACAGTAAATGGTTTCTAATCCGGTATTCTATGTTTCGGCACTCGGGCCTGAATGGCCGAGTGGCTAGCGCTCTGGTGCTCGGTGCCACAGGTTTCGGGTTCGAGTCCCGGCGGTACCATGGATGTTTGTGGGGTTCGGAATCCACTTTAAACCGTAGGTCCCGGTCCTAATAAGATCGTAGAGCGTTGCGGGGGCATTGTGACTCCGCGTCCGTATCTTCAAAGTTACACGCGCCCCCTGGGTTATGCAAAGTGAGTGACGTCTGTGTAGCGCTTGCCTTAAGGCATCCAAGACCAAGCTGTCTAAGTGTTTGCCAGCTGCATTGGAACAAAAAAAAATTTTCGGCACTCTCTATAATCCGACATCGTTTGAGTCATGGCTTTCGGGGTTTTTTTTGTCTGGAATCGGGCTTATGTTGAGGGCGATTGTGATAATGTGTGTAAAGCGTCTCGCATCAACAATCAGGTTGTATGGTGGGAGTTTTTTCGTGTTTTCTACTATTTTTATATAAATGCGGGGCAGTTAATATCTAAAAAGTATCTGTTTATGGTATATATGAGGCTTATCGATGATTCAGACTCCCCTTTCTAACTGATAGGGGAGTGTGGAATCTAAAACTCCTCTTTCTAATTGATAGATTTTTCTGCATAGCTATAGGGGTGAGGTATGGTAAAGTATAACTTTCGTTCGAACTTGATTTTATGTAATCGCATAGTCTGTACCAATTCTTCTGTCAAGCCAATTCTCACGTTTTCTTTCTTTATATGTATTTAAACTATTTATGTCTTCGCCATATGTACACTTTGTACTACAAAAATACATATACTATCGTCATATATATATAATGAATGGAAAAAGAGTTAAGCAATCAAATGAATTTGCATGAAAATTGAGACTCCCTAAATATATCCTATGGATTCACTTGGTCTGTTGTTGTTTCTCAAGATCACGAACTTCTAACATGAAACTGATGGCCAATTTAGCATACCTAAATAAATATTGGAAAACAATATCTCCATTATTAAAATGGCTAAAAGAAAGAAAGGATGGTAATTTATTCTGACAAACAACATTACTCTCAGAAATTGCAAGGCTTATCTAAGAGACGTCGTTATTTTGAAGACAATTAAATGTAAACAATTTGAATGCTGATTTTCAGTTATTGAAGAATACCCTGAAATACTCCATATTTCGGTTCCATAACAATTTCAATTTCCTTATGGGTGTGTATGAAATGCCAAAACTGAAACTTGTTTAACAAACAACATTTCTTACGTTTTCTTTGTATTTAGCATATAAATAGAAGAATTATGATAGTAAATTGGAAAAAAAAACCCTCTCAATACACTTTTTTTAGCATGCGTGATTAAATTTTACAATGGAATAACGATAAACTATCATTAATAAATCAATTATAAACAGGAAAAAATATTCTAATGAGTTTCAAAATGATAATGGTCTATTGTTTACTTTTTTGATAATAGCCTGTATAATAGTTGTTTACAATGATCTATCTTTTTTTGGCAAATTATTGCCGAATTTTAAAAACAGGATACTAATAAGTTTTGGAATTATGGAAGTATTAGGATGAATATAAACTAATCGCATTATCATTCTAACTTCATTTGTTTTAATAGAATTAATACCTTATTTTTACAAAAAAAATTCCATTACCTTTAAGTGTTGAACAAGTAGGTAGAAAAATATTCATATTAAATATAAGTTGATTATTTTAAAGAATAATTTTGTATTGATTGTTTAACTATTGACTGCTGAATTTGCAATTTTTTTAAAATATTTTTTTTCTTATTCTACTTAAGTTATGCTGAAAGTTAATTACTTTCTTTTCTTACTTTTTTAGCGATCCTGAGTACATTACAACTAATTTTTGTTTTACAACACATTAAAACTTATTGCATAAATAGTTGTTCAATAGTTTAAAAAAAGCCATCTTACCCCAAAACTTTTTAATTGGAACGCATTTTTAACCACGCGAAGTTAAAATTTGAGAGATTATACGGTTTTTTTAAGAGATATTGCCCAAATTCAAAATGTATGTATCCTAAAATTGGAAGAAAAGCGGCTAATGCATAAATGCATGGTAATGTATGTATTTTGTAATTCCTGATTCAATTTTTAGAAAAGAAATATTATAGTTAAACTATATTTTAAAATATCCCATTACTTTTAAGTGTTGAATAAATTGGTACTAAAAAAAGTATTTTAAGGATTAACTATTTTATTGATTGCTTAACTATCACTATCAACTGCTGAATTTGCTATTTTTTTAAATATTTTTTCATCACAATGAACTTAAGTTATAATTAAAGCAAATTACTTTCTTTTCTTACTTTTTTAACGATCCTTAGTACATTACAACTAATTTTTGTTTTACAACACATTAAAACTTATTGCATAAATAGTTGTTCAATATTTTTGAAAATAACCATCTTACCCCAAAAACCTTTTAATTGGAATGAATTTTTAACCACGCGAGGTTAATATTTTAGACATTACACTGTTTTTTAAGAGATAATGCGTCAAATTCAAAATGCGTCTTTTCTGAAATTGGAAGCAACGCAGCTAATGCATAAATGCATGTATATTGTAATGCAGGATTTAATTTTAGAAAAAAGATTATGGTTATACTACATTTTAAATTTTCCATTGCTTTTAAGTGTTGAATAAATTGGTAATAAAAAAATTTCATGTTAAAGATAAATTTAGTATTTTAAGGATTAACTATTTTATGGATTGCTTAACTATCACTATTAACTTCTGAATTTGCTATTTTAACTATGATTTTCATAAACAACTTAAGTTATGTTTAACTTTAATTTCTTACTGTTTGGTAACGATCATTGGTGCATTACAACTAATTTTTGTTTTATAACTCTGTAAAACTTATTGTTATTGCATCAATAGTTGTTCAATGTTTGAAAAAAAACCCATTCCAATCCAAAAACTTTTTAATTGGAACACATTTTTAAACACGCGAAGTTAAAATTTGAGAGATTAAATGGTTTTCTAAGAGCGAATGCACCAAATTCAAAATGTATCTATTCTGAAATTGGAAGTATTGGTATGATTTATTTTTGAAATAAATTATAGTTTAAAAAAAACTAAAAAACAAGCTTTTAGAGTTAATCATTCTAAAAAGTAAAAAATAATTGTTAACATGAGAATAAAAAGGCCTGAATGGATGAGTGGCTAGCGCTCTGGCGCTCGGTACCACAGGTTTTGGGTTCGAGTCCCGGCGGAGCCATGGTTGTTTGTAGTGGTTGGAATCCGCTTTAAAAAAAGTAGGTTTCGGTCGAATATGACAGTAGAGCTTTGCGGGGGCATTGTTACTCCGCGTCCGTGGCTTATCTTCAAGTTACACGAGCCCCCCAGTAATGCAAAGTGAGTAACGTCTGTGCAGCGCTTGCCTTAAGGCATGCAAGACCAAGCTGTCCAAGTGTTTGCCAGCTGCATCAGAAAGAAAAAAAAACATAAGAATAAAATGACTGACGAGAAAATGAATGTCACTGTTCTAAACGCGTGGGGTGTTCGATATCAATCGTTATAATTTTTCACTAGTTTCATTCAGAAATGCAGAGTTAGTTTAAAAACGTCATACAAAGTCACTGCTTAGAATTTTTTTGTGGAAATGTTGAGCTAATATTTTGGTGTAATTTAAAATCTGTTCGAATTTGAGTTCATTGTGTAAAAGTTATCTTTTAAAATTAAAAGAAAAGCTAGTAATTCTGAGCTTATATTTTTTTTCTAAAGTTTGCAGTCTTAGAATAGTGCAGTGGTTCACCATACTGGTCATAAATGAAGTAAAATTGGTCTAATGATGGACTTGTAAAGCGAAAGCTACAACATAATCGAGAGTTTGCTTCTGTGTCCAATGAGGCTATTCATTTTGGAACTGACAACTGTAGATTTTTGAAGAGAGTTGTCGATATTCTATTTTAAAATTTAATCCAATATATAAATGAAGACATAAATAATAATAAAATCTTTCACAAATGATATTTTTTTCTACAAAGATGGTATGTTGTTTCTTGATATAATTCCTTATCTATGTGAAGATAATATATGATAATACACTGAAGTGACAAAAGTCATGGGATACCTCTTAATATCGTGTCGGCCCTCCTTTCGCCCGGCGAAGTGCAGCAACTCGACGTGGCATGGACTCAACAAGTCGTTGGAAGTCTTCTGCAAGAATATTGAGCCATGCTGTCTCGATAGACGTCCATAATTGTGAAAGCGTTGATGGTGCAGGATTTTGGGCACGAACAGACCTCTCGATGATGTCCCATAAATGCTCGATGGGATTTATGTCGGGCGATCTAGGTGGACAGATCATTCGTTGGAATTGTCCAGAATGTTCTTCAAACCAATCGCGAACAGTTGTGGCCCGGTGACATGGCGCATTGTCATCCATAAAAATCCCATCGTTGTTTGGGTACATGAAGTCCATGAATGGCTGCAAGTGATCTCCAAGTAGCTGAACATAAGCATTTCCAGTCAATGTTCGGTCCAGTCGCACCAGAGGACCAAGTCCATGCCATGAAAAAACAGCCCACACCATTACGGAGCCACCACCAGCTTGAACAGTGCCTTGCTGACAGTTTGGGTCCATAGCTTCGTGGGGTCTGCTCCACACTCGAACCCTACCATCAGCTCTTACCAACTGAAATCGTGACTCATCGGACCAGGCCACGGTTTTCCATTCATCTAGGGACCAACCGATATGCTCACGTGCCCACGAGAGTCGCTGCAAGCGATGTCGTTCTGTCAGTAAAGGCACTCGAGTCGGTCTTCTGCTGGAATAGCCCAAGAAAGCCAAATTTCTCCGCACAGTTCTAACAGACAAGTCCCTTGTACGTCCCACATTGATTTCTGCGGTTATTTGACGCAGTGTTGCTTGTCTGTTAGAATTTACGACTCTTTGCAGACGTCGCCGGTCTCGGTCGTTAAGTGCAGGCGGTCGACCACTACGCTGTCCATGGTGGGATGTTATGCCTGAAATTTCATACTCTCGGCACACTCTTGACACAGTGGATCTGGGAATGTTGAATTCCCTAACGATTTCCGAAATGGCATGACCCATGCGTCTAGCTCCAACTAACATTCCGCGTTCAAAGTCTGTTAATTCCCGTCGTGCGGTCATCATCACGTCAAAACCTCTTCACATGAATAACTTGAACAGAAATGAAAGCTCTGCGAAAGCACCGCGCATTTATACCTGTTCTACGCGATGCTACTGCCATCTGAAAATTTGCATATTGCTATCCCATGACTTTTGTCACTTCAGTGTATATGACGATTAACACTATCCTTCAAAGCACTCTATATAATGATCTGTATTGCGATTGCAGATACAGCTCCACCCGTTCGGAATATCGGTAACTATTTTTGAAACTTCTATATTAGATTTTTGTGGCTTTCTCAATCAACACCTAGTGATTTCATTTTATAAATAAGGTGTCCTTTATGAAAAAACCCTCTATACATAGAATGGTCATATTAATAACACATATAGATAGAACACAAACATCATGAATCAATTATTTCCAAATATTAGACACATAAAAAGTGGGCTGAAAAGTCCGTAGGCTGACACATAGATATAAATCCACATGATTTTTAGTTTGCCCTAACCTTCAAAAGACACGCGTATACATTTGACAGCTGCTGCACTATTAGTATGTGAGTTATAGCATTTTCAGTGAAGTTATAGCTTTTTTAGTGTTCATCACGTGCAGTCCACTCGGCTGACTGTCGATTGGACTCCAGTGTGAAATGATGGAGCCATGCTTCATCCATTGTCACATATAGATGCAAAAAATTCGGGTTAATTACGATTGAACAGCTCAAACACTGCTTAGAATCATCCATTCGTTGTTGTATTTGGTCGATTGTGAGCTCGCGCGGCACCCACTTTGAACAGAACTTTCGCATATCCAAATATTCATTCACGATATGTCCAACACGTTCCTTTGATATCTTTAGAGTCTCAGCTATCTCGATCCACTTCACTTTACGGTTACCAGAAATTATTGTGTGGACTTATTTGATGTTTTCGTCGGTAACAGCCTCTTTGGGGCGGCCACTGCGTGCATCGTCCTCGGTGCTCATTTCGCCACGTTTAAATTTAGCAAACCACTTCTCTACGGTTGAATTTCCTGGTGCAAAGTCCGAATAATGTTTATCAAGCCAAGCCTTGACTTCAATAGTATTTTTTTAGCCAAAAAGCAATGCTTTATTAACACACGAAATTCCTTTATATCCAATTTTTTCAAACTAATAAAAGTTGCTTCTCTAAAAATGCTATAACTCCCATACTAATAGTGCAACAGCTGTCAAATTTATACAAGTGTCTTTTGAAGGTTAGGGCTAACTAAAAATCATATGCATTTAATACTAGTAGCGCCATCTATGTGTTAGCCTACGAACGTTTCGGCCCACCTATTATAATGAAAAAAACCTGAAATTAAATTATAAATAAATCGTTCAACCCTCTTACATGCTTGTCAAGTGTCTTGTGTTACATAAAAGTGGAAACTAATAATTTCAAATACTTCACATTAAAAGAAGAGTTACACATCCAAAATTAAGTTATACAATAAACCAGGCAACTTAAATATATTCGATGAATTCATTCAGATTCATGACCTTGACCGCTCTATTGTTGATGCTCAAGGTCAGGAATTTTCAATATGAAGTTCGTGTTTATTTTGGCGTTCATAAACCAATACCGAAAATTAACATTTTCATGCACAAAGTAGATAAAAGAATGAAAACATTGTAATTTGCTCTAACAAATAACTAACAATGTTATTGTTATATAATGCAAAACTTATCTAGAATACATTGTTATTTCGAAGACTATTAAAATTTAAACAGAGATGATTGAGATTTTAGTTATTAAAGAAATGCAAATGCAAATCGATCTCATGTTATTTATTTATTTTTTGTCAATAATTTTAATTTCCTTACTGGCGTGCGCGATTTTTAAAGTAAAACTAGATCAGCAAATTACAGTTTTTCCATTTTTTTCTGCTTAACATATAAATAGAACAATTATAATATTAATTAGGAAGGAATCGATTTTTTTTTCTTTTGGTATGCGTGTAAATTTTATTCATAGAAAAATGATAATCTATTCAAATGAGAAAAAAAAATATTCTAATAATGTTAATCTATTCCATCTTTCTTTTTTTAAATTATTTCCGAGTTTTAAAAAAAGTGATACCAGTAAATTATGTTAGTATTATAATGTACAGAAATTGTTCGCATTATTATTTTAATTTTGTTTGTTGTAAGTTTGGATTTATATCTTGTTCATATGATTTTGCTAATGTTTAATAGTTGAAAATAATTCATATTAAAGATAAATTTAGTATTTTAAGGAATGACATTTTTATTGAATAGTTCGTTGTTTGCTGCTTAATTAACAATATTTCATAACTATTTTTTCTTCCTCCAATATTTCTTAAATACTTTTTCTCTATTTCAGTTTTATTTAAAGATAATTGCTTTCGTTCACAAATGTTTTATAACGATCATCCATTTATGATTACTAATTTTTATTTTACAACTGATTGGAATTTATTGTTTATTGCATTAATAGCAGTTTAATATTTAAAAAAAAAAACATTCCTACGTAAAAATCATTTAAATGGAATGCAACTGCATCCAAGCTGAGGTACATTTCAGAGATAGTACAATTTTTCACCTAGTTCCTAGCAAATAAGCACTGTCATACTAAATGCAATTTTTTTTTTGTTCTAATGGGAACAAACTGTCACTCAAATCTGATATCAGATAATCAGTGTCATGGATAATGAGACCTCATGAAATTAGCGATTGTCTGTGCGACCTCGTTATTCTCTCTACTAAACATTGTACATATGTTTTGTAGCATTTTTTCTCAAGGGAAGAGTCTTGGCATTTCATTGCAGGAGAGAGGAATGCACATTCTTTGATAAGTACATAATAACAACCTTTCACTCAAATTTGACAGCAGACAAGCAGCGTTGTGGATATTTATATTACGTGCAATTAGTGTTTTGTACTCATGAAAACAACTTGTCACTCCAATCTGATAGCAGATAATCAGTGTCATAGATAATGAGACCTCATGAGATTAGCGATTGTCTGTGCAACCTTCACAGACCGAAACAATTACAGATGGAATATGGTCTGCGTCATGAATTGTTGCATTTTGATTGGTGATAGACCATGGACTGAGGGAGTGTCGACTCAAACGAGAAATGAGGGAAACTGAACTCTTCCCCCCTCTCCTCCTTGACAGATTTTTTAAAGGGAGCTTTTGGAGAAGGAAGTTAGTTCTGCGACGAGTCGACAAGAAGTGCTTTTTCTTTTTTGCTGTTTTACAGAAAGTGGCTGAACAGACATGAGATTCTGCCTGTTTATAAAGTGAGCCCCTTGTGGCTTCGTGTATCACACGCTGTATGATAATTAAGGTCTGCCGTAGGCCTGTGCATTAGATTCGTTGTAGACTCGAGACCTCTGAAAATCTCCAACCTTCGAGTGAACTGCACTTGTGAACCAAATTATCTTTAATTTTCATATCTTAGTAAATAATAATTTGTAATAACCCAGAAATCTGTATAGATATATAACTCTTGTAAATAAGAATTAAAGTGTTCCCATGAACCTGAAAGTGGCCCTCTTCTTGAGGCCGATATAGGTCTCATATAGGTCGAGACGTTACAGTATACACTCAAGAGCCAAAACATTATGACCACCCCTACATTTTGCTATGAACTCGCCTGGATGACGTGGAAGGCACGTGATCAGGTGGAAGTGGTATTTAACTGGTATTAATCCACGCCAAGGCGGGTTGAAGCTGTGCTGTGCGCCAAAGGGGGGGCCAACTCGTTATTGACAGGTGGTTAAAATGTTTTGGCTCTTGAGTGTATATGTTCACCGGAAGTGAAAAAAAAGCTTGATGCGTTGACACTTAAGGCTCGTGCTCACCGAGGCGAGAAGATTTAAGCAATAAGCGCTGACCAATCATTAGCCTCACCGCGTTCGCCTGAAACCGGTTTGAAATGCACCGCTTCGAGTCGACCCACTTTCAACTCGAAGCGGAACTTCACAAGACGTTATGCCATTTCTGACGTTTCGCTGTGAAGGGGTCGCAAAAATTTTCTCGCTTGCCGCATGTCGCGTCGTCGCCAGTCGCCTCGGTGGGAAGAGCCTTTAGTAGAATCTTCGAAATAAAAAAAAACCGGATTTTGAAAATATCGAAGAAAAATTCACTCATAATGGTGAAAGCATCGTTGTTCTTTCAGTGTCCACCTCGGACAGGGAGGTGCGTCTCCGGTGGGACGACGGCACGGGCTACCCTCCCGTCGCCTTCATTAAGAGATCGGAGCCCCTGCAGTTCTACCTGGGAGAGCTCAAGACATACGAAGTCACCAACGGATACAATGGAGGTGAGAGTTTGGATTCAATAGTTATTATTCATGTTATCATTATTCGCATTTCCATAAGTGTTTTCAGCATAGGCATGCTGAACCAACAGGCTACTTCTACTACTACTACTACTACTATTACACCACACCACATCACTGTGCCTAGATCTGAGTTGCCCGTTTACTGTTTGGGAATGATGTGGGTGAATGAGAAGTCTGATTGGGCTTTGTGACGCTCTACGATCATAGGAGAAAGGGACCTACGAATTAAAATGAATTTCGAACCCCTACAAACATCCATGGCACAGCCGGGACTCGAATCCGAAAAACCTGTGATACCGAGAACCAGAGCGCTAGCCACTCGGCCGTCAGAACGGCGAACCAACAGGCTCAAAAGTTCCACCCTAGACTTTGAAGAGGGTGATGGAGAATGCGAACCTCCATTCAAATGTCATTCCTATAAGCCTTAAACGGGGTCCTGATGGTCGAGTGGCTAGCCCTCTGGCGATCGGTACGATGGTTTTTCGGGTTCGTGTCCCGGCGGTGCCATGGAAGTTTGTAGTGGTTCGGAATCCACTTTAAGCCTTAAATCCAGGTCTCAGAGATATGACCGTTGAGAGTCACAGAGCCCAATCTGACTTCTCACAGTCAAGTAGATTTCGAACTACTACAATCATCTATGGCAGTGCCAGAACTCGTACCCATACCTGTGGCCCTGACCATCAGGCCCCAGGGTCGCAAATACTGAAAAGTTAAGTAAACTGCAATAAATGTTAAGAATACAGTATCTAAGTTTAGTTCTACTATGTCATTCTGATATGCTCTCAGATATCCTTTTTACAGTCTTTGTGAAAGAAGTGGGTAAAATTGTGGCGGCTTGTTATTTAATTATTATTGTTATTTAATTTCTTAATTACAATTCCCTGTATTAAATATTCACGGCAGTAGATTTATATAGAACCATGGAAATTCTTACGTGGTTGTAAACGAGCATTAGAGGATTGTTTCCTTCCTGGTGGGGCCTGTATAACATTGAATTTGCTATATGGCTTACGTTCAAGTCCTGAATGGGGTAGTTTAAAGAAGTCAATATTTGAAAACAGATTATAAAAGCAGTTTAAATTATACTTTTTTTCAGTTCCGTAAAAAGAGTTTAAAAACCAATATTAGATAATGGCAATATTTAAAACAGAAGTCTATTTTTTGGTGATTAATTAAATTAAGTCGATTGAAAAGTAAAAAACAAGTTTGCGTGACAAATTTTACGCCCTTCAATGCATTTGACACACGCTATTACTCAATATTTTCTAATAAAAAAATTAAAAATGTTTATAAGAATAGATTTTCAGACAATCTTTTATGCTGCTTTTATCTCTTTGTTGATGTTATTTTGCGGTATTTCTTTACTATATTACTGTTGTGAAGATACTTTTCATATAATGTGCCACACCATGGAGGCAACTGGAGGACAATGATGAAGCTTTATTTTAATAACAAAAATTTTTTCTTCTTTTGTTAGAAGATTATAGAATATTATGCCTAAAATTAAAATATTGTGTTATTGTTGTAACACATGGCTTTATTGGAAACCAATCCATTACAATGAGGATCACATACAAAGAATGAATAAACAGAACAAAGTAAACATACAGGAAGACAGTAATCGATAATAAGTCGGTCTCACACACCACAAAAAGTCAAAGTCGGAGAGACTAAATAAAGGGGGTAGGCACTTTATTTTAGTCCATGAGGCTTCTAGCTTTCCAATACAACAGTAAGACTTCGCCTTGGAGCTGAGCTTCCTTCTTCAGTCCTGGACATTTCAAAAGAAGTTCTGAATTCATTGTTCCACCTCTACATAATAAGCACGGCCTGGTGGCCAAGTGGCTAGCTCTCTGGTCTTTGGTATCCCAGGCTTCAGGTTCGAATCCTGGTGGTGGCATGGATGTTTGTTGGTGGTTCGGAATGTAAGGTCCCGGTCTGTTTAGCCCTCGTGCGTACAAGATGATCGTAGAGCGACAAACCAAATCTACATAATAAGAAGACAACATATGATTATTTCAAAACTCGATCGAAATACACTAATTAAATAAACGCAACATCACTTATCAAATTGCTTACGTATTTTTATGACACGAATTCCCGAATTACGTGGTTCTAAACTTTATTTAGCAACACTACCGGCTGCTACCTTCAATGTTTCCCTTGCTGTGATACGCATTGGAAGCAAATTACTGTAACTGTAACAAAATGATTGAATATTTTTCGGATTCTTAAACTATTTGCATCATAAGCACATATATGAACGACATTTTCCTGGACATTATCACCGATTCGCATATATGCTTGGACATTTCCTGGCCATTATCATCTAGCGAAAAGTGACGATTGACAACGGATTAAAGTATTTTTCCCGATAAAAGTAATTCTAAAGAATTGATAAAAATGAGAAGTTTTGATTCGAATAGGAGAAGTTGTTGTAACGTATGGCTTTATTGGAAATCAACCCATTACAATAAGGATCAATCCCACACAAAGAAGGAACAAAGTAAGCATACAGTAAATCAGCAATCGATGATAAGTCGGTCTCTCACACCACAAAAAGAAAGTAAATAAAGGGGATGGGCACTTTATTTTAGTCTATGAGGTCTCTGGCTTCCCAGTACAGTTGCATGACTTCTCCTTGGCGCTGAGCCTCCCTGTTCAGTCCTGGACATTTCAAAAGATGTTCTGAATTCATTGTTCCTGCTCTACATGCTGGGCAAGTGTTCGAGGCGAGGAACTAATCAATCATTAACTGTCTATATACCATTGTTTTTATGACTTTACATAATCTGCTAAGTCTTTATATAATTTCTTTATTACAAAAGTCTTTTTATGAATTTCTTTGCATAATCTACTTAAGTTTTTATTATAATCAATTTAAGTATTCATTACATAATAATACTAAAGTTGTTCGGCGAGCTGACTTGAGAAACTTCTGTTTATCAAATATACTGTTTGAAAGAATTTTAAATATTTCTTTTTACATATTTTTTTTTAGCTCTGAACAATATCTGTAATAAGGAAAAACTATCTCTCTCAAAACGCATTTCATCTCCTTAGAAAGCAAAATATAAATTTTTTATTGTCTTCAATGTATGATACTTATCATTTATTGGAACAATCTGTTAAGATTTACTGATTTACTTAAGGTGAATTTGGTAAAGTGTTTATACTTCTCAGCAATATTACATTTTCCATCGCACTTTTCTTTGACGCTTTCTGTGCGAAAATCATGAATCTTTTTTGGTATTAATAGCATATAAACAGAACACAGGGGACGCTAATACAGAAAAGAAACAGTTGTTAACAATTATGACCAAGAATATGCATTATATAGCACTCCCTCTGCTCCATAATAATAGTTGGAAGCGAATATTTTTTTTTCTTCTAATGCAGCTGGCAAATAGACCGTGATCTTCACCATAAGGGCTGCACCGATGTTACTCACTTTGCATTACCCAGGGGGCGCGTGTCACTTGATGGTAAGCCACGGGCGCGGAGTAACAATGCCCCCACAACGCTCTACGATCCTGTTAGGACCGGGACCTACGATTTAAAGTGGATTCCGAACCACTACAATACCCATGGGCAAAGCCGGGATTTGAACCCGATACCTGTGGTACCGAGCTCCAGAGCACTAGCCACTCGGCCATTCAGGCCGCACAAGTGAATATTTAAACGGTAATTATTGGCGTAGGCAACTGTAAGTTATATCGTAGCTAAAAATTGCGAGGCCTTCCATCAAAAATCAATGTTTCAGGACATCTATCATTTGTTTTGAGGGCAACTTTCAATTTTTATGTTAAACCAATTATTACAAATTATCTATTTTTATAATTTCAGTTGAATATCAACACATTGCTAAGCAGTAACTTGAAAAAAGAAGTGTTTTCAACCAAAGATCGAGTTGCGATTCTCGATCTTTGTTTGATGCATCAAAATAGAAACGAAAAGTTGCAATTACTTTAGGTGCAAAACAATCTGTGCTACAGAAAGATCTTATCAAGAATTTGGAAAAAATGCTTCCAAAAATAAGCTCAAGGTGAATTTTATATTAATAATGACTCGTTGAAAAGCAAAACTGTAGACGTAAATGCAAAGATTATGGAGAAAAACTTAGACATGTTCCTCTTAGCAGAAGCTGATGCACCATAATATCAGCAACTGAAACCATTGAAGTTCCCAAATCTACATTATTTCGAGTTTTGAGTAAAGGACAACCCATAAAACGAGGAAATCCATATCCATTATAAGCTCACTCATATAGGGAAAGCAAAGCTTCGCAACCAAGGACAAGGCTTCACAACCCTACCTACAAATTTAAAATGCAACAGCGAAATGATTGAAAATTCCAGAAACTAGCTGAACACTCAAAATAAAAGTTAGGAGTAATGCTTTTAATGTATTGTTTAATTTAATCTACACTCAAGAGCCAAAACATTATGACCCCCTGTCAATAACGAGTTGGTCACATATATATATTATATATCTCCAGCAGCAGTTAAATACCCCTTCCACCTGATCACGTGCCTTCCACGTCATCAAGGCGAGTTCATTGCAAAATGTAGGGGTGTTCATAATATTTTGGCTCTTGAGTGTAGTTTTTGATAATAAATGTTGAGTCATATATTTATTTTCATATTCTACTATTATTATGGGACACATTAAATTCATCAACTTCTACTATTATTATGAGACAGAGAGTAACTAATAACATGATCTCATTTTAAGTATTCTTAATATAAGCAAACTTGTCTCAACAAATAAAATAAAAATATTTTTTTAACTCTTGAAATCTAATTAATTTTTTCTATCTTTCATAGATCTAACTATTTATTCATGCAATATGATTATATGCATATCTAAAAGACATTTTTTTTCTCCTCCCCCAGCCAACTTCACCTACCTGTACCTGAACATCACGCTGATCCGCCGTCTGACGGGGAGCATCGTGAACATGTACGCACCCTCCACGCTGATCGTGGTCGTGAGCTGGGTGACATTCTGGTTGAGTCTGGAGGCAGCCCCCGCGAGGGTGGCCCTCAGCATCACCTCCCTCCTCACCCTCTGCACCCAGGTGAGTTGAATACTGTGCCTTTTTATTCCCCAATCAATTAGTTGCTTCAAATTGATGATGTTAATTGCATAAGTGACTGCCTGAAAGTCTAGATTCTGAAGCAGTGGTTGGTAATCTAATCATCAATCCCCTGATGTAGAAAAATTATTCATCCTAATCCACAACCAATAACATACAGTTATGGGTGCAAACTATAACACTGACATTTCTGATAGTCTACATTATAAACTAGAGATTGGTGATATAATCATCAGTCCCTCGATGTAGAAAAAGTATTGGTCCTAGTCCACGGCCAATAACATACAGTTATTGGTGCAAACTATAACACTGACTTTTCTGATATTCTACATTCTAAATCGGAGGTTGATAATTCAATCATCAATCCACTGATGTAGAAAAAGTATTGGTCCTACTCCACAACCAACAACATACAGTTATGGGTGCAAACTATAACACTGACATTTCTGATAGTCTACATTATAAACTAGAGATTGGTGATATAATCAACAGTCCCCGATGTAGAAAAAGTATTGGTCCTACTCCACAACCAACAACATACAATTATGGGTGCAAACTATAACACTGACATTTCTGATAGTCTACATTATAAACTAGAGATTGGTGATATAATCAACAGTCCCTCGATGTAGAAAAAGTATTGGTCCTACTCCACAACCAACAACATACAGTTATTGGTGTAAACTATAACACTGACTTTTCTGATTTCTACATTCTTAATCAGAGATTGGTAACATAATCATCAATCCATCTACTAGCATATAGAAAAAGTATTATTCCTAATCCACAACCAATAGCATACAGTTATTGTTGCAAACTATAAAGCTGATGTTTTCTGATATTCTAAACTATAGGCTGGTAATATAATCATCAATCAACCTATATACATAAAAACATTTAGTCTTAATCCTCAACCAATAACATACCAATTATTGGTGCAAACATAATATAGTAGTTATTTCTTTGATAGTCTACATTTTAAACCAGAGGTTGGTAATTTAACCATCAATCCATCGATGTAGAAAAAATATTGGTCTTAATCGACAACCAAATAAGATACCATTTACTGCGCATTACAGTCTCTTATGGATTGTGTATTACAGGAATTTTTCTCGTGGATTATAGGCTGTATATTATATTGTCAAAACATTTTTTGAGCCCTATCTGCTTATGTTTAGAGCATTCATTTATGAGTTATTTTTGTATATAATACAAAATTGTGTATTACAGTCTCTTATGGATTATTTATTACAGGAATTTTTCTTATATATTACAGGCTCAGCAAAACAAGTCACAACTTCCTCCTCTGAATTACATCACTGCAGTAGACATTTGGCTCTTCACTTGCATTTTCATGGTGTTTTCGTCTCTGGTGGAATTTGCAATCTCGTACAATGCAATCATGAAGAAAAAGGTTAGTTCAATTTATTAACACTAATTAGGATAGGATTTCAAAATAGTTTTTTTTACAAAGCACTGACCGTTATCTAAGTATTTACAATTATATTTTTCTTTAACAAAATTGCTATACAATTTAAAGGACATTTAGCGGATTTTCTTTGTAGTACGTCTTCATAAACTTAATTTATAGGTCCAAATCTACTAAAACACATGTATATATATACATATATATACTAGCAAAACTGGCATACAATTCCCTGTCATAAAAATGCATTGTACAAAATTACATGTAGCGAATATATTATCCTTGTTCCAATATAAGTGCATATTCATTTTCATGGATATCGTTTGAACGGTATTGTGAAATGCTGTAGTATCTTCTGAGGGCAAGTAAAGATAACAATAAAGTGGATAGCGCGAACCTATGTTCCATACTAGAATATACGTATATTATGACCCATTTTCATAGCTATGGGTTGAACGGTGTAGAAGTGGATAGACTGCCGAATCCTCTGGTGGCGACAACAAAGAGGATAGCATAAAAGCATTCTCCATGTTTTGTCAAACACGCACAAAAATGTCATCGAAATCGATCCAGCCGTTTAGGAGGAGTTCAGTGACAAACACATATACAGAAGAATTATATATATATATGAGGACAAAAAGGTATGTCAAAAAACATGTCAATATAAAAAACAAAAGACAATGAATTAATTAGAAACACCACTGTTTAGCATAATAAAAATTACAACAAGTTTATGTAATAGTTACATGTTAGCTGCACGTAAATTATCATGTGCTTCACAAAAACACAATCGAACTCTATAAAAAAAAACCATCAGAACATTCGCAATACAAAAACCCTTTGAGTGCTTCCTTCACTTCAAAGGTATTGATTGGTCTAGAGTTGTGAATGCTAATTTAATCATATCCAGAATATTATCTCGACTGTTATTTGCATTCGTCTTTTTAAAACTAGCACTGTTGGATAAATGTCATGACAGATTTTATGAAACTTTTGTAAACAAATATGCTTTTAGTAAGTGGCAAAGAAGAATCTTTGAAGAATTTATTTGAAGAATTTTTTCGAAGTAATGTAGGTAAAGATGAACAAATATTTATGAATATTTTTTGCTTGTTCAATAACTTGTGTTTGGACGTAAAAATTATCATTGTAAATGTAATTATTGGGGCCTGATGGCCGAGGGACTGGCGCTCGGTGCCTCAGGTTTCAGGTTCGAGTTCTGGCGGCACCATGGATGCTTGTAATGGTTCGGAATTCACTTTAAAACATACACTCAAGAGCCAAAACATTATGACCACCCCTTACATTTTGCAATGAACTCGCCTGGATGATGTGGAAGGCACGTGATCAGGTGGAAGTGGTATTTAACTGGTATTCAGTGGTGGTATTAATCCATGCCAAGGCGGGTTGAAACTGTGTTACGCGCCAAAGGTGGGCCAACTCGTTATTGACAGGGGGTCATAATGTTTTGGCTCTTGAGTGTAGGTCTCATTCTAATATGACTATAGAGCGTAGGGCTGACAACCCTACACAGTATTAAAAAAATATCTTCCTACTCGAAATCTGCCAGTAGGTAGACAGCCTTGATTTGTGTAACCGTTGCGTAATACAAGTCATAAAGATGCACTCACATAAAATGAATTTTAATGAAAAAAAAAAGAAAATTAATTTCTAATAATTAAACTTTAAAATTACGTCATACCAAACGGAAATCAGATGAAAAACCTTCACAATAAATATTAAGCTCTTTTTTTTTTTCAAAATTGTTTTTGCACCAGCTTGTCTGATTAGTCACTCCCCTCCCCTAATAAGTAATCGGTTCATCCATTTCCGCCTTTAAACCGGATGTTAATATTTCCAACTATAATGTAATGTAACTATAAAGCTATAATTTGACAACCGATTATTAAATATTACACTATTTTTTGGAATAGGAACAAAGCGATTACTTGTTAGAGGCACTAGTGCAAACAGACTCAAAGCAGCTTTGAAAGAAAAAAGTTAATAATTAGTATGGAATTATTTTCATTTAATTTTTCTTTTAACATCATGTCATCTAAAATTTTAATTATTAACAAGTAAAATTATTTTTATATGTATTTAAAGCCCTTCCGAAATTGCCTTTCTACCCTATGACTCCGCTCAATCGAATTTGACATGCTTGAAAATTTTTCCACATAATCGGTGGTCGAAACATACAAGTTTGAGAAACTTTAATATATATATATATTGTTCAAAGCCAAAAACTAAAAAGATCACTCTTAATTTTGTTGTTTTATTATTTATTCTGTAGAATGGCTAAATATATTTTGAAAAATAAAATAATAATAAAATGACTAATTAATTATATCTATATATATATATATATACATAATCGGTTGAGTCGACATATAGGCTACCCATATAATAATTTAATAAGTACTGAAAAAGGAAAATAAACTTTACGTTGCTTATGTTGCTATAATGCAACTGGCAATACAGAGACGGTTAATCTTTATGGCATAAGCAAAGGCTGCACCACTGTTACTCACTTAGAACCACCCAGGGGGCACGTGCAGCTTCAAGATAGGCTTCGGACGCGAGTCACCCTACCCACACAACGCTCTACGATTCTATTACTTCGGGCTCGAGTTCCAGCGGTGTCATGGATGTTCGTGGTGGTTCGGAATCCACTTTAAACAGTAGATCCCTGTCTCATAGGACCGTAGAGAGTTGTGGGGGTAGTGTGACTCGTGTCCGTAGCCTATCTTCAAACTGCACGTGCCCCTGGGGGGTTCTAAGTGAGTAACAGCTGTGCAGCACTTGCTTATGGCATAAAGATTAACTGTATCTGTATTGCCAACTGCATTAGAACAACAACATAGAAGTATTGAAACGAAATTTTTAACCATCTATATTTTTTCTCTCTCCCTGCAGACAGCAAAGTTCGAATCGATTGTGCAGTCTCCATTCGTCCAGCGTGAGAAGAAGCTGGCCACGTGGGTTGTCAAAAATCGTCTGAACTACAGATGCCACGAGAGAGAAGAAATTCCCACACCTTCGAAACCTGAGAAACAGAAATGGTATTCCCGCTGGTCTCCTAAACTGGAAATTGACGACGTTGACGTGTTTTGCCGGAAATTGTTCCCTTTCTCGTTCTTCTTGTTTGCTGTTATTTACTGGGTGCACTACTTGAAGATATACAACAGGACTTAACATTGAAGTCCTTTTATAGAAATTTAGATTTATTACAAGGCAGCATAGTGGTCTCAACAGAATCGGCTTAATAACACATTGGATTCACAAAAGGGGTGCAAGCAAAATGCAAAGCGAAGCGAAATGCAATCAATATAACAACTGCAATGGTATAACAGTATAACAACAAACAGCAACCATAGCAACAATATATAGCTGTGTATATAGCAACAATATAACAACAGCAGTAAAGGCATAACAGTATATAGCAACAATATAACAACAACAGCAACGATATAACAGTATATAGCAACAATAGAACAACAACAGCAACGGTATAACAGTATATAGCAACAATATAACAAGTATAACAGTATATAGCAACAATTTAACAAAAACAGCAACGGTATATAGCAACAGTATAGGAGCAGCAATGGTGTAACAGTACAACAATATACCCGAATGGAAAAAGTATAACAGTATATATCCGAATAGCAACAATATAGCATTGATATATTCCCATTATTCCCATAGCTATTGAATTTGTTAATGCTTCTTATATTAATTTGAACAATTGCTTGTTCATGAAGTTCTACGGTTATCAAGACTTTGATATATTCCTGTGGCTAGTGAATTCGGTAATTCTTGTAGTATTCCGGCCAATTGCTCAAATAATGGGGTAAAAAACTAGAACCCTGTACCCTTTGTGCCAAATGCATCGCCAAGATGCCAAGTCGCCAAGTAAACATAATAATGAATTGAATGTAGCAGTTATTCGCGGTAAAACGATCTTTCGCCAAAATCCAACAATAGAATGTCAAATCGCCAAGTAAACAAAAAAATGGCTGCTGAAGTTCAGTATCGTTACAAAACGCTATTTCGCCAAAATTCATCGCCAAACATCGCTATTACGCCAACATTAGTAGCTAAACATCTATTACGTCAAATTTTATTCCTAAATTGCTTTTGCGCCAAATTTTATTATTTTAACGCCAAATAATATCCCTAACATACCAAAATTTTATTCCTGAAATGCTTTTACACCAAAATTTATCGCCACATTTTTTGACTAAGCGAAATTTTATTTTTAAATTGCTTTTACACCAATAATTATATCTTTATCTTCAAATTTGATCACTAAGAGAAATTTTACTCCTAAAAGGCTTTTTCGCCGAATGGCATCGATTTAACGCCATATTTTCGGACTATTATGGGTAAAAATGTATGCCTAAATTGCCTTTATGTCAAATTATATCGCTTTATCGCCAAAGGTGTCATTATTATGTCAAAATTTAATGATTTGCTATTACGACAAATGTTATCACTTTAACACCAAAATATATCGCTATTTTGGCAAAAGAAATTTCATAAATTGCTTTTACGCCAAATTTTATCGCTTTAACGCCAAATTAATCTGTGGGATTTTGTTTTGCTAACTCCAAAAAATGTATTATTTTTACCACAATAATAATCGCTGTTACTATAAAATTACGTCAAAATTATTCGCTAATGCACCATACTTTTTTTCTATTATGACAAAAAAATATTTCATGTTGTTTACGTTGCCGAATTCGAATGATAAAACAATATTTAATAAAAAAAGAAGAAACCAGAGAATACTTACATTTTATTCTGATATATCCTTTGTTGGAGGTGAAAACGATATTTTTATTGCATTTCTAAAACTTGTCCTTCCATAGCATATCAAATCAATGAAGGAACAAGAACAACATCACAAAATTACAGAATTTTTTTTTTTTTTTTTTTTTTACGTTCCAGCAGCCTTTTTCTCCCGTGAACTAACGTTCTAAAATTAAGATGTTAAAATTTTCCGCGCGAATTCAAATACAGGTTGCCACAAAATCTTAATTATGTCAATATTATAAAGAGAAACGTCACAAACCACAGAAAAATTTCATGTGTTCCAGCGAAATTTTTTCGACGTGAATGAATTTCTAAAAATAAAAGGTAGCATATTTTTTAATCGAATTGAAATAGCGCTTATCACAAAACCTTAACTATATCAACAGCATTAAAAAGAAAATTAGTATTTGATAATCTAATATAAATTATTAACAAAGTAAAAAACCGTTTTTGTTGTTTGTTTTGTATTTTCATGAGTGGCAACATCATAAAAATTGTTTATTTTCTGTATTAGTGGCCGACATTATAAGAACAATAATTTATAATATATAATTTATCGGAATAATTATTTAAAAGAATATATATTTCTGTTCTTATTTACTATAATTAAAAATTCTGCAAATTGCAATCAAAGTAACAATAATTTAATCATTATATTGTATGGAAAAAGAAGTTACGAATTCCTCTAATTACAGTATTGTAACCCTAAAGCAATTAGCAGAACCTTGGCGAAATATTCGGGGTTGCAAAATTGGCGACTTCCTCAGGGTACAGTATTCTAGATTTCAATAATTAATTGAATAAATTTAATAAATGAATTGATTCATGAATTGGATAATATTGGAATAATAAACTAAAATTAGTGAGTATATTTCAGTAATTAATATTTATTTTTATTGTTTTTAACAGAAAAATGTGAAAAATTAAAAAGCTTTTATGTGCCTGAGAATTTAAAAAAGATTTGTTTAGTGTTTCAATAAATGAAATCTGAAACTTAGGATCTTTTAGACCAAAACAGATTCAAAATTATTTCTAACCGTGTAATAATTTTTTAAATTTATAATAAATCAATGAAAACATTATTTTTATAAATGCCTGTATTATTATGCAATACCTCAATAAAACAATATACATTTTCAATTCGTCTGTGACTTTATGTGTCTATACACGCAATTTTAGTATGTTTTTTTAATTTAATATCTAGAGTATCAGACTATCAGGTGTATTCCGATTTACGATTTATCTAGTAATTGCCTTTCTTTACTTTTTTAATTATTCTCAAATAATTTGACATCTGAGGAATTTTTTATTAATTCTATGACATATTTAAAATATCTGATCTGATTTAAAAAAGATTTGGAAAATAATAAGCACTAAATATAAAGAAATAATAAGACTAGATAAAAGAGGAAATATAAAGTATAACAATACAGTACAGTATATAAATATAAAAATTACAATATACAAAGTACTATACATTTTAGAAATAAATATATAACGTTATTTAGAATTCTGATGAATGTATAATTAATTATTTTATGATTATCACGAATTCGTACATTGATGCATAAAAAAATTGTGCTTTTAATATATTTATATATATAAGGAATCGAAGAACACAAAACGACGTAACTTAGGCTTAATCAAGAAAAGTACTTACTAATTATGTTGATTAATTAACAAAATAATTAATACCATAGACTTAATCAACATACTTATAAAAAATGAGGGATGAAAAAATAACAACAAAAAAAATTCATTTGTCACAATGAGTTCAAATTCTCGAGGATTCTGAGTGATATTTTGAATCGAATCTGTGGATTCTGATTCACTCTGAGTTCAAGATACTCGAAGAAGGGGAAAAGGAAAGGAATCAAAACAAGTTCCAAAGTGTATTAATAGTTGACTCTTTAAGCGGCATAAAGAAAGTGAATTCGGCTGCCAGTGTAGTTTGAATCAAAATCACAACGTATTTGGCATGAGTTGCACATTAAACCAACTGTAGAGTTCAATGTACTTGATTGTTTCGGTTTTTTGACGGAAAAAATGACTTCCAAGTCATTCAACAGTTGTGGACACTGTGAGTGGAAAGCCCATCCACCACGGCAAGGTCAATGTCAAACCAAATTGGATGAAAAAAATCGGTGGAACTTTTTTTTATGTCCTGCCGTTTCCCCTTTTCAAGTATATTCAGTTCAAATTTGAACTCATTGTGACAAATGGTTCTTTTTTAACAGCATTTTGAAAGTGAGACTTTAATTATAATCACCCTTACATCTAAAAAGCGTTCAGAAAACATAAAGGATTCAAACAGCTTATTTAAATCAATAATTTTTAGCATTCTAGTTAACTATTAAAGCTATTTTTAGTTTAATTATAATCATCCTGTAGATCAAAAAAGAAAAAGTTTGCAAATATTTAAATACAGGAAATAAAAGATCACCCGGGAAATCAACAAATACCATCAAAAATGCTGATAATATCTTGATGATAACTTTATTGAGGTAAACTTCACCGTTAAAATATTATAATCCGTGGTTTATATGTCACCCATATACATAAATTCAAGTTAAAACATATATATATTGTCAGAATGTGTTATATAACACATTCTGACAATATGGAGAAAAATATTTCTTTCTTCTTAAAAGACATTTTTTTTTTTTTCTAATGCAGCTGGCAAACACTTAGACAGCTTGGTCTTGGATGCCTTAAGGCAAGCGCTGCACAGACGTTACTCACTTTGCATTACCCAGGGGGTGCGTGTGACTTGAAGATAAGCCACGGACTCGGAGTAACAATGACCCCGCAACGCTCTTACGATCCTATTAGACCGGGACCTACGGTTTAAAGTGGATTCCGAACCACTACAAACATCCATGGCACCGCCGGGACTCGAACCCGAAACCTGTGGTACCGAACGCTAGCCACTCGGCCATTCAGGCCCACTTTCTTCCAAATATAGAATAATAAATTTAGTGCAGATGTGGCCAACCCACTGCCCGCTTTGAATATTTGTCTGGCCCGTGAGATGCATCACACTTTTACAACCCTTATTTTATAATGGCCAAAGTAGTGAAAACCAATGTATTAAAAAGTACATTATGTGTGCATCCATATATTCAAAACTTAACTCGAAGTGAGAGATAACGAGTTTTCGAGTTAACGAGTAACGACACTCGAAGCAAGAACCACTCGCTTGTCTCGTTCTCTCGTCTGGACACAGCTTTATCTTAGAGATGTACCTGCAATTCAGAAGGATTTCCAAGCTCATGAAATGACATTTGCGTTGATTCGAAACTCTAAGGCTGAGCTTGCCACACTAAGCTTGCTGATCGATTTGTACTCCATGTAAAGTCATCCAGATAGTTTCTTCCAGCTAAATTGAGCGGGCGTAATCATTTGTGACAATGAAACGCAAATCATTTGTAAAAAGGATGTGACGCAATTGATGAGATGTCCAGTGTGTTCTTCATATTAGTCTGAATGGTGCCACTGATGGGAGGCTGTCGATGAGGTCCCCTTTATCAAGGCATTCTGGCTGCAGTAAAGTCACGTCCAGAAGATAGAACGAGCAGTTCCCCAAACTGGGCTTGCATAAGCTAATACTGGACGAAGATAAGAGAGATATATTAGAATTTTGAGATTAAGAGGTAAAGTTGAATTTCTATTGATTAAAGGATAGAGAATTCTAAATTGAGTATTGAATTTATTTCTAAGGTTGTAGATATGCGATCTGTAGTTAAGTTTACTATCAAGAATAATTCCTAAGTACTTAGTTTCTTTAGACCAGGTGATATAATTATTGTATATTTTAATATTAGGAGGGTTATAGGATTTTTTTGCAAGTGAAAAGAACTGCTTCAGTCTTGTCTACATTTAATTTTATCTTCCAGTTAATGAGCCATTTTTCTAAATCAATGATATAATTTTGCAAATTTTCCTGGATGGTGCAAGTTTTTCGGCAAGTTTGCGTTAAGATTGCAGTGTCGTCAGCATACAGACTAATTTTGATATTGTCCTTTTGTGGAATATCGTTGATAAAGATATTATAGAGGAAAGGAGCTAGAATAGAGCCCTGGGGCACACCAGCATGAATATCACGAATTGAGGAAATAGTATTCCCTACTGCGACAACAAAGTGTCTGTCTTAAGATAGTTACGAATTACTTGAATCAAATATGGGGAGAAATTGTAAGAAATGAGTTTGTAAATCAATCCATCAACCCAGACTCTATCAAAAGCTTTGGCCACATCAAGAAAAATTGCAGCAGTTTCATATTTCCAGGTAAATCCTTCAGCAACAGTTCTGTGACATTGTAGAGCTGATGAGTTGTAGAAAGTTTTTTGGTAAATCCAAATTGCTGTGGGATGAGAATGTTCTTTTGATTTTACTCACTTTTAAGGAAGTTCAGGATGACATTTTCAAATTAGTTTACTAATAGAAGAGAGTAAAGAAATTGGTCTGTAACTAATAGAAGAAGTAAGATCCTTTCCAGGTTTAAGAATTAGGAGAATTCTAGCTGTTTTCCAAGACTTAGGTTAGTAACCAGTATGAAAAATAGAATCAGTAACTTTACATATCTCAAGTATTATTTTGAAAGGAAGGTTTTTTAACATTTTATTAGGATCTTTATGCATCACATCTATGCCAGGAGTTTTGTTAATTTTCAGTGAGGAAATACAATTAATAACGAAAGATGCTTTAGTGATAGGAATTTCAGAGGCTTGACAAGTATTAATAAAATTAGTGATAGTGGACTCAACGAGATTTTCTGTATCATGATTATGAATGTTGTTCTCAAGAAACTGTTCCTCAAGGCTGTCAGCTAAAACCTCAGCTTTTTGACTGTCAGTGGTGGCCAGTGAATTGTTAGAGCCTAGGGTTCGAATGTGAGAACGTTTACGTTTAAAAGTCCTGGGACAAGACCAGAAAGAACCATCTTCGCAGTTTACAGTTTGTAGGTGTCTATCCCAAGTTTCATAATTATATCGAGCAACAGCTCTTCTCAGTAAAGTCTGCGAGTGATTATAATTAGTCTTACTTTGTGGATCACGAAAGATTTGCCAGGTTTTACGGGCATGATTACGGTTAGTGATTAAGGTTTTAATGTGAACCATCTTCACTGTTGGCTATTACTACTCTATGCTGTTGGCGCGAAAGGTGAAAAAGTCTACTATCATGCAAGATTTTCATAAGAAATGGTTCATTTTTTCCGGCTGTAAATGCATGTAAATTTAATTTTTCTAATTATTTGGCATTTATATTCTATTAATAAATTTCCTTGTGAAATATTTTTTTCTTCAGAATGATTCGAAAAATATATTTATTGATATGAACTTTTTTTGTAATATTGTATTATATTTCATACAAAATGATCAGGGTTATAAATGAAATTTTATTTATTGCATCGATTTATCTTTAGTAAGCACGAAGTTCAATAAATGTGTGATTCGAGACAAAAGAATTTCTCAGAATGTTCAGAATTTCTTCGTAGCATGTTTACAAAATTAATATATATATATAATACAAAATCAATTACAAAAATTACGAAATACAAAATCTAAATAAATGCCTGCAGGGAAAGAAACCAAGGCAATGCAGCTCCAATTCTAGTACGATGGGATGTGTTTATCCCGATTTTCTGTCTTTTAGAATAGGGGAACGCACTCTGTTACATTATGGCTGAAGACAAAAACTTTATAATCCGTCACATTAGGATTATTATAGATTTATTGATTATTTAACTTAAAAGTATTACAAATAGTGTGGATTTTTGCGAAATCAATATTATCGATGATTAATATTAATGGAATATATAGTTAATTTCTTCAGATTTCAGAAAGCACATAATTTTAAGTAGCAGCCGTCAAATGTTTAGGAAATTATTTGCTAAGAAAATAAAATTGGACTTGTTGCAATAAAGATAGAGCTTGCACATTTAATAATTTTACTTTTAAGCATTTAGTCTTAAATGGGAGAAGAAAAAATTCTGATCAGCCCCATATATATATATACACTGGCCTCCAAAAGTTAAGGAACAACATGTTTTTCGAAGCTCACCATAAAAAAAATGACAGTAACGATAACATTTATAGTTTATATAAAGGATAAAAACGAACTTTATGCAAACTTGTGCAAAAACGATAAGCTACCACTTTTAATTTATAGAAAAGAATAGGTATATATGAGTGAGAGAAAAATATGCAAATATCAGCCTTTTCTAATTACGCGTGTATCTTTTGTTAATTTACAACTTTTATTATCAGATTAGTTGGCAATATGCAGCGGGGTCCCGCAATATCTGA
This sequence comes from Caerostris darwini, assembly GCA_021605075.1. Taxonomy (NCBI): domain Eukaryota; kingdom Metazoa; phylum Arthropoda; class Arachnida; order Araneae; family Araneidae; genus Caerostris; species Caerostris darwini. The sequence goes on along the minus strand of BPLQ01003893.1, from coordinate 255,250 downwards.
GAGAAGTTGTTTGCCCGATTCATTAAGGTGGTGAGCTGTCGGATGGATGGAAATGAGGTTGTCCCAGACTGATGCTGGTAGGCGTCTTAATGCACCTCGCAGTGTGGTCCACCGTCCCTGGAATCAATATCAAACCGAAGCTTCTGTGTCCCGAAGACATGTTCCAGGCCGACCACGAACTACAATACCTGCAGAAGACAATTTTATAGCTCTTTCGGCCCGAAGGAGAAGAATCATTTCTGTGTCACAACTTGTTGCAGACCACTCTATAGCATCAAGGAGAAGAATATTCGCTGGTACGGTACCAAGGCGTCTTCACAATTCATGTCTCTATGCAACGCGACCAGTTGTGCTTGTCCCCTCAACGGACGTCAGAGAAGGACCCGCTTATCTTGGGCAAGAGAGCACGTTTCCTGGACAGACAGCGATGGGCTCCTGAATTCTTTATAAACGAGTCCAGATTCACACTGGAGAGCGATTCAGGACGTCTGCTGATCTGGAGGGAACAAAGCACCAGATATCCTCAATCCAACACTGTTGAAAGACACAGTTACCGAGGTGGTGGAATAATGGTTTGGGCAGGGATCTCACTCGGTGGTAACACTGACCTACATGTGTTCCAGGGAAGAACTGTGACTGGTTAGAGATATCGGGATGAGATCCTTGATCCATATGTCCGCCCATATTCCGGTGCAATTGGCAATTTTTTCATTCTGATGGATGATAATGCACGACCTCACCAAGATGTAGCTGTTGAGAAATATCTTGAGGGTCTTCGTTTGGAGCGAATGGGATGGGCAACTCGATATCCAGACCTGAATCTGACAGAGCATCTTTAGGATTACCTTGGTAGACAGGTTACTGCTTTAAGTCCTTCTCCAAGGTCTTTAGGAGAGCTGGAACAAAGCTTACTCCGTGTCTGGTTTTCGCTTCCCATTTCGATAACCGACAACTTAATTGAAGCATGGAAAGTCGATGCCGCCAATGCATTCAAGCTAGGGAGGGGATATCCCTTATTAAAAGTCCTTTTTATTATGTTTCTATGCCATTTTAACACATAAAACTGTAATTAATATTTTTTTCCACGAATGGACTTTTCCAGCGAGATTGCTTTTTTTTTTTTTTTTTTTGTAAATAATTTTTGCGTTTTTCTTATGTAAACTTCTGTGTTTCAGTCAATACATAATTGTTTTGTGCACAAGTCATCCAAATTTGGTGTTTCTACATTCATTCATTTGCAAATTAGGCGCAAAATACCGGTTGTTCCTTAACTTTTGGAGGGCAGTATATATATATATATATACCTATATATATAAACTCATGTTTGTGAAAATTCCAACACCATGAAAGAATCGCCATAATTGAATGAAATTTAATACACAGTTGAGTGGTAGTAGTACAAATAAATGATTAAATGTTCAAAGCAAACAAACAATAACAAGAGATCGGAATCAGTATTTTGTGTAGCCACCACGCGCCGCAATAAGTGCTGCTACGCGACGTGGCAGGGAGTCAAACAAATTTTGAATGGCTGCCTGAGGAAGAGCATTCCATATTGTTTGTATGCGCACCCAAAGTTCGTCTGCAGAAGCAACAGGACGAGGATCACGAGCGAGACGCCGACCAACGAAATCCTACACATGCCTAATCGCCGACATATCCGGGGAATACGCAGGCCAAGGAAGAAGCCGTACCTGCCGCGTTGCAAAGAAGGATTGAACAGTCCTAGCGATATGAGGGCGGGCATTGTCCTGTTGAAATACAACGCCTGGCAAGCTTTGAAGGAAGGGAACAACTTGGGGCTGTAGAACTTCACTGATGTACCGGTCGCTGTTCAGATTGCCCGCAATTCTTAGCGATTGAGATCGTCCATGATATGCTATGGCACCCCAGACCATAACTCCGGGTGTTCGTCCACTGTGGCGTTCGATAATACACTCCGGAAGGTGGCTTTAACCTGCATAGCGTCTGACACGAATGCGGCCATCATGGTACCTCAAATTAAAGCGGGATTCGTCAGAAAACACGACATGCTGCCAATCAGCACGCCAGTCTCTATGCTGAGCGCCCCATTGTAGCCGCAGGCGGTGATGGTTTAGCGTGAGAGGGATCCTGTATAAAGGAGTCCTTGCTCGCAGTCCACGCTGCAGCAGACGTCTACGAATTGATGAAGCACACTATGAAACACCTGTAGCTATTGACCACTGTGCTGCCAATTGTTTAGAGGAAGCTGTACGGTGCGTCAGCTCCATGCGGACCAGGTGTCTATCATCGCGAGCTGACGTCACATTTCGGGGTCCACTCCCGGATTTCCCAGTTGTCCGACACTCGTCCGTCCACTGCTTCCAAAGACGCTGCTGTTACGCTGCACACGAGCGGCTATTGCACGATAAGACAATCCAGCTTCACGAAGGCCGATGATTCTCCCCCGTTCAAACTCTGTAAGTTGTTCAAATCTCGCTCTCTTTCGTCGAAGAGGCATAAGTAACGATTGAGCTAATGTTTACCACTAGCAGATAACCACCGATAACCATACACGCCTCACCTACAGCCATCTATTTATTCGGATCCATCCGCCGTTCAGAGGGCGCTGCTCAGCATACTCATGCGCTACGGATTTGAAATTCTAATCATTTGCATATCATGCACTAATTTGCATTTCCTGAAAATTTCAGCTCACTCGTGTAAGTCCTTCATGGTGTTGCAAAATTTTCACAAACATGAGTTTATATATATATATATACTATCTAAACCCGGCATACGCTGTCCTGCCAAAAAAATAGACATATTGTAGAAAATTACATATCTCGAATATATTCTCCATGCTCCCAATATAGGGAAATCGTTTGCTCCATGCTCCCAATTTCATGGATATCGTTTGAACAAATATATACAGGGGTTTATCAAAATAATGGAAACACCATAGATTTATAAAGAATCCTTTATTAGTATGGTGTAGGACCGCCTTTGGTATGTAATACAGCTTCGATTCACCTAGGAATCGATTCATACAAGTGCTGCATAGTGTTTAGAGGAATATTGTACCATTCTTCAAAGAGATATGGTGAAAGTTCTGGGAGAGATTTCGGTGGAGGATAACGATTCCGTATTGAACGCTCTAAAATAGACCATAACGGTTCAATGATATTGAGGTCGGGTGACTGTGCGGGGCATAGTAGATGTTTAACTTCATTCTCGTGTTCATCAAACCATGATTGGGCAAGTCCCGTTGCATGGGTGGGTGCATTATCATCCTGGAAAATTCCATCTCCTGCAGGAAACAAAGTTTGCATCATAGGACGGACCTGGTCAGCTAAAGAATAATTAATGTCATGCAAAGATGATTAAAACAAGTTGGGACAAGCTATTCTAAGCCAAGAAAAAATACACACGAGTCTGCCTTTCTATTTTAAAAAAGTACCTGGTATCTCGTTGATTTCACGATTCTGATCTCTTCATTCAAAAATCATTGCAAATTATGCACACATTTATGAGTTCCGCAGATTTTAGCCTTCTATATTCTATTGAAAAGAAAAATTGGTAGACGATAAACACTAGGCAAAACTGCAAGAAACGCTCTACACACTAGAAAATCTGAAAGTGGACGGCTTGATCGGCTATAGAAAGTCTTGAACCATTGAATGCCTGATTAAAGAGTGCCTACTGTATACATGAAATCCCAATTACAGAAGATGTAGGTTTGGTTTGGTGCTTTACTGTCATTTTGAGCATACTTTAAGCTCATTAGACCGGGACCTATAGTTTAATGTTGATTCCGAATCACTCACAAGCATATATGTCCCCGTCAGAATTCGAACCTGAAGCCTATGGTACCAATGGCCAGAGCGCCAAGTGGCCCTCAGGTCACCAGAAGATATAGGAAAAGCAACGTTCAAAAATGTTATCTGTTTTGTTTCTCAAAATAATCCATTTTTTGCTTTAGCTGGTGTTTCTAGTTATATTTATTTTAGTATTCTTTTAAAAAAATAGTTTTCTTTGAATGGGTCAATTTTTGATCACATGGGGTGATTAAAAAATTGCAAAAATGAAATTAAGGTATTAATTAAGATATAGGTTCATGGTTTGTCCTTATTGTGGCAACGAAAATCAAATTGGCGGGTGTAGTTCAACTGAAGCTTTAACCGCAGCTGCATTTTGTTTGTTTACAAAGCGTAGCGGGCGCGAGTAATGGGTACAGACATGAAGCTCTCTCCTATCAAACATTTAAGTCAAGTCATTCAAAATTGACTGTGTTGAAATATTATTTGTGTTTGTATAAAATTAGGACAAATAAAAAGCCCCACAATGAATATAGAAAGTATTCATGCAGCCGTAGTTGTATTTTAAATGTGCCTCAAATTTCAATTATTGAAGTAAAATGTTTAAACAAAGCTAATACAAATATGAAAGTTTCTTTTATATTTTACAGTTTATTTTAATTATAGCAAATGAATCTTAAACATGTTTAAAAATCAAATTAACTATTAAACTAGCAGCGTAAAAAATATTCTTGCTATCAAAATAATTTACATTGTTGAACATTCTTGTTTAAACTTGTAATTTCAGCGTTTATTAATATCAACAATTGATTGCTCATATTAACGTTTTCTGCACAAAACAAAACTCTTTTGACATTTGCCAATGATCAATCACTGGCTGTTAATTCTTAAGTAACAAAATATATAATAGTATGTAAAATAAATCTAAATATGTTGTTGGTTAATATAAGTTAAGAATCATAGTTTGCTGGATTTCAATTCTAGTTCCAAAAATCCAGGAGGCTGTCAGACTTATATTAGCAAATATTAGATTTTTTGAATGTGGATGTGTAACATATTCAGTAATTTCCAGGAGGCACCACAAAGAACCTGTTGCTCTATGCATATATTGTAACTTTAGTGTTCATTAATATCAATGATTGATCCTTACTATTCTCTGCTCAAAACAAATCTTGATTGACATTTGCCAATGGCAATGATCAGTCGCTGCTATGCAGCTAATTCATAAGCAACAATATATATGATAAAGATGTAAAACAAATCTAAATTTGTTGTTGGTTAATGCCAGTCTGTTGGACAACTATTAGATTTTTCAATGTGGATAAGTAATATATTCAATATTTTTCAACAGGCACCACAAAGAATATATGCACTATGCATATATTGTGCCACCCCAAGAATGACATTGTGTACCCTAGTCCTTGGCTGCCAAATGGCTTTTGTACCCTACTCTTTAAGGGATGCGTAGATGTTCTTTAGCGTAGATGTTGAATCACAGTTTGCTGGATTTCAATTCTAGTTCCATAAATCCAGGAGGCTGTCCTCGCCGTAAATCAGAATAATAATATTGTATTAGAAATTATATAGTTCCATATTTAAATTCTTTAAAAAGTGCATAAGCTAACTAACTATAGTGGTAAATGGTGAAAATTCTCCTACAAACCTATACATCTGTATACTTTCTGCTATTTAGTTTTAACACTCTTATATAAAAAAAAGTTCTTTGCCTAATATATTTATATTTTTTAGTTAAATAGGGCTACTTTTAGAGAATTTAATTTTTTTTATTACAGAATGCCTGTATGTATGTATGTATATATATATGTATTCAAATTAGATTACATATATAGAAGTATCTCTTTAAAATTACAAATCATATGTTTCGGTTCTTTTTCATTTTTAAATTCTTTATAGATATGTTTTTCTTTCTAAACAAAACTTATGCAGAAAGCTATTTGATGTATTTAACAATTCCAAAGATTTATAAAATAAATTAAATCTTTGCACATTAACACCATATTTTAGAAAGGCATTTATTTATTTTAATATATCATTTTACTTTTGTAATGAATTCTTTTAGTGTATATCACCTGAGACTTAACGAACATAATAAAACCACATATGCAAATGTTGATTTTGCCCTCCAAATCATCCTACTTCGAATCAGATTTATTTATTTAGAAAACCTGATTTTATAGAAAAAAGAATTTTTCATCTTTTAAAATATGAAAACGAAATTAATTGGATTCTTCTGCTGTGGCTTAGAAATTTTCTCTATGAATATTTTTGAATATATTTTTTATATATGAATATTCTGTAGAATATTCATTCTGTATGATGACAATGAATGTTCTGTAGAATATTCATTGTAAGAAGAATATATACCTTATTTAAAAAATTAATTTATTTTGCTTGCTTATTTCTTAAATATATATTCATTTAATAATTGTGGGAATGAGAGAGGCAGCAAAATCACTTATCTTTTCTCATTCAAATGTCACAAATGAAATCTATTTGCTATTTATATTTTAATATATTTTTAAATTATTATAGTTTTTATCTGGATCTTTGAATAATATTTTGATGAAAAATGTAGAAATTAACTTTTTTTGTCACTAATATTGATGAAACATATGATTTTTAAAGATTTGCTTTGCCCAAAGTTAAACTTAATTATTCAAGTTAGCACTCTCAATTTCTGCATTAAATTTGAAGAAAGCTGTAAAATTATATGAAATGTTTAAAAAGTCAATAATTACTTTTGTAACACACAAATTTTGTTTTTAATGTTCATGATCACTCTTTTTTTTTATTTGATATTTGCTTTTTGGTAAATGCAATTTGTTAATAATTTCATTTAGAATAAAATGTTTTATAGTCAGAATTTATTATAAATATTTATTGTTTTATTTGAACAATACTTATTTTCATTTATGTTAATTTTGTTCATTTGGCTTTTTTTGATTTTCAGTATCATTAAAATTATGTATTTTGTATCTTAATATATTTTTGATAACTTCTTTTGATTATTATTAACTTAAGGGACCTTTTTTTTTTTCTCTCTTCAAAATAGAAATATTTAATAACTTAGCTAATTATATTTCAGCTATTTAATAACTAGTTTGTTATCCATTTTCTAATAATAATAATATGAGTTGAAAGTTTGCCCTTATTCATGATTAATTTTTAGTGGTATAATTATAGTAACTTTGAAAATGTTCCTTATTAAATAATTTAAGTGTTTTGATAAATAATGATTTTTTTAATTGTATCTTTTAATTTCATAATAATTTTATTTTGTTCATATTTATTTCCTAATTCATGTATGTCATTTTTATATTAGTTTTCTGTGTTATTCTTTAGAATTGGTTATTTGACAGGATTTTTTTTCGATGAGAATTATTTTAAGAAGTTTAGTTCAGTTAATTTTTAATTTCTTTTTGTCACATTAATTGAAATAATAAACCATTGCATAAATTTCTTATCATAGGAATTTTGAAACTAGAATTATAAATTAATAATGAATTTTATTTATGGCCATGTTATAAAACTATTTTGTTCATTTATCTATTTTGAAAGTATGCTTTGATAAAAGTATACATTTAAAATTAAAAGAAAATAGATGCTTAAATAGATATTCTTTTTGTTTTTATCAATTTAATTCTAAATTAGTTTAGCTACATGAATAAATTTTATATTTTTTTCATAACACTTGCAGAAAATTCATTATTTCCAAATGGAAAAATATTACCTGCAAAATTTTCTATGCAATTTTTTTTTTTTTTTTTTTAATATAATAGCTGATCTAAAAAAGGTACATTTTAATATTTTAGTAGAATTGCTCTTCTAATATGTATGGAGTATTGATTTTAATATTGTAATAAAAGTATTATTCAGCATTGGATTGTAATATATTATAAAAGAGCATTTGAAGACTTATAAAAATAATATAAAAAAAAAAAAACTTTCAGATGGTTTAAGAAATACTTGTTTTTTCATGGATGAATTACTTTTGTTTGCATAAATCAATTTATTTGTTATTTTAACTTATCTTATTTCTAATTGCCTTTTTAAATTTTATATATTTTCTTGTATGAGATTAAAGATTTTAAGTGTTTTTTTGTTTGTTGTTTTTTGGGTTTTTTTTTTATTTTAATACATCTGTTTCTTTTAAGTTTTTTCATATGCATTATGTTTTTATGTTATTTATATAAACATGATTTTGTGATATTTATTTAATGAATATCAAAGGATTCTTTTATAAAAATAATTTCTTTTTTCTCTCTCTTTTTTACAGTTAATATATTAGAAAAAAAAACAGTTCAAGCCTTGCATAATAATTTCTATAAGAGGTTTATTGACAGAGCCACTTGTGATGTACTATATGCTAATCACACTTGGTGAATGATTTAATTCATTGGGTGGCAATATTTAGATGAATGGCCATACAAGTGACATGTTGTGAAGAGTGTCAACCACTGTGCATTATTAAATTTAAAAAAAAAAAATTATATTTACTTTTTTGCTATATAATTTTTTATTAAATCATTTATTGATGAAATTATGGAAATTGAAGATATTTTGTCTTTCTTTTAAAAGTAAATTCCCAGTATTAAATTCTTATGTAATCAGTTGTATTTCACTATTTGTTATATTTATGTATGTATTTTTTCTTGTAATATTGTATTAAAATGCACAGAAAATATTAGAATCATCTATTCTAGAATCACAAAAAAAAATTTATTGATTTCTTTATGTGGAGGTTGTTAAAAATCTGAAAGGAATTCAATGAAATAAGACATTTTTTTTTTTGACGGGAAAAGATTTTGAGTTTTTTAATAATTTGCAGGTGTGTTTCTACAATAAATGATTGTCTCTATTTTTTCTAACTCACTTTTATCTGTTTGAATACATGAGGTATAATATTTTTTCATTTCAGAGATAATTTGTTTTGATCTTATGTATATTTGCCTTAATATAGATATGCATAATCATAAGAATTTTTTTTTCGCAGGTTACAGATGTGTATTCAATGGTGTAAACATGATTGATTATCGATGTCAGTATTCTAATTGTAATTATTCTACATTTATTTTAACAAATATGAAAAACCACATATTAACACACACTGGTGAGCGTCCATTCCCGTGCCCTCAGTGTGATGCAAGATTTGCCCGTAAGGATACTTTAAAGAAGCACTTGGTTGTTCACTTAGGACAGCATGCTTTTGTGTGCACTGTGTGTTCCAAAAGCTTCACTCAGAAACGTTTTCTAAAACAGCATGAAAAAACTCACCATCATGAATAATCTAAACTGGGCTACATATGAGGAAAAAACTTTTTAAATATAAACATGTTTTAGTCTCAGTTAAAACAGCTTTCTTTTGATGCATAAAGTTTGTATTTGTTCTTCTTATAAAATAACTTTTTTATTTTATTTTAATTAATCTTTGGAAATCTTTGTAATGTTTGCTGATGAGTAAATTGTTCAGCTTTATAAAAAAATATTTATTTTACCTCTGCTAAAACTACAGCCAAATTTATGTAACATATTTGTAAAGTTGTATCAAAGCAACATATATATGTGTGTGTGTGCTCAAAGTCTCTTTTCACTTTAAATTTTTCTTGTCTATTTACTTTTTCTATAGTTTTATATACCTATTTATATATATATATATATATATTTTTTAACTATATTTATAATTTTCATGAAAATATTGAATCATAACTAATATTGGAAATTCCATTTTATTTGATACTTTCTATAGAATTTCTTTTTAAATTGCTTTATATCTAGAATTAAACCAAATATTCCCAATGGAATAATAATTGGTTAAAACATTGAACATATGTAACTTAATATGCAACAATGGCAATAAAATCACTTATCACTCCTGCACCATTCATATTATATTTTATGCTTTCATTTTCAATTGTGTTTATTATTGTAGAATATTTTGATAAAAAAAAAAAAAAGTCTATATGTAGTAGTCAATGTAATAACTAAATAGCAATGTGTAGAAGCTAACAGTGTTTATTTAATTGTGAAGTTGTTTAAAGAATTAACCAGATTTATTTGGTTAGGTAACTAAATAGTTATTGTTTTAATGTACTGTGATCAAATTTTGGTAAAGTTTAATAGAATTTTGAAGTATAATTATCATTTCAAAACTTCGCAAAATAGGGGCCGACTATTTTTATGGCACCAACTGGGCGATATGTCACCAAATGTAGTAACCCGGGTTCTTTGTACTATTTGCAATTCAATACACTTACTATCGCAACCCGTTACTTATTACACTTTGGCGAAAAGATTTTTTGATGCCAAATCCCAACGGCCCCTATTCTGAGATTTTTACTAAAACATTGTCTGTTTTATTCTTTTAAGATACATTTGCCGTAAATAATATTTTATTTTTACTTTTTCAGATTTCAGGCGTTCTTCCGAACGTGTAAAGGGCGCTGTTTTTAGCTGTCAGTATCCTCACTGTAACTATTCTACAATTTTTTCTGCCAACATGAAAAAACATGTATTGGCTCACACTGGCAGGCGACGTTTCCAGTGTGATCAATGTGAAGCAAAATTTGATAGTAAGGAAATCCTTGAAAAACATCGTGTCGTACACGCAGGTGGTAATAAACCTCGCAGCAAACCGATTTACATTGGAAGAAATGGCTCGTTTATCATATAAAACAATACAAATGAACAGTCTGAACAACTTCATTCTTTATATATATGTATATTATTATTATTCAATGACTTTACAACCAATTTTGAGTTTCATTTTTAAAAATCTGTAATATTTTGGCTGTGTTTTCATGTGATCTATAGGCTCTGCTGTGTTCTGATTGCTAAATTTTATTGTTTTATGAGCGACAATTTGAATATTTTTCTGTATATAATATAATATGATATTTTTCTTTTTTCTTTTTCCTGAAAGATTTAATTGTATTTTTTTTAAAGCGTCTTTGATGTTTAAAATCTGCAATAAAGCTGTAATTTTTGGCAAATTATTTATGTGTCAATATATGAACCGAAATGTCGTTGTACATAATCTATTGTTATTGCTGTTACAAATCTCCAAAGTTCCAGCAGAGCTAGATCATATCCATGTGTTAGCGTTTTTCTACCTTTTCATTAAATAAAACGACCCACAGTGATTTAAAATTGAATATATATATTTAATAACATTTTATATACGTGTGGTGTTGTCATTTACTTTTAAACATACACATTAACAATACCCGATCCTATAAACAACTAGCTACATCGTTTACTTAACACCCGATAACCATTATGAAATTCCGCAATAACCCATACCACATTTTAAATCAACTAATTCGCATGCCTTCAGAGACTTATGTAAGTTGGAAAAGGAAACACACAGACGAAAATTTCATAATTTAAAATATAAACAAAAATGTATTTATTGATATTTACAATAGTAAGCTTGAAATTAAAATCACTTAATTAATGTTATCAATAAAAGTATAATTCAGACAATGCCTTAATAAAATATGACTTATACAGTTGCTTGCAATTCTAAATTAATGTTCAATAATATAATAATAAGGTGATTGACCTTACAGTTTCACAATTTGCCACGACAGCTGGGGAAGAGGGGCTCCTTTTTATTTTTGTTAACTTTAATGTTTTTAGTGATAATAATGCTCTACACGCACCATAAATTAAAGTATTGGCAGCATGGGTGCTCCGTCCAACCGCTCTTGTGTCAGCAGGAGATCAAGGGAAACTTGACTATATAATGTAGCTTGGATTGTTCACTTTCTTCTTTCAAGTCACGCTGCTACCAGGGTTTCACCAGTGAAATCATAGAAGTATGCCAGTCCCTCCGAATCGCCGTCAAACTCCTAGTTTAATATCTCTATCACGCTGGTCATGGTACAACCTTCTCAGCCTTATCAGTCACGTCCCTTCAAGCTCCGGAGTCTCCGTTCCTCGTCACTTTTCTTTTTCTCTCCTCCCTGCGATGTCCATCACCTCCATTTTATAGTTCATTCTCGGTGGGGGGGGGGGCGATTGCCGACACCGTATTAGAGTCTATATCCGTTGGGCAGACGCTCCCCCGTCCATAAAATCCAAGTCCCCGTCTTGATCAACTGATTTCTTGACCAACTAGCCTCGAAGTGTTTTATGGCCCCTGCCAATTAAAATACTTTCCACATATATCCCCTTCATCCCCAGCTGTGACCCATCCGGTCAGGTGCGGAGACCACACACAGCCCCCTTCCAAGGGACACACATAGAATATAGTCTAACATATACAATAATAATATAGAATTTTACCATAAAAATATTTACTAAAAGACATTGCTCATATTGACACGACATACGTTTTAGAGCATCCCCAACCTTTGTAGTTTACATCCATCCTTGTCTTACCTAGGAGTCCCCGTAGCGTCGCACCTCATTACATTTCTGTGCTGGTGGCGCCATCTATCGTCATTTACATTAAAAAATAGTTAACATTCTGGCATCCTGATTAAGCAATTGCTTCATAAACTTTTAAGAAATAAAGTTAATTACTATATTACAATACAAAAATAAACATAATATATGGATATATACAGCTATGTATGAGTTCTGTGATTATTGTCCAAATGAGTTCCTTGAAAGTTCAGATAAAAAAAAAGTTCATTCAAAAGACTCAGGAACAATGTTTATTGTTGCCCGATTCACAAGTCGTTATTCGAATAATCTGGAGCAACACTAGAAGATCCTTGGGGTTCCTCATCATCCGAGTCACAATCGTCTGTGTTAGCTTTTCTCGTTCCTCAATTTCTAACTGTCTTTGCTTTTCATTCTCCATTTCCAACCTTTCATTTTCCTAATTCTTTCCTCAATTATTCTTTCGAAAACTTTCTGAACAAATTCTTCGTCCTAATTTTTACTATTTGTTATTAATTTTTTAATATTAACTATAACAGTTTCCGGTGGAATCGTTACATCGATTTCTGTTCCTAATTCTATAAGATCAGTTTTACGACCTTTTCCAGTGAACGACATTTTGATACTTATACTTTTTTTTTAAATGAAACTTGAGATATTCAATACTCAAATATATATATCAACTTGAAATATTCAATACTTTAAATATATATATCAATTTGAAATACTTTGAACTTAAAAAAATGTATACTTTAAACTTCAAATAGCGTTTTTCTTCCTTTTCATTAAATAAAACGACTCTCAGTTATTTAAAATTGAATATATATATTTAATAACATTTTATATACGTTTTAGAACCATCGCTCGCCATCACCAACCTTCGTTGCTTATATTCATCCTTGTTCTTATCTAAGAGTCCCCGTAGCCGTCACACCTCATTACATTTCAGTGCTGGTGGCGCCATCTATCGTCATTTACATTAAAAAATAGTTAACAGACTGAACTAGATACATTTTACTGCAAATGAAATATTTCACAATTTCTATAAAAAAAAATTCATATTTTATTTAACATACGCTGAATTTTTATAAGAATCTTAAAAATGCATAATATGGAGACGGAATAATTTATTTTTCCTTAAAATCTAAAATTTTACTAACTGAAATTGTTTTAAAAAAATGTGATTATATATTTCAATAAAAAAAACAAAATTGACATTATTAGAAAAATATTGATTCATTATTAATTGGAATAGATGATGTAATATTCCTTTTTAATTAAAAATTAAGGCATTTTTAATGATATGTATAAATTACAAAAATTGGAATAAACAAATAAATAATCCATAATTATTAAATAAATTATTAGTTAATTAATTAGAAATCCTTAAAAAACTAAAACTAGTTTTTGCTTACAATTTTTGTAAGAGCTAAAACATTTTCCTTAAAAAGAGCCATGGAAACTTTTTAATAACATAAATTTCAAGAAATATAGGAGGTTCCATTAAAAAAATTTCCAAAAACAATTTTTAATATAATAATGAGTTCCTTAAGTATTGACATTTCTATTTTTGGTTAATACTTGATTTTCTTAAATATTTCTCATAAATCAAATGTAAAAGGGAAACATTTTTACTTGTTAACTATCGTTGTTTCGATTCGTTGCAGAACTCTTGCTTCTTTTCCAAATACATTTTAATTCAAGAGGAGGGAGGTCAGCTTCTCTCACTTCTTATTGGACTAGGCATTTTCTCAGCTGAAAGTCTATCACTAATTACGATGCAACAACTCACGGTTTATTTCATATTCCATCTGTAATAATGTTTTGGACCAGTGAAGGTCACATTTATAATAAAAAAATTATATTAAATTAAAAATATTATTCAGACAGTTTTCATTCAAATATTCACTGAAAACTTTCCTTATCCAGATTCTAACCGACATTTTTTTATTCTTTTCTAAAAAAATGTAATTTTTTTTTTTGTCTCCTAATGCAGCTGAATACACAGATTAGACAGGTTGTTCTCTTGAATAGCCTAATTGCATGTAATATTTTTTGTTTTGTTTTGCAATGCAGCGCTGTCAAACAGACGTTGGTCTTGGATGCCTTAAGGCAATTTGCATTACCCAGGTGGCGCGTGTAACTTGAAGATATGGACGCGGAGTAACAATGCCCCCGCAACGCTCTTATTAGGAACTGTGCCCTACGGTTTAAAGTGGGTTCCGAACCACTACAAACATCCATGGCACCGCCGGGATTCGAACCCGAAACCTGTAATACCGAGCGCTAGCCACTCGGCCATTCAGGCCCATGACACTGAATATTTGCTATCAGATTTGAGTGGCAGGTTGTTGCAATATAACTAACCACTAATTGCATGTAATATAACTAACCACAATACTGCTTATCTGCTGTCAAATTTTAGTGACAGGTTGTAATTATTTACTTGTCAAAGAATATACATTCCTCTCTCCTGGCAAAGAAATGCCACAACTTTTCCCCAAAAATGATGCACCATACTAACCTCTTGATACAAGTTAGAGACTAACAACAGTGATGTAAAGTAAGCATAAATACATATAATTTTGAATACACATAGAATATGAACAATTCGTAATAAGCATTTTATTTTATCGGCAATATTGATATATTTCCATTATTAAATATTTAAATACAAATAATTTTTCTTTAACATACAAAAGTTATCCTCTACCTACGTACGAAACTAATCCTTTTCTAAACACAGAAGCTAATTTTGAACTTTTTTTTTATCAGAACTCAATAAAAATCCGCAGTCGAATAGTTACACGCCAATTTAAATAGGAATGAAAATAAAAAATATTCCCTTTGTCCTGTAATAATAGTAGCGAATGAATATTTAAACAGGAATTATTGGCAAAGGCAGCAGTAAGTTATGTTGTAGCGAAATGCTACAAGGCCTTTCATCAAAATCAATATTTCATGACATTTGTCCTATTATAGATGTCATGACAATGTGTGACAACTTTGTTTTGATACATCTTTCGATTTTTAGTTAAAGCCTAATTATTACGAATCAGAACTATTTTTCTAATGTCATCCGCTGATCTAAATCAATTGGGGTTTTTTTTTTCAATTGAATATCACACTATTGTAAAAGTAAGATGAAATAAAATTGTTTTCAAGCAGAGATTGAGTTGTGACTGTCCTGTTCTGGATGCATTCAAAGAAAAAAGGAAAACGTGCAATTACGTTAACTACAAAACAGTTTAAGTACAACAGACAGATCCTATCAAAAATTTATAAAATAATTGTCAAGGGGAATTTTACGATAATATTGTTTCTTTGAAAAACAAAACTGTGACGTAAATGCCCAGATAACGGAAAAAAACTTGGGCAATATTCCTCTTAGCAGAAATGGCATGATAAGATCAGCAGCTCATGCCAATGAAGTTCTCGAATCTACATTATTCCTAATTTCGCCAAAAGGAAAATCCATAAAACGGGATTCAAGCACCATTGTTCGCGCCAAAGCGCAAGGATACCCCTAGCGGCGAAAAAAGTGTGTGTACGCATGCGCCTGCGAGCGCATAAGTGTGAGTCTTCAGTGTAACGCCAGAGAGGCAAGAGAGAACATCACGGCTACGAGTGGCTGTGACTGTAATGTAAATAAAGTTTATTATTAAGTTTTCATTGTGATTACTTATTGTGTGAGTGTGATACAGTCCACTTGAGAAAGAGAATATGTGTGAGTGCTATTGACGACAACAACCATCAAACGATTTTTTTGCTGAAAAGAATAAAAAATGTCGGTTAGAATTTTGTCTGTCAAAAGTACTTCTGGAAGGAAAATTTATGCACTTTAGTGATTATATTCACATGAATGAAAACTATCTGAACATTTAAAATAAAAATTAAGAATAATATTTTTAATTTATTGTTTAATTTAATATAATTTTCTGATAATAAATGTTGCGTTTTATTTTTTATCTTCTTTTGATACTTTTATTATGTGACAAATTAAATTCACCAACTGCTATTATTATTATTACTATTTTAAACGGGAACTATTGACGAATGCAGCTGCAAGTTATATTGTAGCGAAAAAGTGCGAGGCTTTCCAACCGCAATCAATATTTCATGACATTTGTGTTATTATAAATGTCACGACAATGTGTGACATCTTTATTTTGACACATCCGTCAACTTTTAAGTTAAGCCTAATTATTACGATTAAGAACTATTTTTCTAATGTCATTAGCAGATCTAAATCAATCGTTTTATTTCTGTTGAATATCACCCCATTGAAAAACTAAGATGGAAAATAAAAGAAAGTTTTCAAGCAGAGATCGTATTGCGATTGTCCATTTCTTCATGCATTCAAAGAAAAAAGGAAAAGTGCAATATGACCTTTAACTTTTCCCCGCATTGCCATTTCATCCTCTCTTAATTTAAGAACATTTTTAACAGAATGACCCTATCAAAGTATTTTTATCTATTGAATACAAACTACGTTCTTTGCCAAAAATTTCTTGCTTTATTATTTTAATTATTAAATTATAATTAATAATTATTAAGGGAAAAGAAAAAAAACTTCTCTTCTCCAAATATTATCTCTATATTAAGTGTTTATTTTTAATGTTAACGCAAAGAAGATTCTTTTCCGAAATAACAAATCGTCATCGTCGTTATCAAGAATTTGGAAACGTGCTTCCAAAAATAATTGTTAAGGAAAATCTTATGTTAACGTTGATTCTTTGAAATAACAAAACTGTGGACGTAAATGGGGAATATGGCAGATAATGAAGAATAACTTAGACATATTCCTCTTAGCAGAAGGAGCACCATAAGAACACCAACTCACGCCAATGAAGTTTTCCGCTGATCTGCTATAGCAAATGAAGCTATACTCTAACAAAATAAATTATACTATAATAAATTAAGTTGCATTCTAACAGAACAAATTATACTATAACAAATTAAGTTGCATTCTAACAGAATAAATTATACTATAACAAAATAAATTATACTGTAACAAAATAAGCTGTACTATAACAAAATTAATTTTTTGTAACATTTTTTTCATTACTCGTCACTCATTTTTACTACTCATTAAAGTGAGAAAACAAAGCATTCTATCGAATAACAATTGTGAAATTGTTATTGAAATATTATGGAAATATTGTTATAATATGTTATAAATAACATTATTTTTTGAAAGCTTTGGACAAACTTCCCATTATAATAGTAATATTCCCCTTTATATTCCCATTATAATTGTAACATTTATAACATTATGTTATAAATGTTATAGTAATATTATGAAAAAAAAAACATTTTTAAAAATTGGAATCTATTTCACTGATCATTATACATATTACTCATGAAACATTGATTTTTTCAGACACCACTCTATTTTCTTTATTCTCTCCAAATTGATCTATTAACTGCAACTCAAACAACTGCAAATGACTCAAATTAAGTAAAAATGTAATCTGTATAGATTTATAGATTACTATAACATTTATAACATTATGTTATAAATGTTATAGTAATATTGTGAAAAAAAAACATCTTTAAAAATTTGAATCTATTTCACTGATCATTATACAAATTACTCATGCAACATTGATTTTTTCAAAAACCACTCTATTTTCTTTATTCTCTCCAAATTGATATATTACTTCATTATCAAACAATTGCAAATGACTCGAATTAAGAAAAAAATGTAATCTGTATGGATTTATAGATTAACAAAACTAATATCGATAGTCAAAATATGAATTAAGTTTAATTGCAGTAAAGCATGCAAACATTTTGTGGGGGAAAAAAAATCTTTCACGTAATAAAAAAAAAAATTGGATTTCATTTTTGGAAGGACTGAAAATAACATAAAAACCGGTCATTAAAATCAAAACAAATCTTTTCAGGACTGCGTTATTTTTGCAAACATTTGAAAAAAAATTTGATAACGGAATATTGATCCTACCGAAAACGCAAAAATCCCTTTTCTTACCATGCAGGAATGAAAAGGAAATCGTTTATCGATACATTTATAAAACAACAGCCTGACTCTACATCGAATGACATTAAACAGTGAACTTAACTTCGTCTAAGTAAATGTTTTTGCTGTTTTGCCAACAATCGACTGTTGACTCGATACATCAGGTCCAGAGCGAGCACGAAGTCTTTCGAGACTAACGCGAAGTTTGCAAGCGGTCACTCGTAGCTACCGCGTTTCTATTTATAATCAACTAAAACCTATTTCGGTTGCTCATTTGGTCGAGGCAAGACGCCTGGCATGTTGTTTACTTTGAAGGCAGCGTCTTTGTTCATAAACATCATTTTGTTTTTTCAGAATGTTGCGTTTTCGTCAGGATCCTGCTGTCGGTAAGTATCGTTGTTTCAGTATATTCAGTACATTGATTAAGAATTCTTAGTTAATTTTGTTTGAAATTTTTTGGTAGCCATTTTGTAGCTTTCAATCGTTTCCTAATTCCCTTTAAATATTTAAATTCAAACCAGTTTGGTCCCATTTGGTGTAGACAGAGAAGTTCAGGCATGTTGTATACTTTAAAGGCAGATAGTTTGTTTGTAAATATCATCTTGTTTCACACTGTTGCGTTATCGTCAGAATCCTGTTGCCAGTAAGTTTCGTTGTTTCAATTTATTTAGTACCTTCATTAAGAATTCTGTATTCTGTGCGAAATTAGCTGATAGCCATTTCGTAGAATTCAAGCATTTTCTTATTCGCTTTAAATAATTACATTCAAACCTGTTTGGTCCTATTCGATCGAGATACAGAAATCCTGTGATGTTGTTTACTTTGAAGGCAGCTTCTTTGTTTGTAAATATAATCTTGTTTCAGAATGTTGCTTTATCGTCAGGATCCTGCTGTCGGTAAGTATCGTTGTTTCAGTATATTCAGTACATTGATTAAGAATTTTTCGTTAATTTTGTTTGAAATTTTTTGGTAGCCATTTTGTAGCTTTCAATCGTTTCGTAATTCGCTTTAAATAACTACATCCAAACCTGTTTGGACCCATTGGGCCTAGACAGGGAAGTCCAGGCATGTTGTATACTTTAAAGACAGCTAGTTTGTTTGTAAATATCATCTTCTTTCACAATGTTGCGTTATCGTCAGAATCCTGTTGTCAGTAAGTTTCGTTGTTTCAGTATATTCAGTTCCTTGATTAAGAATGCTAAGTTAAATCGTTTAAAATTGTTTGGTAGCCATTTCGTAGCTTTCTAATTCGCTTTAAATAACGGCATTTAAATAACTTTGGTCTCATTTGGTCGAGGCGCAAAGTCCTGGGATGTTATTTACTTTGAAGGCAGCGTCTTTGTTCATAAACATCATTTTGTTTTTTCAGAATGTTGCGTTTTCGACAGCATCCTGTTGTCAGTAAGTTTCGTTGTTTAAGTATTTTCAGTACCTTGATTAAGAATGCTCAGTTAATTCCTTTAAAATTATTTGGTAGTCATTTCGTAGATTTCAATCGTTTTCTAATACGCTTTAAATAATTACCCGTTTATAATACTTACTGTTTGACCCGTTTGGTAGAGACAGAGAAGTCCTGGCATGCTGTTTAGTTTGAAGGCAGCTTCTTTTCTTGTAAATATCATCTTGTTTTTTCAGAATGCGGCGTTATCGTCAGCATCCTGCTGTCGGTAAGTATCGTTGTTTCAGTATATTCAGTACATTGATTAAGACTGATAAGTTAATTAGGTTTTCTATAACCATTTCGTAGATTTCAATCTTTTTGTAATTCGCTTTAAATAACTACATTCAAACCTGTTTGGTCCCTTTGGTCCTAGACAAGGAAGACCAGGCATGTTGTATACTTTAAAGACAGCTAGTTTGTTTGTAAATTTCATCTTCTTTCACAATGTTGCGTTATCGTCAGAATCCTGTTGTCAGTAAGTTTCGTTGTTTCAATTTATTCAGTACCTTCATTAAGAATTCTGTATTGTGTGCGAAATTAGTTGATAGCCATTTCGTAGAATTCAATCATTTTCTTATTTGCTTTAAATAATTACATTCAAACCTGTTTGGTACGATTAGGTCGCGACAGAGAAGTCCCGGCATGTGGTTGTTCATAAAAATCATTTTGTTGTTTCAGAATGTTGCGTTTTCGTCAGCATTCTGTTGTCAGAAAGTTTCATTGTTTAAGTATATTCAGTACCTTGATTAAGAATGTTCAGTTGATTCATTTAAAATTATTTGGTAGACATTTCACAGATTTCAATCGTTTTCTAATTCGCTTTAAATAACTACATTCAACTACATAAATGTACTTACTACACTTAACTACATAAATGTTATGAGCTATAGTCCCATTCGGTCGAGATACAGAAGTCCTGGCATGTTGTTTACTTTGAAGGCAGCTTCTTTGTTGTTAAATATCATTTTGTTTCAGAATGTTGCTTTGTCGTCAGAATCCTATTGTCAGTAAGTTTTCAATATATTCAGTACCTCGATTAAGAAATAATCTAATCGTTTAAAATTATTTGGAAGCTTTTTCATAGCTTCAATCGTTTTATAATCCGCTTAAAATAACTACATTCAAACCTGTTTGGTCCGATGAGGTCGAGACAGAGAAGTCCCGGCATGTGGTTTACTTTGAAGATAACTTATGTGTTCATAACCATCCTTTTGTTTTTTCAGAATGTTGCGTTTTCGTCAGCATCTTGCTGTCAGTAAGTTTCGTTGTATCAGTCTATTCAGTACCTTCATTAAGAATGTCCAGTTGATTCATTTAAAATTATTTGGTAGATATTTCACAGATTTCAATCGTTTTCTAATTCGCTTTAAATAACTACATTCAACTATATAAATCTACTTACTACAAGTAACTACATAAATGTTTGGTCCTATTCGGTTGAGATACAAAAGTCCCGGCATGTAGTTTATTTTAAAGGCAGCTTCTTTGTTTGTAAATATCATCTTGTTTCAGAATGTTGCTTTATCATCAGGATTCTGTTGTCAGTAAGTTTCGTTGTTTCAGTGTATTCAGTACCTTGATTAAGAATACTAAGTTAATTAGGTTTTGTGTTTGAAATATTTCATAAAAATTTCGTAGATTTCAATCGTTTTGTAATTCGTTGTAAATAACTACATTCAAACTTGTTTGGTCCCATTGGGCCTAGACAGAGAAGTCCAGGCATGTTTTATACTTTGAAGGCAGCTAGTTTGTTTGTAAATATCATCTTGTTTCACAATGTTTGCGTTATCGTCAGAATCCAGTTGTCAGTAAGTTTTCAATATATTCAGTACTTTGATTAAGAATGTTCAGTTAATTCATTTAAAATTATTTAATAGCCATTTCATAGCTTCAATCGTTTTCTAATTCACTTTAAATAATTACATTCAATACTGTTTCATCCCATTTGGTCGAGAAAGAGAAATCCCGGCATGTTGTTTACTTTGAAGGCAGCTTCTTTGTTCATAAACATCATTTTGTTTTTTCAGAATGTTGCGTTTTCATCAGCATCCTGTTGTCAGTAAGTTTCGTTGTTTCAATATATTCAGTATCTTGATTAAGAATGCTAAGCTAATTCGTTTAAAATTATTTGGTAGCCATTTCATAGCTTCAATCGTTTTCTAATTCGCTTTAAATAAATACATTCAACTACATAAATGTACTTACTACACGTAACTACATAAATGTTTAGTCCTATTCGGTCGAGATACAGAAGTCCTGGCATATTGTTTACTTTAAAGACAGCTAGTTTGTTTGTAAATATCATCTTGTTTCAGAATGTTGCTTTATCGTCAGAATCCTGTTGTCAGTAAGTTTTGTTGTTTCAGTATATTCAGTACCTTGATAAAGAATGCTAAACTAATTCGTTTAAAGTTGTTTGGTAGAAATTTCACGAATATCAATCGTTTTTCTAATGCGCTTTAAATAACTACATTCAACTACATAAATGTTTAGTCCTATTCGATCGAGATACAGAAGTCCTGGCATGTTGTTTACTTTGAAGGCAGCTTCTCTGTTTGTAAATATCATCTTGTTTCAGAATGTTGTTTTATCATCAGGATACTGCTGTCAGTAAGTTTCGTTGTTTCAATATTTTCAGTACCTTGATTAAGAATTCTTAGTTAATTTTTGTAGCCATTTCGTAGATTTCAATCTTTTTGTAATTCGCTTTAAATAATTGCATTCAAACCTGTTTGGTCCCATTGGGCCTAGACAGAGAAGTCCAGGCCTATTTTATACTTTAAAGGCACTAGTTTGTTTGTAAATATCATCTTGTTTCACACTGTTGCGCTATGGTCAGGATCCTGTTGTCAGTAAGTTTCTTTGTTTCAGTATATTCAGTACCTTGATTAAGAATGCTAAGCTAATTCGTTTAAAATTATTTGGTAGACATTTCACAGATTTCTATCGTTTTTTAATTCGTTTTAAATAACTACATTCAACTACATAAATGTACTTACTACACGAAACTGCATAAATGTTTGGTCCTATTCGGTCGAGATACAGAAGTCCTGGCATGTTGTTTACTTTGAAGGCAGCTTCTTTGTTTATAAATATCATTTTGTTTCAGAATGTTGCTTTATCGTCAGGATCGTGTTGTCAGTAAGTTTCATTGTTTCAGTATATTCAGTATCTTGATTAAGAATGCTGCGTTATATCTGTAATGTGTTTGAAATTACTTGGTAGCCAATTCGTAGATGTCACTCGTTTTCTGATTCACTTTAAATAACTAAATTCAAACTTGTTTTTGTAGGGTACTTTTTTTGTGGTTTTTTTTTTATGAGCTATAAAAAAGGGGCTTTGGTATATATGTCTACCAAAACATTTGATTCCGACCTCGTTACTGTAATTTTGAGTACTCTGATCTGTACTGTCGGATTTAGAATGTGTGGTGTATATGTTATGACTTTTGTTGCAGTCATATATGCTAAAAGTTCTTGCATTAAAAAGTATTTACAATTTTAAAGGTGTGGTATTTACACTCATTTATATCTTTGAACTCTAAATTTGCTTACAAATATATATATATATATATATATAGAGAGAGAGAGAGAGAGAGAGATATTATAAAATATAATAGTACTCAATGAACAGGTAGCAAAATATTAGAAAATAGCTCAAGACAGGCAAATTAAAATTGTACATTTTAATCACAAAGATGCTGCATTTGCCATACATTAAATTTTTTTTGTTTTTAACATCTTCTTTCATTGTGGATCCAAGACAGCTTTTGATAAAGTTCCGTGTTGAGAAATGTCTCTTGGCATTTACTTGGCTTGCTGGTAAAACAGCCGCTGACTTTGTTACGGGTTGTATTATTGACAACTTATTTTAACATTAAGTATCAGGATTTTAAAAAATAAAAATTATATTTTAAAAGAGTTTTTACAGGCTCGCAGATTTTATACAGGCTGCTGAATCCGACTCCCGATTCCTTTAATAATACTCGACTCCTGAATACGTCTTTGTCTTACCATTTCTTAAAAAATGCTTACCCTCCGACTACGTATACGACTGCTTGATTCCTGACTATGTCTCCGATTGCCGATTCCTTTAAAAAAGCTTGATTTGCTTCAAAAAGGCTCAACTCCCGACTACGTCTCCAATTGCCGATTCCTTCAAAAAGGCTCGACTCCTGACTGCGTCTCCAATTGCCTATTCCTTTAAACAGGCCCGACTCCTGACTACGTTTCCAATTGTCGATTCCTTCAAAAAGGCCCGACTCCCGACTGCATCTCCAATTGCCGATTCCTTCAAAAAGGCTAGACTCCCGACTACGTCTCCAATTGCCGATTCCTTCAAAAAGGCTCGACTCCCGACTACGTCTCCAATTGCCGATTCCATCAAAAAGCTCGACTCCTGACTACGTCTCCAATTGGCGATTCCTTTAAAAAGGCTCGACACCTGACTACATCTCCGACTAATGATTACTTAAAAATGCTTGACTCGTGATAGTCTCCGACTACCGATTCTTTACAAAATACTTGACTTCCGACTTCCGATTCCTGCAAAAACGCTTCTTCTGACTACGCCTTCGACTCCCGATTAATTCAAAATGCCTTGATTTCAGACTACGTCTCCGATTCTCAATTTCTTTCAAAAATGCTTGAATCCTGACTATGTCTTTGACTACCCACCTCTGAAGTGAACTACTAAAAATAGACAAAAAAATGCCAATTTACTTTGAATTAATACTTTAATTTAACTGTTGATATATGTTGTAAGACATAATTTTTTCTTTAAAAAAAAAAATTATTTTTTCATCAGTGACGAATCTGAAGATGAAAGCTGCTTGGATCTGATTCCTGTGGGATACAAGAAACATTTGGCACCTCCTGGATTAGAAGGTATCTGATTTAATTTTTAATTTCTAATAATCTTATTTATTAGCATCTTATTTAATTTTATCATGTTAATTATTTAAGGAGTACGATTTGTGTTTCATTCCTTTTTTTATGCAATGGATTTTACTTAAAGAAATCACCTTTTTTTAAAAAAGAAATAATAAAGCAGCCATTCTTATTTTCTCTTATTTCTTTATTAACTAGTTTATAAAGTCTAGAACTAAGACTTTTTAAAGATACAGATAGGTCTGACTCGTGGCTCAGTGCCAATGTGCACCTATGGTGAGCATTACGGCGGAAGTTCTATCCGCTGATGGCTTTGTTGTAGAGACTGTTTAAAAAAAAAAAACGTGGATATTAAATGGTGTTTGTGATGTTCATCATCTTGCCTCGTCAGTCGAACTACCTGGTCGGAGTTTTACGAATTGTTTTCTTCCATATGATACGCTAATGCGGTGTAGTCCTCCCGGAAGGCGCTGTCTTCCTTCTACAGCGACACGGAGCCAAGTCAGGTGTTACCTGCGGGTGATCTATCACAACGGAAGCTGCCCACCCTTCCCTCCTTCCATGAAACACACATAGGGTTATGGACTTGGTCTAGATCAGGGGATGGGCAAACTACGGCCCGCGGTCAACTCCGGCCCTCCGGAAGGTTCTATCCGGCCCGCGAATAGAGTTTTAAATTGCGGTCTAGGCAAATTAAAAAATACACTCAAGAGCCAAAACATTATGACCACCTGTCAATAACGAGTTGGCCACCTTTGGCGCGCAACACAGCTTCAACCCGCCTTGGCATGGATTAATACCACCACTTAAATAAAAGTTTTGAATTTTGAAACTTCCACCTTCCACGTCATCCAGGCGCGTTCATTGCAAAATGTAGGGGTGGTGATAATGTTTTGGCTCTTGAGTGTATATATATTTATATATTATATATCCATCTCATTTTCTACTTAGATATTTTTTTTCTTCCTTGATGATCTTCCTTTCTTACTGATGATCTTTTTATTTTCTCTATTTTTGTTCTACAAAACATAAATCGACGGAAATAGCAAGCACAGACAGAGCCATGTTTGCTTCATCTTATATTTGTGAACAAGTGTTTTCAACTATGAACGTAAGAAAGAATTATTTCAGAAGTAGACTGACAGACGAGCGTTTAGCCTCGCTCCTTAGAATCAGTCCATCTCACTTCGAACCTCACTATAAAGAACTTTTAAAAAATGAAATCGCAATTTCATTCATCTCATTAACCTATTTAAATTGTAATATTTGTATATTATTTTTAAAATTTGAGAAAAATTTATCTTGACCAAAAAAAAAATTTTTTTTTTTCGATTTTTGACCCGCTACCGAAAAAGTTTGCCCATCCCTGGTTTAGATGTTGCTGTTGACCTAGTGGGATAAGAAACAAACAAACAAACAAAAATATAGATATTAAAAAATTCCACAGAAAATAAAATATTTTTAATTTTGTTAAATTATATTTTTAAAAAAAAAATGGGTGAAAAGGGGAAGGCAAATAAAAGAAAATCTTAGATACAAACTGCCTGATAAATATTAAAAATTATCTTTTTGTAAATTTTAAAAGAAAAACCATTTTGTATCGCCATTTATAAAAGATAATTAGAATGTGAAACATAAACATTAAGCCTGTATAACAGAACAATTGAAACAAATAAACAAAAGAAAAAGAAGAAAAATTAAAAGAAAAATTTAATTACATAAAATTAATAAAAATAATTTTAATAAAACAGAAGATGATGCGAAAAATCTTTATTGGTTACATAAACTTTCATTATCACTTCAATAGATGGCGCCAGCTATTAACAAGGGAAAAGAATTATAGCTTTTAGTTACGTATTAGATAAAAAAAATAATAGAAAAATAGAACGAACGAAAAATTACATCAACGGGTTATAATATTTAAATTTTAAGAAATATCGACGGAGAAACAAATATATTCCTGTATTCTATAAAAACAGTCTCAGAAATGCATCGGCTGTGTAGGCCGTTGGGTATTTGGTCTGAGAGAGTAGGGTTTGATACCTAATGACATTGAGGATGATAAATCCATATGCCTTGCCTTAGCCCAGGGTCGGCAACCTGCGGCTCGCGAGCCACATGCGGCTCTTTGGATGTGAAGCTGCGGCTCTTTAGTTCCATACGCAAATATTATTTATTTTATCAAAAAAAAAAAAAAAAAAAAAACGTTTAAAAATCGTTTAAACATGTATGTACGTAATGCAACAAAAGTAGACAGCTTTAAAAGAAATGCCGCGAGTTGAGGCACTTATATTCGACGCATGGAAAAGTCTTCCAGTTTGCTACAGTGAGGTGAAGAAGTTGGCATTTGGAGTGCTGACTATCTTCGGATCGACATATTCATGCGAGCAAGCGTTCTCTTGCATGAATATAATTAAAAGTAAAGTAAGAAGCCAACTAACAGATGAAAATTTAGAGTCTTGTTTGAAACTTAAAACATCAAGTTATGAGCCAAATTTATCCAAACTTTCTAAAACCATGTAAAGCAAATTGAATTTGTTTGCTCAAATGTATGTTATTGTTTTTTTTATTTTAAGTCAAGTTACATTGTTTAGTACAGTTTAAATTTTCTACTTGAATAACCATGCAAAGCCATCGCTCCCATTGAATTTGTTTGCTCAATTGTTTGTTATTTAAGTACAAGTTAGTGTTGTAAGTAAATGTTTAATTGTTTTAATTTTTTACTTAAATATTAAGTAATCATCTAATAATGCCATATATATATTATTTAATTTGTTGTGAAAAACACTACTTATATATGAATAAATAAATATTTATTTCTTATGAATAAATAGATTTTTTTTTTATTAAAAAACTTTATTTATACGAGTACTATTTATTGTTGGCAAGAAAACATTTTGTGGCTCTTTAAAAACTTTGAAATTTTGTAAATTGTAATATTTGACTCTTCCGACTCAAAAGATTGCCGACCCCTGCCTTAGCCTATAGTTGTAGCGATCAATAGAAATGTATAAATGACTTTTTTAAATCAGTTTTTGAGACATTCTTTATAATCTTCACCATGCATTTAACTAACGGTTTTAAAATAATTTTTTCTGCAAATAAAATGCATCATAACTGTACATATGGTTTCACTTGATTTGTGAATAACTTATATGTTTAATTATTTGGCATTGCAGAGTGCGCCATAAATTCGTGCAAACATCAAAAATTCATAATAAAAGAAGTAATACGAGAATTTGATCAGAGGGACGTTGAATTTTTTTCTCAATGTATCAAAATTGATTTAAAAAATAACCACAAAGAGGGTGTTCACAATTCAGACGTTTCATGCACATCAGGCTAGCAATAAGTCACCCTGGATGAAAATGGATTCACTGAGGAAGCACGTCATGCATGCATTGCAGGAAAGACACGTTACCTACCGTCCCTTCATGCAAGATGGCGACATGAAGTCAAGACATTCCTGTTAGACACTTTTACTGAAGACCGAATGATAAGGTGAGGTAGTAAGTTTAAATGGCCTTCACGATCACCAGGCTTGTATCCAGCAGATTTTTAAATGTGGCGATACTTAAATTCTCGTGTTTACTGGGGTTGCCCAGCCATTTTGAAGGAAATGAAAGATGCCCTTCGACGGACCATCGATGGCGACATGCTGCATTCAGCTGTAATAGGTGTAGTAAAGTGCCTCACTAGCCTAATACCTTGTGAGGGTGGTCATGTTGAACATGTTTTACATGAAAATAAATGCAGCATGTTATGTTAATGTGATCTGTTTCTTATCGGTTTGTGTTTACCTGATTTGCATAAAATATCTTAACATGATGCGTGAGCTCCCTCTTTCGATTATATATCAAATCTTTTTGATAAGTCGAGGTTGTAAATTTAAGTAGCTTTCACGATCACCAGGCTTGTACCCGGAAGATTTTTTGGTTGTGGGGATATTTAAATTATCTTGTGTACTTTGATGGAACTGAAAGTTGCCATTTAGACGGACCATCGATGGCGATATGTTGCACTCAGCTGTAATAGACGGATTGACGTGTATCACTTGCCTAATACCTTGTGGTGGTGGTGGTCATGTTGAACATCTCTTACTTTGAAATAAATGCACCATTCCATGTTATTGTGATTGATAACTGTCTTATCAGTTTGTGTTTACTTTATTTGCATAAATCGTCTCTGTAAGACTGCTGCTGGCCAATTGGATAGAACTCTGGCATGTGGTACCACAGATTTCAGGTTCGAATCCTGGCAGTGGCATGGATGCTTGTGAGTGGTTCGGAATCCACGTTAAACCGTAGGTCCTCATCTAATTAGCCGAAAATGTGCATAAAATGAACGTAAAGCGACAAACCAAACCAGTATGACGTGTGAAAGACCTCTATCGGCTATTTATGGAATCATTTTTTTATAATGGAAAAAAATCCAATGACCCTCTGATCATATACTCGCAAATCGAAATTTTTTCCGATAATCACTTCTTTTCTTATGAATTTTTGAAGTTTGCACCTATTTATAGCCCAACCTGTATATTTCTGAAAAATTACATTGCATTTTATTTTAAAAGTATATTTATTTATTAGGTCAACCTCTAAACCTCACATTTGCGATCACTATAATTGACATCGACGAAATTAACACAGGAACAATGGTGAGTAACATTGATATCGCATTGTATATAAATCAATATTGTATATTTCATTGTATATAAATCAATATATAACTAATTAATGTATACTAGAATAGTAAATTTTCTTACAGACTAACATATTTAAAGTTTGAAATCAATGTAATATTGATATTGCTTAGCAAATTTATATAATAAATTTGTATACCAACCAGCAAAAAATATATAGTAATAAAAAAATAAATCGTTATTAAAAATTTATTTGATTGCATATAAATCAGTTAATCAGCAATTGATAAAAAAATTTCCACAATAATAAATAATAATTCTGTATTGATTAATAATGAATTTTCATATAAAAGCAACATATATAAATTAATGTTCAAAAAATTTATTATTATTTTTATTATTTTATATTTATTATTCTTTATTACTTATTTTATTTATATTTTTTATTTAAAAATTATTTATTTTTTATACTTATTCAACGGCAATGAATAATTTTGAAGTTACAATAACACATCTGTTACTTTCTCTGAAGATCCAGATAAATTGTAATTCATTTCTCCATTCATAAAATACAAGAAATATATTTTTTATGAAAGTAATTATAATAATAGAAGTATGGTACTTACGTATTAACGCCACCGCAGCTACAAATTTGGCGGTTTTTAAGTGGCGCCAATCCACACTTAAAATTTTTGTGACACATCATAAAATATATAAAGCACTTTATTTAAAAAAAAAAAACACTTTCAAAATTCAAAACACTTTATTTAAAAACCAAGTAGTCAATCGGATTTCGGTGGAAAATGGGCCGATATAGAGTTTAACATACATTCAAAACAGTCTCTAGTTTGGCGCATTTGCAGCTCTTTATTGGCGCTACTTCTGCTGCGGTGGCGTTAATACGTAAGTACCAAAAGTATTTATATTTTATTAATTTAAAAGCTGTAACCGCTGTTCCACCTACGCAAGCATTTTTCCTCCTACGTACTGCAAGAGCATCCCTTTGCTGCGTTCAGAAAAAATCATCAGTAGGCTTCGAGACTCCAAGAGGATGTACGGCATCCCCAAGAGGATGTACGGCAAAACAGGCGCTGCCGTTAGTTACGAGGTTCTCATCCCGGGAGCTAGAAGTGGAGTCCTTCCACAAATGTATAATTAACTTCTGCCTCAGAGACGTCCAGTTTACAGTCTCTCCTCCCGTGAGAAGATATAGTTAGCCCCATCCTGTGCATGAATTGGCCTACAGACTCTCATCTAGACAGGAAGTACATTTCGCTATCCAGCCTGTACCTGAGTAACTTCATTTACAGTTTAGAAGAGGAAACCTTCCACTTAAATATATGTATATGTCTTTAAATGTCTGTTGTATATTAATCTTTGTAGTCATGCTCATTCATTTGTAGCCATGCTCATGCATCATGTATTTGTTTACATTTATTGTTTGCATTTTGTTTACCATAACACATTTGTTTACATTGTATTTGTTACAATTTTAAATTGTGCGTTCTTGTGTCTTGACCACACCCAGATCCAGCTGCACAAACAAACTGACACATCCATTACAACTAGCGCCCAACGTTGGGGTAATAACAACAATTATAACAACAATTAATTATATTGTTATTGTTATAATTAATAACAATTAATTATAACAATTAATAACAACAATCCATTACAACTAGGGGCCTCCCGTACTTGCATACTGCAAAGTATCTTTTTAGTAATTTATAAAATTGAATGTAAGGGAAAGATTTATTTCTATTCTTTATGGTAATTTTCAAATTGTTATCATTATAATTTATTACATTATGTAGTAAAAATATGTTACGGCATTTCTTATTTCAAATAAAGACAAATACAATAAACATTAATATGAGAAAAACTAATGGAGAAGAAATTATTTATCATAATTTTGAAAAAATTATGTATATATATTTTTTACAGGATTTCAGAATTCATGGTTATATCTTCAATAACTGGATTGACGATCGCTTGCTGGTTACTAATACTGAAATCGTCAATGCAAAATGTTCCCACTACATATGGGTTCCTGATATGGTGTTTGAAACCGCCAAATCTGCCCAACAATTTGGCAATAGATTCTTGTACATAGACAAGGACAACAATGTCACTCTTGCAGAAAGGTTAGTCTTCATTCAATTCCTTCTATTAGCTCACACTCTCCCTATCTATATCTTGTTGAAATTTTCAATCGTTCATAAAGTACTTTTTATTTATCCACTCGAGTTCAAATACATTTTTTTTTTGAACTTGTAGTGGAGGACACTGGATGTTAATACAGTTTTTGAAAATATTAATTCAGTAATTAGATTTAATTCCTTAATTTGTTTTAATTTTTTTTTTAATTTAATTTATTATTTATATTAATTTTTATTAATTTATTATATTATATTATATTTATTATTATATTAATTTTTATTATTTATGTTAATTTAATTTTTTATTTAATATTAATTTTTATTTTAATTTTTTTTTAGATTTAAGTTGCATATATCTACCAATAGATGGCGCCAGATAAACTTTAAAAAATGATTCAAATTTTGTGCTTTTTCATGAAAGATTATATTTGATAATATTAAACATATTCAATTTTGTAAAAAATTTTAAGTAATTTTTTACATACTAATTTATATTAAGTATTATGCTTTAAAAGTGCTTTAATCGAGATTGGAGAATTTTGTAAATGAAGTTTGAGAAGGAGGCGGCGAGAATTCAATATCTGTTAAACCACGTCCACATTTCAAATGTGGACGTGGTTTAACAGATATTGAATTTTGTTTAATTTTTGGGAACAATTTTGGTTTGAAATTTCAATTCTTTAAAACCGAAATATATTTTACCGAACTGTAATGCTGTGTTGTTGTTTCTTATCCCATTCGGTTGACAACAACATCTAGACCAGGGATGGGCAAACTACGGCCCCCCGGAAGGTTCTATCCGGCCCGCGGATATAATTTTAAGTTGCCGGTCCGAGGCAAATTAAAAGAAATATATATTTATATATTATATATAAATCTCCTTTTCTACTTTGATTAAATATTATTTTTTTCTTCCTTTTTTTCAAAGGACCGATGATCTTTTTACTTTCTCTATTTTTGTTCTACAAAACATAAATCGATGGAAATAGCAAGCACAAACAGCTTTCAATCGGTAAAGTGTTGAAAATGGAAGTTCTCTGTTAGTTATAGCTGTAGATTGGCGCCAACAAGCGTTATCTCTTTCTCGGGGAGCAGACATTTGGCAATCCAATATAGGTGAATTAGACCTCACATGTGGTAGACTGCGCATTTTAAGCTCCAGCCAGCGCCTTTTTCTTTTGGCGCGATTATGGCTAATATTATTGATTGCGTATGGAAAGATTGCGGACATATAGCATTATTGTGAATAGTGGTAAAATTATTAAAAGTATAGCGTAGCTAGTGCTTGTTTGTGTTATTTGTAAAATATTTCAACCCCAAAATGGCAACTAAAAACGTAAAGTTGATTCAGACTGCCGTACTTTTAATGATGAATAGACCTGGAAATTATTTTTTTACAGTTGTTATTTCAGAAGTAGGCTGACAGATGAGCATGTAGCCTCGTTCCTTAGTATCAGTGCATCTCACTTCGAACCTCACTTAAGGAACTTTTAAAAATGAAATCGCAATTTCATTCATCTCATTAACATATTTAAATTGTAATGCATGTATATTGTTTTTAAAATTTTAGAAAAAATTTTATCTTGGCCCGCCAAACTTCAGAATTTATATTTCTGGCTTTTATACTGTTATTTGTGGGACCTAAATGGCCGAGAGGATAGCGGTCTGGCGCTTGGTACCACAGGTTTCGGGATCGAGTCCCAGCGGGGCCATGGATGTTTGTAGTGGGTCGGAATCCACTTTAAACCGTAGATCCCGGTCTAATAGGATCGTAGAGCGTGACTCCGCGTCCGAGGCTTATATTGGCCGCGCCCCCTGGGTAATGCAAAGTGAGTAACGTCTGTGCAGCGCTTGCCTTAAGGCGACCAAGCTGTCTAAGTGTTTGCCAGCTGCACTAGAAAGAAAAAATAATGTCATTTATATCTGGTTTTTCCATTTTAAAAAATAAATTAGTGAATTAAAAAGTTCAACCACTATACTTTTCAAACTATTCATGCACAAAAATAATAATTATGGTCCTGCAAGTATCTGTTTTCCAATCTACCTGCCTAGTATATTTAACTTCCTTTTTGTGCTCTTCCAGTTACTCGTTCGTTTTATTTTAATTCTCTACCATGTATTTTAAATACTTTCATCTCTTTTTATTTAAATAATAATAAATAAATAAAAGCTATCGCCCTATTAAACTTTCTTTTAGTATTTGGGCAAGATTCCTTTTAATTTTTACCGCTTTCTTTCCCCGGCAATGCTCTTTCCAACGGACAATCCAAGATAGAAGCTAACGGCTGCTGCGCATCCACGGAGCTTCACCAAAAATCATCATCATCACGAACGGAAAATGAAAATTCACACCATTAATATAAATCGTTATCATGTTTGATTTTGAATACGACTCGCACTATACACAGACAGCATTTTAGAGCCAACGGCCATACCATGCTGACTATACCGGTTCTCGTTAGATCACCGAAGTCAAGCAGCATTGGGCGCGGTCAGTACTTGGGTGAGTGATAACCTGGGAACACCGCGTGCCGTTGGCATTCACAAATTTGGGACCTGAATGGCCGAGTGTCTGGCGCCCTGGCGCTCGGTGCCACAGGTTTAGGGTTCGAATCCCGGAGGGGTCATGGACAATTGAAGTGGTTCGGAATCCACTTTAAGCCGTAGGTCCCGGTCTCCTATGACTGTAAGAGCGTCACGGAGCCAAAGTCAGACTTCTACCTACAGGTGCTCCATCACAACAGAAGCTGCTTCCTCCCCCTTCAATCATGAGTACGTATGGGCTCGTGGGCTCTGCCAGCCAAGTGGGATAAGAATCAACAACACATTTTAGAAGCCACATTTGGTAATAAATAAAATCAGCTCAAATCAGAGTCTCTTAAAATATAATTTGATGCTGAATATGTGTTTTTAAAATTTATGTAGTTAAAATGGACATGAAGTTAAGATATATTTCATATATGATTAGAACATGCAGTTTAAAGGCTACAAAATGTGATACAAATGTAATGTAAATGAAAGATCTGTAATTTAGTGTTTTAATTGACTGCATAACTTATTTTTTTTATTTAGTAAATGGATTATAAAAATATCAATAACAAATAAATCTTTTTACTTCTATCTCTTGAAAAATTGAGAAGGTAAAAAGATTTATGGGGAGGGAAGGAAAGTAAATATCGTAATATTCTGAAACAAATTTTTGTTTCGAAAGTACACCACAAAATATTTTTTTTGGGATGTTCAGGAAATGGTAGATCTGCATACTGAACTGAGATAGAACTGTAATTATTTATAAAAATAATTTCTTTAAAAATAGTGATAAATCAAGATTTCCCGTAGATTGTAGATAATAATTTTTTTTTTTAAATTTGGTTTATTTTATTGTTGAGTTAAAACTAAATTTTAATATCATGTAATACGACATCTCATCATCATGACTGAAGCAACAACCCCATAATGGGCGAAGATCGTCTGCCGACTGGCAGATTTCGAGATAGGGATATTTTCTTTTTACGGGGTAGGGTTGTCAGCCCTAAGCCCTACTCACCATAGTCATATTAACAATTGGGATGAAAGGTTCATAGGCTGACACATAGATAGCGCTACTAGTATTAAATCCATATCATTTCTAGTTAGCCCTAATCTTCAAAAGAGACGTGTATAAATTTGACAGCTGTTGCACTATTAGTATGTGAATTATAGCATTTTTAGTGAAACAACTTTTGTTAGTTTGAAAAAATTGGATAAAAAGGAATTTCGTGTGTTAATAAAGCATTGCTTTTTGGCGAAAAAAAATACTATTGAAGCCAAGGCTTGGCTGGATAAACATTATTCGGACTTTGCACCAGGAAAATCGACCGTAGACAAGTGGTATGCTAAATTTAAACGAGGCGAAATGAGCACCGAGGACGATGCACGCAGTGGACGCCCCAAAGAGGCTGTTGCCGATGAAAACATCAAAAAAGTCCACAAATAATTTTTGATAACCGTAAAGTGAAGTTGATTGAGATAGTTGAAACCCTAAAGATATCAAAGGAACGTGTTGGACATATCGTGAATGAATATTTAGATATGCTAAAGCTCTGTTCAAAGCGGGTGCCGCGCGTGCTCACAATCGACCCAAAACAACAACCAATTGATGATTCTAAGCAGTGTTTGGAGCTGTTCAATCGCAATAAACCTGAATTTTTGCATCGATATGTGACAATGGATGAAATATGGCTCCATCATTTCACACCGGAGTCCAATCGACATAAGCCGAGTGGACTGCACGTGATGAACATAAAAATGCTATAACTTCACTAAAAATACTATAACTCACATACTAATAGTACAACAGCTGTCAAATTTATACACGTGTCTTTTGAAGGTTAGGGCTAACTAAAAATCATATGGATTTAATACTAGTAGCGCCATCTATTGTCAGCCTACGAACTTTTCAGCCCATCTGTTAGATTGGTACCTTCGGTTTAAAGTGGAAATAATTAACCACTACAAACATCCATGGCACCGCCGGGATTCGAACCTGAAAACTGTAGCCCCGATTGTCAGTCACTCGGCCATTAGATTTCCAATAAGACATCTGCATTGTAAAAATAAAAATAAAATTATTTTACAAAATTTGTATAGGTGATTATGCAGTGATTTTAAGTGACCCAAAAATATCGACAGATTTTAGCAAATAAGTAAAATTTCAAGAAGGGGAGTGATTTAACATTTATAAACGAACTTATTCACTTTTAACAGTTTCTGGATAATGTAATCTTACTCTTCATCCTTTTATAAGGTCCGGAATTACAAAAATTGTTATTTGTTTGGGCTTTAGGTGTTAGCAATGGAGCCACTTTTAAAATTGGAATAACTCGTATAATATAAAAAAACCAAAAGCTTATCGGTGACATCCATTTGATTCGCCTGACTTATTCGCTAGCAAAAATAAAAGATTAATAACAAACTACAAAACAAAAAAAAAATTTATTAACTACTAACTACAAAAAATAAGCTTTTCTTTTGCATATAGTGAGTTGGGGGATGAGAAGGAGAGATGGCGGCAGATTACTTATAAATGAAACGTTTTATCAGAGAGTAAGAAAGAAAAGAAAATTTGGGATACACTGGTCTATATCAGGAAAGTTGTGCACATTTTAAGTATTGCAGTATCGCAAAATAAAACAATTTTTGAATGTTCACTCTTGAAATGCTACAAACTGCATGCGTCTATTTTTCCTTTGGAATTTTTGTGGTATTATTAATACGCTTTTATTAGTTTCATCTGTATGTTTGTTTGTAACTGACTTTTTGGGCTCTATTTTGCCCTACTTTAAGCGACCAGATTGAATTTAAACGTTGTAGACTTATCAAGGACCGACGACACTAAAATATTTCGATTATCTCATCATGATTAGGATGAGTGATTTTATTTTAACTTATGAAGAGCAATTTAACCCATGCAGAATGAAAGTACCCAAGACCTACGTGGGGCAGTGGCACTACGGATAACGCGACTGACAACGGATCAGGAGATTCCCTGTTCGAATCCTTTTCTGGCTCGACCTATTCACATTTAGCCTTTGTTTTACTCACAATTAAGTTATTTTAATAACTATAGTTCCAGTCCTCCGTACCGGAACCTCATTTAAATATTAGAGAGTTTTTGCATACCGCATTTTGGATGTCCGTTAGCTTTTTCTCCCTAGCGCGCATGCTCATAGGAAATTGCGCATGCGTATCTGTAGTAATGTTTCCTATGAGCATGCGCGCTATGGAGAAAAAGCTAACGGACGTCCAAAATACGGTATGCAAAAACTCTCTATTATAGTTTAAAAACACGTTTTTAGAGTGAATCTAACTAAAAAGTAAAAAAATAATTGTTAACATAAGAATAAAATGAATGTCGCTGTGGGGTGCTTTGCATGACATTTTTAAACTAACTCTGCATTTCGGAATGAAACTAGTGAAAAATTATAAAGATTGATATCGAGCACCCCACGCTTTTAGAACAGTGACATTCATTTTATTCTTATGTTAACAATTATGTTTTACTTTTTAGTTTGATTCACTCTAAAAGCGTGTTTTTTAGTTTTTTAAAACTATAATTTATTTTTTTAAATCAAGTAAAACGCTTTCCAACACCCAATATTTAGATAAAGTAATGATTAAATAGATAAATAAATTTAAAACAAATTTCTTGCACTCAACATGATTATACCCAGGCTGTTACTTAAATTTATATGGAACTTTTTTTTACTGTAAATCGATCAATATGGAATTAAAAATTAAGTTAAGTGCAATGTTACTCAATATTATTAAAAATAAATAAATAAACGTAGGATGAGCTCTATACTGTTATCTGCCTCATTGTTTTAACGTGTTAAAACATGTCTGTGAACAGGATTTGCAGGGACAGCGAAAAGGTGAGTTGAAGGATAAGGAATGATACAAAAGAATGAATGAAGAGCTAAAAAAAAATTGTCAATAGAATGATATTACAACGTCAAAAGGCAAGGATATCGTTTTGCAGTGGATCCCAGGCCATTGTGGGATCTTGGGTAATGAGAAGGCGGATTCTCTTGCCAAAAAAGGAACAACCATCCCCCAAACCTTTTGTAAAGGCATCTCTTTTCACTCGATGAAACTGATGATCCGAGACTTCTTTCGGAACACTCTATCTGATAATCTACGTGAAGGCAACTCATCTAAAACCTGGTTTAACTTTATTCTAAACATTCCTGATCAGCCCATGTTTAAAGCTGTTGCCCTTTTCAGACTCCTGACGGGCCATGATTGTTTGGCCAATCATCTTTTTCGTATGAAAATATTTGCAAACACATAATGCATTCTCTGCAGTCTTGGAGAGGACATGGATTCATCTCACCTTCCTGTCTGCCCTGCACTTGTTTCCTCTACTGAGTATAGTCGTTACTGGGAGGCTAGAGCCCTTATGGGCTAAACATGTCACTATGTGATTTCCTTCGTTTCTCGTTGTTGTTTTTATGTTCCTTGTGTTCTGTTTCTTTTTTATTTTACTACTTATTGTAGCCTGCCATTGGAAATAAAAAAAACATTAAAGCATGCACAGCGGGTTTATAGTGACTGAAATGGGCCCCATAAAATTTGTACTTTATGTTGCTGAAGTTTCTGGCAAAGGTGCAATCGATGGAAGTGTTATTTAAGAGTAGTTGGTGGCCGTGGATTTACTTTGCCCCCTGCCTCTGGACACACATTATTTATCTACATATAATTTTTTTTTTTAAATTTTGCTTATGTCCCTCTACCTTCTGTAGTGTGTTTCTTCAAATTTTGTTTCCACTTTCGCTGCATAAATGCGACAATTATAAAATTTCATCAAAACTTTTACTTATTTCAATTCCTTCTATTAGCTCACATTCTCCCTATATATATCTTGTTCAAATTTTCAATCGTTCATAAAACACTTTTTATTCATCTACTCAAGTTCAAATATATTTTTTTTAACTTGTAGTGGATGACACTGGATGTGAATGCAGTTTTTTCAAATATTAATTCATTCGTTCAATTTAATTATTTAATTTTAGGTTTTTTTTTTCAGATTTAAATTGCATGTATCTAATAATAGATGGCGCCAGATGTAAAAGCAAATTTTCAACTTTATTTGTAAAGGACTTTTCTGCAATATAGTAAAAAAAAAGCAGGAATTGACTTTAAAACTTTTTTTTTTTTTATATTACTTGTTTTTGGATTTCACTTGTATATACTTTATTTCATTGTAGCTTTCATTGTAAAATTTTGTTTGATCTTGCCGAGACTTGCGATATGTAATTTTCTATAATGCTTTTTTTTTTCGGCAGTACAACATATGACGGGTTCTGCTAGTATATATATATATATATATATATATAGTTGTTGTAGTAACAACAACGTATAAATAAATAAAAATGTATGCTACATAAAAAATACTGGAAGTTTTTCTTCACTTGCTCACTTCATTTGAATTCTATGAATGAATTATTATGAATTAAAAGATATTTTTTAAACTCATTACAATGGCGATTTGCATATTGCTCAGTTTGCTTATTCTAAGTAATAATAATAGTTTTAAGTGAATAAAGTGAAATTCTTGAATGTTTGTAATTTTTGTAAAATTTATTACACTTTTCTGTCGTTTTAAAAATAGGTATGCCTTTAAGGTTGGTTGCCTCATGAATTTTGAAAACTACCCTTTCGACACTCAGGTGTGCCAGTTCTCCATCACTCTCAGTAAGTATTCCTTTTTTCTCAACGTCGCTAAGCTGTATCTTTAATTATTTAAGAAGCTTATATTTAATATTCACTTCAATACATTTAATATCCAGTTACAGTATAGACCAGGGATGGGCAAACTACGGCCCGCCGGAAGGTTCTATCCGGCTTGCGGATAGAAGAAAACAATATACAATTATTAGATAGAAGAAAACAATATACAATTATTACAATTTAAATATGTTAATGAGATGCATGAAATTGCGATTTCATTTTTAAAAGTTTCTTATATGGAGGTTCGAAGTGAGATGGACTGATTCTAAGGAACGAGGCTAAAAGCTCATTTGTCAGTCTAATTCTGAAATAATTCTTTCTAAGGTTCATAGTTGAAAATACTTGTTCACATATATAAGAAGATGCAAACATAGTACTGATTTTCTGGACGTGAGATATTAAATTTGGGAAATTTACTTTCGATAACGGTTTGTAAAACTCTAACTTTGGCATATTTAGAAACAAGTGCTTGAGACGATGGTTAGATTGCAACTCAATTCATTCAACGTGCAAATCTCACCTCACTGCTTCACAATTTACTTTGAAAGGCATGGTAAAAATATCCAATTCTGTTTGAATGGCAATGAAATCTTGAAATCTGCTTTCGAACGCAAAATGCGCTTTTTTCAAGCCATCTTCATAATTCTTAAGCTTCTCTTCATTTACTGAAGGTATTGAATTTAACCTCGGAAAATGAGATGAAAATAATTATATTAAAAATTATAATTTTTTAATAAAATAAAATAATATTTAATCAAAGTAGAAAAGGAAATGGATGTATAATATATATTATACTGCCATCTCCTTTTCTATTTTGATTAAATATTATTTTTTTATTAAAAAATTATTATTTTAATATTATTTTTACACTTCGATGCGCGCGCATTATGAGTTCGCAGAATATAATTGAATTATTCCGTGAACTCATAACTGTAAACTCAGCAACAAAACAGGCAACATCTGTCCTCTATTCGCAAGAATACTATTTAAAAATAAAAGTTAATTTTTTAATATATGGGTGCACGCTTGATGTATTTTTTTAACACATTGTTTTTCACTCCTTTGGCCATCATAAAATAAATATATTTTGTAAAAGTGTGATACATCTCACGGGTCCGGGAAAATGTTCAAAGCGGGCAAAGGATTGGCCACCCCTGTTATAGAATATCAATCCTAGACATCGTCAAATACAGAATGTCCATAAAATCTCTCTATAACTCTATAAAAACAGATATTATATTAGTATTATTTAAGTATCCATTATATGTATAATAAGATACCATTTGTCTTTTTTTGCAGTGTCTTCCACCGATAAAGAAGTGAATCCTCAATGGAACGATCTAAATGGAAATGAACCTATTTCCTTTTTCAAAAACATCGAACCTCTGCAATTCCATTTGGGAAAGCCGACCACTTATACTATGAAAATAGGATATAATGGAGGTATATTTGAATCCTTTTTTGAAATTGTTGTAACACTGCTTCATTAACTCATTTATATTGTTTCATTCATAGTATTGTTTCTTTTTTTCAGTTCCTACTATTAGTTCCCACTCTCCCTATATACACTCAAGAACCAAAACATTATACCATCCCTACATTTTGCAATGAACTCTCCTGGATGACGTGGAAGGCACGTGATCAGGTGGAAGTGGTATTTAACTGGTATTAAGTGGTGGTATCAATCCATGCCAAGGCGGGTTGAAGCTGCGTTGAGCGCCAAAGGTGGGCCAACTCGTTATGGACAGGTGGTCATAATGTTTTGGCTCTGGACTGTATATCTTGTTCAAATTTTCAATCGTTCATAAAATACTTTTCATTCATCCACTCAAGTTCAAATACATTTTTTTTAACTTGTAGTGGATGACACTTTTTTCGAATATTAATTCATTAATTAAATTTAAGTTACATGTATCTAACAATAGATGGCGCCATATGTAAGAGGAAAATTTTAACTTTATTTGTAAAGGACTTTTCTGCAATACAGTGAAAAAAAAATAGAAATTGAATTTAAAAAAAAAAAATTATATTACTTGTTTATGTAAATTCCCTGCCCTTCTCTCCCTCCCCTCCCCCAGATGTCCATTGTCTGCCAAATTTTAATGGGCTGGTAGGATTTCCATAAAAATAACTCTCCCTCAATAAAGCTAAACTATTACCATGTTGAATTATTTATCGCCATTTGGCGATTGCCAAGTGCACTTGAATTCGGTGCTTCTGTGACTATGCGAAAGCTCTGTTCAAAGTGGGTGCCGCGCGAGCTCACAATCGACCCAAAACGGCAACGAATGGATAATTCTAAGCAGTGTTTGGAGCTGTTCAATCTTAATAAACCCGAATTTTTGCGTCGATATGTGACAAGGGATGAAACATGGCTCAATCATTTCACACCGGAGTCCAATCGACAGTCAGCTGAGTGGACTGCACGTGATGAACACTAAAAATGCTATAACTGCACTAAAAATGCTATAACTCACATACTGATAGTGCAACAGCTGTCAAATTTATACACGTGTCTTTTGAAGACTAGATGGTCAAGCTAAATGGTCTAACTAAAAATCATATGGATTTAATACTAGTAGCGCCATCTATGTGTCAGCCTACGAACTTTTCAGTCCACCTGTTACATCTCCAGTTTTAGAGTCCCCACAATTTTTTTTTAATTTATTATTTTCCATAAAAGAGTTAGGATCCTGATTCGCCTCTTTCAGAAATGCTCGATTCCCCTATATGAACCTGACTATCCATCTCTAATTAATCTTTGCTATGCTTGCAATGGATACCTTCTCATGTGGGTGTATTCGGAAACGAGGTAGCAGACTTGCTGGGAAAGGGGGGAAGTGCCCTCCCCACTACCAACTCCATTGGAGTCTCTGCTTCCGAAATGTACTCCATTTTTAGGGGTAAAGAAATTTCTGCTTGGGAGTCTCTCCCAGACACGCCTGGTTGGTTGGTTGTTGGGGTTTAATGGCACAAGAGCCAGATTTGGCTATGCTGTGCCAAACAAAGGTGTTTTTTTAAAGCGTTGATGAGATTAAGAGTAAACTAATTGTCGTAAGTATAAGGAGACAACATATAAATAGTTAAAATACGAAAAAGTCAATTGCAAGATCTAAATAAAAAATGAAGTAAAATCATGAATATAGCAATAAAACAATTGTTATCTGAATAGGTTAAAATTGATGAAAAAGTAGTAAGAGAAATGGAAAGTTTAAAACTTTCATATAAAAGTAAATGAGGATAAAATCCGTCAGTCTAAGACCATGTCTTTTACGTCGTACTCTACACAGTCGCGAGAACTGTCTGTGGAGAGAGAGGCGGAGTCCGACTCTGAAACGGTGTATGCTGCAAGTCGTCCTGGTCTATCATTGCAGTCCACTGGCAGAAGATCCACCCAGACTGCGTAGTGGCCACACTAAAAGTTTCAAATTTGTCTGCAACGAAAAGATGATACTGATGGAAATAAATAGGATTAGGCAGGATATGTAGTGGAGTCTTCACTAAAAGTGAAAATGGAGATTTTAGGTACAGTTTACGAAACCCTGACAATTGTTCAGTGTTCCTTTCAGAACTTATTGCTATCACTTAAAACTTTGCACTATATTCTAAAGCTGAAGACATTTGGATTCTAACGGACAGCAAAAGTTCCATACAACAAAATTGGCAGTAAATTTCTGAAAAAAACTGGACAAGATATTGTTAATAGGATTGCAAATTTGTACCAAAGGAGTTCATTTTGTTTACAATGGATAAATTTAGTGTGTTGGTGTTTTCAAAAACGAGGTAGCAGACTTGATTGCAAAGGAGAGAAGTGCCTTCCCCACTACCATTGAACTCACTGCTTGGAGAGTCTCTCCAAGATACGTCTGGCATGCTGCTGGTTTATCATTTCAACCCACTGGCATAAGATTCGCCCAAACTGCATAGTGGCGACATTAAAAGTTTGAATCGTCGTTTTTGTCGTCCGAAAAGACTTATTCACCCTATACCTCGGCTTCTCCCTCTCATCTCATAGAGTGTGAATGCGTCTCTGTTGAGCAACTGTGGACTGAGGAAGGAGATGACGATATGAAGATTGAGCAACAGGGTCTCATGGACCTGGTCTAGGTATCTAGACAAGGGGGGACATGAAACAAAAACAACAGAACCTTTGTTTAGAAAATCATTTTTTTTTCTTTCTAATGCATCTGACAAACACTTAGACATCTTGGTCTTGGATGCCTTAAGGCAAGCGCTGCACAGACGTTACTCCCTTTGCATTACTCAGGGGGCGCGTGTAACTTGAAGATAAGCCACGGACGAGGAGTAACAATTCCCCCGCAGTTTAGAAAATCATTGTTTTCATTTAAATACTCAGCTGTGGTTGGGCAGTGTTACTCACGTCCGTAGCCTATTTTCTAGATGTATGTTCCCCCTGGGTAGTGCTCAATAAGTAACGTCGGCGCAGCCCTAGCTTATGGCATAAAGATTAAGTGTTAGGGCCTGATGGCCGAGTGGCTAACGCTTTGACACTCGGTATCACAGGTATCGGGTTCGAATCCCGGCGGTGACATGGGTGTTTGTAGTGGTTCGGAATCCACTTTAAGCCGTAGGTGCCGCTCTCCTATGACTGTAAGAGCATCACGGAACCAAAGTCAGACTTCTACCTACGGGGTGCTCCATCACAACAGAAGACACTCCATCACCCTTCCCCTTCAATCATGAGTACGTATGGGCTCGTGGGCTTGGCCAGCCGAGTGGGATAAGAAACAACAAGCAGATTAAGTGTCTCTGTATTACCAGCTGCATTAGCTTTGGTT
Organism: Caerostris darwini; assembly: GCA_021605075.1. Lineage (NCBI taxonomy): Eukaryota > Metazoa > Arthropoda > Arachnida > Araneae > Araneidae > Caerostris > Caerostris darwini. The sequence continues at coordinate 210,878 of BPLQ01003893.1, read as the reverse complement.
ATTGACAATTTTTCTTTCTTTTTCAGCCAGTTACACTTACCTGTACATGAGCATCCACCTGATGCGTCGGCTGACGGGGAGCATCATCAACATCTACCTCCCATCCACCCTCATCGTGGCCGTGAGCTGGGTGACATTCTGGCTGCGAGTGGAAGCAGCCCCGGCAAGGGTGGCACTGATCGTGACTTCGCTCCTCACGCTCTGCACGCAGGTGGGCCTCATTGGTGACGAGTTTCTGTCGTTTGTTTCTTTTTTAGAATTTGAACCCTGTTCATAAGCTACTACTGCTACACCACACCACATCACTTGTGCCTAGAGCTGAGTTGCCCTATTACAGTTTGGGAATGATGTGGCTGAGAAGAAAACTGATCGAGCTCTATGACGCTCTACGGTCATATGAGACCGGGACCTACGGCTTAAAGTGGAAAGACTACAAACATCCATGGCACCGCCGGGATTCAAAATTGAAGCCTGTGGTACCAATGGCCATCAGGCCCCCTGATTATAAGCCGAAACATGGCAAAATGTGTGCTAGTCAGCGACATTTTTCTTTATTAAAATTAAACCATCGCTTTACTTCACTTCACTTTACCCAATGCCCTCCGTGGCTTCTCGGCCATTCGACGCCGCGCCGTTCAGTAAATATTCGCCATCCCCTCGTAGCTTCTGCCATGGTCAACATCGTCAAGTGCACTGCAAGATCGGAGATGGTCTGCAGTGCCATTCGAGTCGGAGCAAAGTGGGTAGGTTGGCGAGTTAGCGACCCCGATGCGGCTGAGATGCTCTTGTAGGTGGTCTTGCCCCGTAGCCATTCGGGAAGGGGCAACCGCGACTCTCTTAAGGAAGTCCTTACGGTATGTCGGAGTTGTCCCAGCTTTTACCCTCGGCGGCCTGCTCTCTTGCATTGTTGACATTGGCCACACTTCTGTTAATAAAATTAAACCCTTTTTTTTTCTTCTAATGCAGTTGGCAAATAGACCGTGATCTTTCGCCATAAGGGCTGCACCGATGTTACTCACTTTACATTAACCAGGGAGCGCGTGTAACTTGAGGGTAAGCCACGGACGCGGAGTCACAATGCCCCCGCAGCGCTCTACGATCCTATTAGGACCGGGACCTACGGCTTAAAGTGGATTCTGAACCAATACAAACACCTATGGGCAAAGCCGGGATTTTAACCCGATACCTGTGGTACCGAAAGCCCAGAGCGCTAGCCATTCGGCCATCAGGCCCAAAATTAACCATTGACGGAAGTAATCTTGTTAATACGACTGAAACTCTAGATGAGTATTTTGAAAGGAATTTGGCGTACTTGGTTCAGAAAGACATCAAATCCTGATAGAAAATTCGGTATGCTTTCACACTGTCAAATACAGGATTGCCATAAAATAACTTTCCCTCATTGGTGGCAACTGAAACTAATGAAAGGAATAAGTCCAAATTGTATATAAATGCAGTGGGAGGCATGAAGAAAGAAATTAGTATCAAAAATCACCTATAGAAGAGATTTTGGCAATATTCTCCAGTATCTACCAGAAATTTTGCACCATCCAGGCAAATTTTCCAACATCTCGTACCCCAGGCATCAACCCCATAGGACTTTTTCCTGTGGGAGGGCTTTACATATATTACAAATCTGGCGTTACAAAACTGTATTTCTTAAGACGTTCTGGTGCAATCATCCCAAATAATAAACATCTTACACCGGATGCATACATTGTATGCAGCAAAAGGCATCACACTGAAAAATTTCTAATAATTTTTCATAAATTTCCCATAAATTTCTTGAATTATTGAACATTGGTATATTTTTCCAGCAAAGTATGTTCGCACAGGATAAATTGAAATTCTGGGCAAATTTCAGTTCTTTTAATTTTAAAAATTAAATCAACATTAAATTAATATTATATATTTTCTTAATTTAATTATATATTACTGATAAATATTAGTATAAGAAATTGAAACCAAAGGAAAAAAAGAAGAATAGCTTCCTCGATTACGAGCTGTCCAACTAAGCCATTGGGTCTCTGACAATCAATACTAATTTGTTATATAAAAGCGTTTTAATATTTTCACTCTTTAATCGAAAATTTTTGAGTAATGGGTCTTACAAATGTGTCCAATTAGAATCTTAATTAAGACCTACAAGAAGCACATATTTCAACCAAATCGGTGACATACAGTTCGTGACCTTTCCTTGTGAATACGAATAGTTTTAATTCACAACATAGCTATATACAGGGTGATAATAACTAAAGTGCCACTTTCAAAAGGCTGTAAAAAAGAACCACTTGTAATTATGAGTTCAAATTTGAACTGAAGATACTTCAAGAAGGAGAAAATGGTATGGCGTCAAAAAAAGTTCCAAAGTGTATTAATAGATGGCGCTGTAAGCTGCATAAGGAAAGTGAATTCGGCTGCCAGTGATAGTTTGAATCGAAATGACAGCGTATTTGGCATAAGTTGTCCATTAAACCGATTGCAGTGTTCAATGTAATTGATTTTTTTCGGTTTTTTGACGGTAAAAAATAACTTCCAAGTTATTCGACAATTGTGACACTGCTAGTGGAAAGCCCATCCACCACGGCATGGTTATACCAAATTGGATGGGAAAAATCGGTGGGACTCTTCTGATGACATACCGTTTTCCCCATCTTCAAGTATCTTCAGTTCAAATGTGAACTCACTGTGACAAGTGGTTCTTTTTTGACAAAATTTTGAAAGTCGGATTTTATTTATCACCCTGTACTTCAAAGAGTGTTCTGTTTTTAAAAAGATTTTTGTAATTGTATATTTTTTCCTCATAGGTACAACAGAACAAGTCTTTACTCCCGCCACTCAACTACATAACAGCCGTAGATATTTGGCTGTTCGTATGTATTCTAATGATCTTCAGTTCTTTGATTGAATTTGCATTCTGCTACAGTTCTTACTCAAGCCACAAGGTAAATATGCTTATATTATTTTCTTCTACATATTTTTTGTTATTGTGAAGTAATTTGTTTAAATATCAAAGATATTGGTATAGTTGCGTCATCATTTCATTAACAGTTCAACTAATTTAAAACATTCAAGAATTCGTGAGGATTAACTGAATGCCGTCTGCAACATTCTAGACATTTCCACAAACAAAACTGAATGCAAGTTCTTTGTTCAATGAATTCAGGCACTTCAAAAATCGCCGGAATCACTTTTAGCGTCTCCGAAAGCCAAGCGTAACTCAAGCACTCATGAATATTTTGACGTCAAATTTCACGCAGATGTCAAAGACAGTGCCAACAACCTAAAAAGAAAAAAAAATTAAAATATCATATGCCCGAAGAATTTAAAGTGAAAATTGGTCTTACTTTTTGGACACAGTAGTATATATGCCAAAATTGAAACCATCTGTTGCTACAATGTATTCGATTGAATGTATGCAGGATTTTTCTACAAAATAAAGGACATTTTATTATGCAACCTGATATATTAATTAACTTTTTTTTGGGGGGGGGAGGATATTAAATGGCCCCAATATATTACAAGTCATTTGAACAAATTTTAAAACAATTCAACTAATTTTTAAACATTATTTGCCGCTAACTTTTTTTTTTGCGGCTTCCTCCAGAAATTGAAGCATATGTCATCATGGGCAACATACTTTACTCCATCCGCATTGAGCCGCCACCATTTGGAACAATATTCTCTAAAGTGTCGTTTAAGAAGTTCATTCTACTCTTTCTACGATCTATATATTTATCACTCTCATTTTCTGCTTGCACATGGAATGTCGGGTTTCGAACAAACAGATACTTTACAAGCATTTCCAACAATAACTGATAGCCTGAGATTTCTTTATAAATTTAGCTTATTACATTATGAAGAAAATATATGATGCGGCGTCAACACTAGAAAACCAATCATGCGGCGGCGCATGGCGTGGAGTGATTGATGTCTCAGTCGCCAGCCATACATTCACGAGGGATGAGCTGTTTTGGGATTTCCCTTTGGTACCACAAGCTTCAGATTCAGATCCTCGCTGTGGCATGGATGTTTGTAGTGGTTCAAAAGGGCCTGAATGACCGAGTGTCTATCCTTCTGGCACTCGATGCCCCAGGTTTTGGGTTCAAATCCCGGCGGTGCCATGGATGTTTGCAGTGGTTCGGAATCCACTTTAAGACATCCCGGTCTCTTATGACTGTAAGAGCCATCACGGAGTCCATTCAAACTTCTCACCCACATCATTCCCAAACTGTATAGGGGCAACTCATCTCTAGGTACAGTGATGTGGTTGATGTGTAGTAGTAGTAGTAGTGGTGGTGTCTCCTATGTGATAGACAGGAACAAATGGATATGTCTCACCTTGCTTCCCGTTCTGCACTGCCTCCTGTTTCTTTATGGAAGCGCTATTGGATTGCCACACTTAAGTGGATGGATTAACTCATGTCATTTGTCTATGGATTAACTCATGTCTTATTCTTTGTATTTTTTTTTCATGATGTTTGTTGTCCTGAAACTTGCCATTGAAAATAAAAAAAAATATATTATAAAGAAAATGTAATATTTAAATTGCCTATCACTCGCCAGTACGTGATGCGGCGTCAACACTAATGAACAAATCCCACGCCGGCGCATGGTGTGGAGTGAAGTCTCAGTCACCAGTCATGCATTCAAGTGGTATGAGCTGTTCCACAACATTTCCCTTTGGTACCACAGGCTTCCGGTTCAAACCCTGGCAGTGAAATGGATGTTTGTGAATGGTTCAGAATCTATGTTAAAATGTAGGTCCTTCTCTAGTTAGCCTAAAGGGCGCAAAAATTGACAGTAGAGCGACAAACCAAACCTCAACATTTCGTCTGCGCTTCAATCGGCAGTATATGTTAGGTGTGCCTGCTGGTATTGACGTGGCGTAAAGGTTAGAAGCTATTTGTAAAAACATGTGGTTTTGAATGGATAGCTTTATTAGTTACTAAAACCATCTTACAATATGAGTTGTAGAGACGATAGCTCTGAAGGGCCTTCTCATCCCCCCCCAAAAAAATACAATCTACTACGCCTAACAGATGTGTTGTTGTCTCTTATCCAACTTGGTAGACATCTAGACCGAGCCCACAAACCCGTATGGGCTCATGGTGGAAGGAAGGGGGTACAGCTTTTGTTATGATGGAGCACCCGTAGGTAGAAGTTTGACTTGGCTCCGTGACGCTCTACACACATATGAGACAGGGACCTACGGCTTAGAGTGGATTCCGAACCACTACAAATGTCCATTGCACCGCCGGGACTCGAACACGAAACCTGTGGCACCGAGTGCCAGAGCGCTAGACATCGATCATCAGGCTCTAAACTACTACTACTCTCTCTGTGAAATTTGTTGACAAAAAGTGAACCAACCAATGAATATTAAAAGCCAATTCTTGGAAACGTAAAGGAATATTTATAGCATATTATAAATTTATAGTATATGTTGTTGTTGTTGTTTCTTATCCCACTTGGCTGGCCAAGCCCACGAGCCCATACGTACTCATGATTGAAGGGGAAGAAAGCAGCTTCTGTTGTGATGGAGCACCCGTAGGTAGAAGTCTGACTTTGGCTCCGTGACGCTCTTACAATCATAGGAGACCGGGACCTACGGCTTAAAGTGGATTCCGAACCACTACAAACATCCATGGCACCGCCGGAAATCGAACCCGAAACCTGCGGCACCGAGCGCCGGAGCGCTAGACACTCGGCCATTCAGGTCCAAATTTGTGAATGCCAACGGCACTGCGGTGTTCCCAGGTGGTCACCCACCCAAGTACTTACTGCGCCCGATGATGCTTGACTTCGGTGATCTAACGAGAACCGGTATATTCAGCATGGTATGGCCGTTGGCTATTTATAGTATATTGTAGTATATTATAAATATTTATAGCTAATGTTTATTAAGGTAAAAAAGAAGAGAATTTAGACGCTCAAACATAATTTGAACTAGTAAACACTCGGTCATTAAGGCCCTCTAACAGACGTTGGAAATGCAGATGTGTTTGCGAACGAGTATGTGAGTTATGACAGTTATGTATATCATTGTAGCCAACTGATAATAATTCATTTACATTAGCATATAAAGTATCATGCAGCAAATAATGCATTTTTAGACACTTATATGCATTATTTTGTTTCATTTTTACGCTTTGCGTGCCAGAGAGCTATTAGGATATAATTTTATTTCTTGTTCTTATCACGCGCTGCCGCATTGTCAAAATATTCTTTCAGGAAATGCCAAAAATATTACTTTGTAATCAGTATGATACACACAATCATGTTATAATACTACTTTTGAGTCATATTTCTTCAAAAATATTAAGTCGCCTTATGGAAATATCTATCAAAACTTCCTCACGTAAGGGATAATCAAAGTGTTAATGGAGTATAACTTTCGAATATCAAAAAAAAAATTGGCAAACACAATTTAAATGAGATTGTGTTTAGACAATTAAAAGCAAATGCCAAAAATCAAACCGTATGTTATTGCAAAGTATTGATCGATTTTGTCTTTAGTGTTTCTCAACAAAATGAAGCTTATTTTATTTTTAAAACAAGGAGCTTTAACAAAAACTAATTATTAAACGACAGTTGGCGTGATAACCATTAATAGACCAATCTGCAAATGAAAGTTCACACGAAAGCAGGACTTAATTGACATCCAAACGACAACCCCAAAATCATTTCATGATTTTTCCTAAGATTCCAAAATTTAATTCATGTTTAATGTTTTTGCCCATAATCTATCTTGCTTTATTTTTAAATATTTTCAAATAATCGAAAAATTTATCAGCCGATCCTGTTTGTAAGATAAAAAAATCTTGTTCCCAAGGTTCAATTTTAAGCGACAAAATCACTTCATCATTCTTCATAAGAATCCTGAATTTAGTTCATGATTGATGATTTTCCCCATGAGCTATCTTGCTTTTTTTTAATATTTTCAAATAATTCATTAATCAGTTCATTCAAATAATTTCAAGAAATTCAAGAAAAAATTTATCAGCCAAATATCTCGCCAAACCTGTTGAAAAATCAAAAATTATGTTTGTAAGGTCGCTAATTTTAAGCGGCAAAATAATTTTAAAGTTCTTCGTAAGATTTCAAAATTTAATTCATGCTTAGTGTTTATCCCCATAATCTATCTGGTTTTTTTTTTTTTTTTTTTTTTTTTTTTTTTTGTTAAGATATTTTCAAATAATCGAAACGCATTTATCAGCCAAATATATCGCCGATCCTGTTGGTAAGATCAAAAATCATGTTCGCAAGAACGCCAATTTTAAGCGACAAAATCATCTTTCTTCATAAGATTTCAAAATTTAATTCATGCTTAGTGTTTATCCCCATAATCTATCTGTTTTTTTTTTTTTTTTTTTTGTTAAGATATTTTCAAATAATCGAAACGCATTTATCAGCCAAATATATCGCCGATCCTGTTGGTAAGATCAAAAATCATGTTCGCAAGAACGCCAATTTTAAGCGACAAAATCATCTTTCTTCATAAGATTTCAAAATTTAATTCATGCTTAGTGTTTATCCCCATAATCTATCTGTTTTTTTTTTTTTTTTTTTTTTTTTAAGATATTTTCAAATAATCGAAACGCATTTATCAGCCAAATATATCGCCGATCCTGTTGGTAAGATCAAAAATCATGTTCGCAAGAACGCCAATTTTAAGCGACAAAATCATCTTTCTTCATAAGATTTCAAAATTTAATTCATGCTTAGTGTTTATCCCCATAATCTATCTGTTTTTTTTTTTTTTTTTTTTTTTTTTTTGTTAAGATATTTTCAAATAATCGAAACGCATTTATCAGCCAAATATATCGCCGATCCTGTTGGTAAGATCAAAAATCATGTTCGCCAGAACGCCAATTTTAAGCGACAAAATCATCTTTCTTCATAAGATTTCAAAATTTAATTCATGCTTAGTGTTTATCCCCATAATCTATCTGTTTGTTTTTTTTTTTTTTTTTTTTTTTTTTTGTTAAGATATTTTCAAATAATCGAAACGCATTTATCAGCCAAAAATCTCGCCGATCCTGTTGGTAAGATCAAAAATCATGTTCGCAAGAACGCCAATTTTAAGCGACAAAATCATCTTTCTTCATAAGATTTCAAAATTTAATTCATGCTTAGTGTTTATCCCCATAATCTATCTGTTTTTTTTTTTTTTTTTTTTTTTTTTTTTTTTTTGTTAAGTTAAGATATTTTCAAATAATCGAAACGCATTTATCAGCCAAATATATCGCCGATCCTGTTGGTAAGATCAAAAATCATGTTCGCCAGAACGCCAATTTTAAGCGACAAAATCATCTTTCTTCATAAGATTTCAAAATTTAATTCATGCTTAGTGTTTATCCCCATAATCTATCTGTTTTTTTTTTTTTTTTTTTTTTTTTTTTTTTTTTTTTTTGTTAAGATATTTTCAAATAATCGAAACGCATTTATCAGCCAAATATATCGCCGATCCTGTTGGTAAGATCAAAAATCATGTTCGCAAGAACGCCAATTTTAAGCGACAAAATCATCTTTCTTCATAAGATTTCAAAATTTAATTCATGCTTAGTGTTTATCCCCATAATCTATCTGTTTTTTTTTTTTTTTTTTTTTTTTTTTTTTTTTAAGATATTTTCAAATAATCGAAACGCATTTATCAGCCAAATATATCGCCGATCCTGTTGGTAAGATCAAAAATCATGTTCGCAAGAACGCCAATTTTAAGCGACAAAATCATCTTTCTTCATAAGATTTCAAAATTTAATTCATGCTTAGTGTTTATCCCCATAATCTATCTGTTTTTTTTTTTTTTTTTTTTTTTTTTTTTTTTTTTAAGATATTTTCAAATAATCGAAACGCATTTATCAGCCAAATATATCGCCGATCCTGTTGGTAAGATCAAAAATCATGTTCGCAAGAACGCCAATTTTAAGCGACAAAATCATCTTTCTTCATAAGATTTCAAAATTTAATTCATGCTTAGTGTTTATCCCCATAATCTATCTGTTTTTTTTTTTTTTTTTTTTGTTAAGATATTTTCAAATAATCGAAACGCATTTATCAGCCAAATATATCGCCGATCCTGTTGGTAAGATCAAAAATCATGTTCGCCAAGAACGCCAATTTTAAGCGACAAAATCATCTTTCTTCATAAGATTTCAAAATTTAATTCATGCTTAGTGTTTATCCCCATAATCTATCTGTTTTTTTTTTTTTTTTTTTTTTTTTTTTTTTTTTTTTTTGTTAAGATATTTTCAAATAATCGAAACGCATTTATCAGCCAAATATATCGCCGATCCTGTTGGTAAGATCAAAAATCATGTTCGCAAGAACGCCAATTTTAAGCGACAAAATCATCTTTCTTCATAAGATTTCAAAATTTAATTCATGCTTAGTGTTTATCCCCATAATCTATCTGTTTTTTTTTTTTTTTTTTTTTTTTTTTTTTTTTTTTTTTTTTTTTTATTAAGATATTTTCAAATAATCGAAACGCATTTATCAGCCAAATATATCGCCGATCCTGTTGGTAAGATCAAAAATCATGTTCGCAAGAACGCCAATTTTAAGCGACAAAATCATCTTTCTTCATAAGATTTCAAAATTTAATTCATGCTTAGTGTTTATCCCCATAATCTATCTGTTTTTTTTTTTTTTTTTTTTTTTTTTTTTTAAGATATTTTCAAATAATCGAAACGCATTTATCAGCCAAATATATCGCCGATCCTGTTGGTAAGATCAAAAATCATGTTCGCAAGAACGCCAATTTTAAGCGACAAAATCATCTTTCTTCATAAGATTTCAAAATTTAATTCATGCTTAGTGTTTATCCCCATAATCTATCTGTTTTTTTTTTTTTTTTTTTTTTTTTTTTTTTTTTTTTTTTTTTGTTAAGATATTTTCAAATAATCGAAACGCATTTATCAGCCAAATATATCGCCGATCCTGTTGGTAAGATCAAAAATCATGTTCGCAAGAACGCCAATTTTAAGCGACAAAATCATCTTTCTTCATAAGATTTCAAAATTTAATTCATGCTTAGTGTTTATCCCCATAATCTATCTGTTTTTTTTTTTTTTTTTTTTTTTTTTTTTTTTTTTTGTTAAGATATTTTCAAATAATCGAAACGCATTTATCAGCCAAATATATCGCCGATCCTGTTGGTAAGATCAAAAATCATGTTCGCAAGAACGCCAATTTTAAGCGACAAAATCATCTTTCTTCATAAGATTTCAAAATTTAATTCATGCTTAGTGTTTATCCCCATAATCTATCTGTTTTTTTTTTTTTTTTTTGTTAAGATATTTTCAAATAATCGAAACGCATTTATCAGCCAAATATATCGCCGATCCTGTTGGTAAGATCAAAAATCATGTTCGCAAGAACGCCAATTTTAAGCGACAAAATCATCTTTCTTCATAAGATTTCAAAATTTAATTCATGCTTAGTGTTTATCCCCATAATCTATCTGTTTTTTTTTTTTTTTTTTTTTTTTTTTTTTTGTTAAGATATTTTCAAATAATCGAAACGCATTTATCAGCCAAATATATCGCCGATCCTGTTGGTAAGATCAAAAATCATGTTCGCAAGAACGCCAATTTTAAGCGACAAAATCATCTTTCTTCATAAGATTTCAAAATTTAATTCATGCTTAGTGTTTATCCCCATAATCTATCTGTTTTTTTTTTTTTTTTTTTTTTTTTTTTTTTTTGTTAAGATATTTTCAAATAATCGAAACGCATTTATCAGCCAAATATATCGCCGATCCTGTTGGTAAGATCAAAAATCATGTTCGCAAGAACGCCAATTTTAAGCGACAAAATCATCTTTCTTCATAAGATTTCAAAATTTAATTCATGCTTAGTGTTTATCCCCATAATCTATCTGTTTTTTTTTTTTTTTTTTTTTTTTTTTTTTTTGTTAAGATATTTTCAAATAATCGAAACGCATTTATCAGCCAAATATATCGCCGATCCTGTTGGTAAGATCAAAAATCATGTTCGCAAGAACGCCAATTTTAAGCGACAAAATCATCTTTCTTCATAAGATTTCAAAATTTAATTCATGCTTAGTGTTTATCCCCATAATCTATCTGTTTTTTTTTTTTTTTTTTTTTTTTTTTTGTTAAGATATTTTCAAATAATCGAAACGCATTTATCAGCCAAATATATCGCCGATCCTGTTGGTAAGATCAAAAATCATGTTCGCAAGAACGCCAATTTTAAGCGACAAAATCATCTTTCTTCATAAGATTTCAAAATTTAATTCATGCTTAGTGTTTATCCCCATAATCTATCTGTTTTTTTTTTTTTTTTTTTTTTTTTTTAAGATATTTTCAAATAATCGAAACGCATTTATCAGCCAAAAATCGCCGATCCTGTTGGTAAGATCAAAAATCATGTTCGCAAGAACGCCAATTTTAAGCGACAAAATCATCTTTCTTCATAAGATTTCAAAAATTCTAATTCATGATTCAAAATTTAATTCATGCTTAGTGTTTATCCCCATAATCTATCTGTTTTTTTTTTTTTTTTTTTTTTTTTTTTTTTTTTTTTTTTTTGTTAAGATATTTTCAAATAATCGAAACGCATTTATCAGCCAAATATATCGCCGATCCTGTTGGTAAGATCAAAAATCATGTTCGCAAGAACGCCAATTTTAAGCGACAAAATCATCTTTCTTCATAAGATTTCAAAATTTAATTCATGCTTAGTGTTTATCCCCATAATCTATCTGGTTTTTTTTATTTTTTTGTTAAGATATTTTCAAATAATCGAAACGCATTTATCAGCCAAAAATATCGCCGATCCTGTTGGTAAGATCAAAAATCATGTTCGCAAGAACGCCAATTTTAAGCGACAAAATCATCTTTCTTCATAAGATTTCAAAATTTAATTCATGCGTAGTATTTTTCTCCATAATCTATGTGTTTTATTTATTTATTTTTTTGTTTTTTGTTTTTTTTAATATTTTCAAATAATCGAAAAAGTTTATCAGCCAAATATCTCGCCAATCCTGTTGATAAAATTAAAATCATGTTCCCAAGGTCGCCAATTTTAAGCAACAAAATCATTTCATGTTTCTTCATAAGATTTAAAAACTTAATTTATGCTTAATGTTTTTCCCCATAATCTATCTTGCTTTTTTTATAAATATTTTCAAGTAATTGTAAAAATTTATCAGCCAAAAAATCTCGTCAATCCTGTTGGTAAGATCCCAAATCATGTTCGCAAAGTCGCTAATTTTTAAAAAAGCGTATTTTAAGTCGCTAAAAAAGCGTATTTTTCGGATTTATTTATTGTTTATTTTTCGCTTTATTTTCGTTTCTTCACAGAAATAAAGCACCTAACGCAATAAATCGGATTAGTACAATTTAAAAGAACAAATAATTTTAAAAATTTTAACTAAGAGATAAATATAGTTTTGTAACCTTGGTTCCACCTATTCAACCATGTTTCTTCCTACGCACTGCAAGAGCGCCCTTTGCGGCGTACAGAAGAAATCGTCAGTTGGTCCCGAGACTCTCGCCAGACAGGACGTACGGCAAAACAGGCGTTGCCGTTAGTTATCAGTTCTCATCCCGAGAGCTAGAAGTGGAGTCTTTCCACAACTGCTACTTCTAACACTTTTAGTTTACAGTCTCTCATCCTGAGAGAAGACATAGTTAACACCATCCTGTGCATAAATGGGCCTACAGACTCTCATCCAGACAGGAAATACATTTCACAATCCAGAGCGTACCTGAGTAACTTTATTTACAACTTAAGGGGAATCCTTCCTCTTAAATATAAGTATACGTCTTTAGATGTGTTACCTGTTGTATATTAATATTTGTAGTGTGTTGTACTCGTGCGCTTGTAATTAAAGTGGTGTGTTTTTAAATGTGTGTTCTTATGACTGGACCACACTCAATTCCAGCTGCACAAACAAACAAACAAACGTCAACGATACATCTGCTACAAACTGCCTCCCAACGTGGAGTACTTCCCGTAATTGTCTTGTTTTTGTTTTTCTGCAGAAATGTTTTTTCTATGTACAACACATTTTCGTAACACTATCTTATGAGTAATGTCTCCCTTGATTTTGTTTATTACAACCTTGATGCTAATGAATAGTAACACGCGACTATTCAATTATTCATTATTCATTAGCATTATTCAACTATTCATTATTCATTAGCACTCTTATTCATTAGCATTATTCAACTATTCATTATTCATTAGCACTCTTATTCATTAGCAACCCTCATTATTCATTAGCACTCCTATTCATTAGCACTCCTCATTATTACTCCTCATTACTCCAACATTATTCATTATTCATTAGCACTTCTCATTATTCCTATTCATTAGCAATTCTCATTAACATTATTCATTGGCGACCCTCGTAATGAATAATGAATAGTCGCGTAATTCAACTATTTATTATTCATTAGCATTAGCAAAAGCGAATTACATTTCGCGTATTACTATTCTAAAACTTTACATTTTTATTTGCAGACGAGGAAACATCAGGTTGTTGATGCTTCTGAAGAAGTGAAACAATCAGCAAAATTAAATGCGTGGATCAAGGATGAATTTCAAGGAGAAGTGAAGAAATCCGAACAAAAAAAGGCAAGGGACGTGTGCTCCTGCTGTTCTTTCCCTTACAGTGGAACAGAAGTCGATGCTTTTTGCAGAAAACTCTTTCCGTTAATGTTTCTGATATTTACCATTGTTTATTGGGTATATTTCTTAAACATATACAAAAATAACTAAGAAAAGTAGCAAGGACTTTTTTAGACATATAAATGCGCTATAAAATATGCTGAATGTACTTTTTATAATGAATAAAAGAATAAACAAATTTTTATGTAAATTTTCAATATTTGTGAGTGTTATATTTGCATTTTTTTTGTGTGTGTGTGTATGCTGATTTGATTTAATTTCTTTTCTTTTTTGTGGGGTTTTTTTTCTAATGTTAATTTAAAACGTTATTGCAAAATGAAATTTTGACGATAAACAATAAGCAGCGACAATTTGATTTATTTTCTCAGAATCATAACATCTTCGAACTGGTAAATAATACTTATGGAAATATCAGACGCTGACTCCAATTCAAAGCACTGTCATGATTATGTATCTGCATTCAGGCAAAATAAGTTATTCATCTAAATATGAACTTTTATATCTTTTGGGACCTGAATGGCCGAGTGGCTAGCGCTCTGGCACTCGGTACCACAGGGTTCGAGTCCCGGCTGTACCATGGATGTTTGTAGGGGTTCAGAATCCACTTTAAACTGTAGGTCCCGGTCCTAATAGGAGCGTTGCGGGGGCATTGTTACTCCGCGTCCGTATCTTCAAGTTACATGCACCCCTTGGCTAATGCAAAGTGAGTCACGTCTGTGCAGCGCTTGCCTTAAGGCGTCCAAGACCAAGTTGTCTAAAGTGTTTGCCAGCTGCATTAGAAAGAAAAAATATATATATCTTTTGCTGTCAGTTCTGAGACTTGATAAGCGATTTGAGTTCTATCAGAAACATTCAATATACTTTTAAAAGAATGTATCGCGTTTGTTTGCTGTCGTTTAATCTCTTGAACAAAATTACAAATGCATCTTGTAAATTGGAGTGTATAGTTCAAAAATGTTTACTCAATTGACTAGGGAGTTATGATTCATTTGACTTTTTACATCATCAGGTCGAGGGCCTGAATGGCCGAGTGGCTAGCGCTCTGGCGCTCGGTACCACAGGTTACGGGTTCGAGTCACGGCGGCGCCATGGATGTTTGTAGTGGTTCGGAATCCACTTTAAGCCGTAGGTCCTAATAAGATCGTAGAGAGTTGCGTGGGCATTGTTAAAAAGAAAGAAACGAAGCTGAAAAAGAAAGAAACATTGTCAATAACCACAGCTAAGTTGTTCTAATGCAGCTGGAAATACAGAGACACTTAATCTTTATGTCATAAGCTAGGGATGCACCGACGTTACTTATTGAGCACTTCCCAGGGGGCACATGTAGCTAGAAAATAGGCTACCCACGCGAGTAACACTATCTCACCACAGCTGAGTATTTAAATGAAATCAATGATTTCCTAAACTGCGGGGGCATTGTTACTCCGCGTCCGTGGCTTATCTTCAAGTAACACGCGCCCCCTGGGTAATTCAAAGTGAGTAACGTCTGTGCAGCGCCTGCCTTAAGGCATCCAAGACCAAGCTGTCTAAAAGTTTGCCAGTTGCATTGGAACAAAAAAAAACAACATCTGCATATCGAGAAAAGATGATCTTCACTTACAAGCAAAGTGAAACCAATGATTAAATAATTTTCTTTATATTCGCAATTAGGCCTTGAGTTTGCTTTCTTACACTTAAATCTTGTTCACTATCAGAATCTGATTCTTCATTATCATGCTTCTTTTTGACAGCAGATTTTAAATTCATATATTCCATTACAAATGGGTAATTTACTTTAGATATCAAAAGCTTAATAACTGGAAAGGTATGTTGAACCTATGTGTTTACACATAAGGGTAACTTGAAACCTAGATTTTTTCTTCAATAAAAGTTGTAGAAAATTCCCAAAAACATTCCTGCGTGCTTCATTAAGAAATGGAACGATAAATAACTTCAGAGCATGAGAGGGAAGAAGTGTTGCGTTTCCGTTTATGATATGAGGGAAGATTAGAGACCAGTTATTCGATTCATTTAAATGCTTTGCATCATTCGAATAAATTTGTAGAATGCTTTGCATCAAAAAAAGGGTTTCTGCAATGTGGCGCCATCTATCTCTAATCAGAAAAACTAACATATGAAATTATAAAATAACTACTTTTTTTCTTTTTACAAATATAAGTGAAGTCATGATACTCAAATGGGTGCATTTTCATTTTTTCTTCAATAAAAGTTCTCAAAAACTTTCCTGAGTGATTCATTATTGAGGGAACTGAAAGTAATATCAGAATATGAGAGGGAAAAGTGTTGTCTTTCCAGTTATGATATGAATGAAGCTTAGGGACCATCGATTCGACTCATTTAAATGCTTTGTTGTTATTGTTGTTGTTGTTGTTCATTTAAATGTTTAGAAAGTTGTGCATCAAAGAAAATGTTTTCAATGTGGCGCCATCTATCTCTAATCAGGAAAACTAACATATGAAATTATAAAATACTACTTTTTTCTTTTTACAACAAAAGGGAGATCGTGATAATCAAATGGGTGCATGTAAGTTTATTCGGTACTTACGTATTAACGATACCTTGGCGACAGTTGTGCCAATAAAGAGCACACGCACCAACCGCAGCTACAGATTTGGCGGTTTTTAAGTGGCCCCAATCTACACTTAAAATTTTTGTTTCAAATAATAAAATATATAAAACACTTCATTTAAAATCAAAACGCTTTCAAAATAATTCACGCATGTAATTGTTCCAATCTATAACAGTTTTATCCGATAAATCAAGTTGCTTTTCACAAAATTTAATCGACGTCAACTCCTCGCACCAGCAGTATATGAATCTCAAAGCTGTACAAAATGGAATTCTGCTTCCCTCAAACCAGTTGTCTTTTCCAAGTCCCACACGATAAGCACACTGACTGAAATTGCATTTCCAAAACTTACGTTTACCAAAATAAAGTTTCATGTCATGAGAATTGGGACATTTTCGTTGTTTTGGTAAAATATTTCGCTCCTGAAAAAATAAAATTGCATCTTGTTCTGTTTCTGGCAAATTCCAAATACGCATTTTCGTAGCACTACAAAAGGGCGTCAAAACTCAGCAAATCTGCAGCTGTTAGATTGGCGCCACTTAAAAACCGCCAAATCTGTAGCTGTTACATTGGCGACACTTAAAAACCGCCAAGTCTGTCGCCAAGGTATCGTTAATATGTAAGTACCGAATGAAGCTTAGGGAGCAGCGATTCGACTCATTTAAATGCTTTGTTGGTATCATTCGAATAATTTTTTAGAAAGTTGTGCATAAAAGAAAATGTTTTCAATGTGGCGCCATCTATCTCTAATCAGGAAAACTAACATATGAAATTATAAAATACTACTTTTTTCTTTTTACAACAAAAGGGAGATCGTGATAAACAAATGGGTGCATGTAAGTTTATTCTTTAATGAAAGTTTTCAAAAACTTTTCTGGGTGATTCAATAGTAAGGGAACAATAAGTAAGATCAGAATATGAGAAGGAAGGAGTCTTGATTTTTCAATTATGATATGAGTGGAGATTAGAGACCAGCTATTCGACTCATGTAAATGCTTTGCTTATATCATTCGAGTAAATTTTTATAAAGTTTTGCATCAAAAGAAGTTTTTGCAATGTGGCGCCATCTATTTCTAATCAGAAAAACTAACGTGCTATATAATAACTACTTTTTTCTTTTTACAAACAAAAATGAAGTCGTAATACTCAAGTGAATTAGTAGCAAACCTTAATACGAATATTGTCAGGAAAAGCAAAAATAGAAAAAAGAATTCGATTTCTTATGTAACGGATATTATACCACAAAAAGTGATCAAACACGATCGTTTAATTCTAAGTCACATATTGCTTTTGTTTTTACTAATTAGCTGAGTCAATAGTGTGTAAATTGGGGGTGAAATTGACCAGATAAGTGTGCTAGTAATACAATAGAGAGCTCAAGGGGTATGCCAGTTTGAGGTCTAACATGTCTAACTGTCAAGTAACGAATAACCGTCACGTCACTTTTACAACCGATTTGGTCACTCTGCCATTGATTTGTGCTCGATTGGTCACTTTGTTTACCACAGACGATTTTTAGCAAATACTTATACTGTTGCCACAAAGGGGAGGAAAAAAAGTCTTCTATAATACAACGATTTTCAAAAGAAATGTTACATTTTCTTTTAACTGTAAATAAAAGTAAATTTAATTTTTCTAAACTTTTTTTTTTCAGTCTCATGCTATTTATAAATAAAAAGGTGTTGATATTTTGCTAATTATTATTATTTCTTCTGTTAATTATTATGATAAGGATATTATTATTATGATCTATGTTAATTGTTATTATTTTGTAATAATGAGTATAATTATATCAATTTATCATTTCCTTATTTTTGTGATGTAGAATTTATCTTAGTGGTTCGAAATCCACTTTAAATCATAAATCCCGGTCTAATATGATTGTATATAGAGCCTTAGGCATAGGGCTGACGACCCTACATCTTAAAAAGAAAACATCTCCTGTCTCGAATTCTGCCAATAGGCAAACGGCCTTGTCCCACCGTGGGGGCTACTGCGCCAGTGTAGAAGAAGAATTTATCTACGTGTCATTGCATGTTAATTAATAAATAATTATATACAAATAAGCAAATATACAATTTTTTTATTTTTATTTTTATTTTTCTTCTAATGCAGCTGGCGAATAGACCGTGATCTTCGCCATAAGGGCTGCACAGACGTTACTCACTTTGCCTTACCAAGGGAGCGCGTGTAGCTTGATGGTAAGCCACGGACGCGGAGTAACAATGTCCCCGCAGCGCTCCACGATCCTATTAGGACCAGGACCTACGGCTTAAAGGGGATTCCGAACCACTACAACACCCATGGGCAAAGCCGGGATTTGAACCCGATACCTGTGGTACCGAACGCCAGATGTATTTTTTTATTAAAAAATAATAATTTTCTTTCAAAATATCATCCAGTAGGCACTATTTAAGTCTTTTTTTTTTTTTTTTTTTTTTTATCTCATTCAACACATTTATTTCTTGTCAATATTTAAATGCATCAATTAACTTTTTAGTATATATATATATATATAGATATAAAAATATAATAAATGTGAGCAGGAAAAAGATGCCAAGTTGGGATAAACCGCCAATTCTAGTACGAAAAGAACGAAGGACGCAAGCAGTCAAGTCGCATAGATTCATATAGAGCGGCGTGATAGAGGGTAAACGGTAATTTTGGTGTGATTTTAATAACGATAGAAATAATTTTAATTTTCAATCATTAAAATTTTAAATTACACAATAATAAAGAGAAAGTGAGGTGAAAAATTTGACAGTACTATTGTGCCCAAAAAGTAAAACCAATTTTCAGTTTAAATTTCCCCGGCATATGGAATTTCAATTTTTTTTTCTTTTTTAGGTTGCTCGCACTGTCCTTGGCATCTGTGTGAAATTTCACGTCAAAATATTCATTAGTGTTTGAGTCACGCTTGTCTTCGTGAGACGCTAAAACTGATTCCGGCGATTTTTGAAATGTCTGAATGAATTGAGCGAAGAACATGCATTACATTTTGATTGTGGAAACGTATAGAATGTTGCAGAAGTTGTCCTATATCGGAAAGAAATGTTTAGAAGTGGTATAAACAGTTCAAAGAAGGCAGATAACGCGTTGCAGACGAAGAGTCCTCTGGCTGACCATCCACTTCAACCGACGAAGCTCACGTCCAAAACATTAAAGATTGGATGCTTGCAAACCGTCGATTTACAATTAGAGACCTTGATGCTGATGTTGAAACTTGAAAAGGATCGGTCAATTTTTGGGAAACATCGTTGCGTTGAAGTGTGTGAAACAATGCTTTCTGTCTATCAAGACAAGTTGAAATGCATCATAACTAGAGATGACACTTGGATTTATGCTTACGACCCGCAAACAACCGATCAATCGAGCGAATATCGCGACAAAGGTGAAGCATGTCCAAAAAACCACGCCAAAGTCGCTCAAAAATCAAGGTCATGTTGACTGTTTTCTTCGATTTCCGTGGTGTGGTGCATTAGAATTCTTTCCGCCGGGCCAAACTGTGAACAAGGAATATTATTTCAGTGTTATGCGTCGTTTGCATGAAGCCATTTGCAAAAAGAGGAGGCCACATTTGTGGAAAGACAACTCTTGGTTTTTGAATCACGATAATGCGCCAGCTCACACTGCATTGATTCTGCACACTGCATTGATTGTTACAGAAGACATTCGGTGAGTATTAATATATAGGAAAGAAATGTTTACAAGTGGTATAAACAGTTCAAAGAAGGAAGAGAACACGCTGAAGACGAAGAGCCTTCTGCAACCGTCGATTTACAATTAGAGACCTTGCTGCTGATGTTGGAATTTCAGAAAGATCGGTCAATTCTATTTTAGGCCTCAAACGCGTCAAATCTCGATTGGTACCTAAAACACTTATTGCGGCAGCTCACACTGCATTGATTCTTCGTGACTTTTTCCTCAAAAATGAAACCCATATCGTTCCACAACCTCCGTATTCACACCATGCGACTTCTGGCTATTCCCTAAATTCAAAAGACCACTCCGGGGCCACCGTTTTCAGTCGAATGAAGAGATTCAACGTGAATCGGCGAGCGCTTTGAAGGCCATCCCAGCCGATGACTTTTCAGCATGCATTGAGGATTGGAAAAAACGTTGGCATAAGTGCATTGTGTCCGGAGGGGATTACTTTGAAGGCGATGAAATAAATGAAGAGTTTTTGAAAAAAAAATAAAAATTGGTCTGACTTTTTGGGCACAGTAGTAACTATTCTACTTTTTCTTTCAAAATTGTTTTGTGTCGCGTATGATTAGCTAACCCATTTAACAAGTAATCAACTCATCCGTTTCCGCCTTTAAACGGAAGTTTATCGTTCAATACAATTAGTGTGTCGAATTATATTCGCCTTAACTTTTCTTTGATAACAGGGCGACGCTCTCTGTTTTATTTCTTCTCTATGTGGCGTCTGATTCGGTTTTTGGTTATCTGCCATCCCCTTGCTTTTTTATCTCCATGTAATTTCCCTTCTTCCTACCAACTGTGATTTGCTGTGCACTGTCGTGTATTGCTGAGTAATCCCCCCCTTTCTATATTTCCTTGAAACTCCGGCATGGAAATAGATTTACTATTACACTGACTTTCATTGTAACCGACATTACAAAATGTCACCAAAGATTTCACTTATATTTCAATTTCGCACATATACATTTTATTTCATTGTGGCTTGTACTATTATATTGAATTAGATCTCGCCAAGATCTTTTCAATGAATCCTCTATCACTCCTGTAACACATCTAGATCTCGAGATATAACAGCGGGAACTGAGTCAAATCCCATTTCCCATTAGAATCTATCAACCTTCCTCTATACCAGTGATCTTTGGTGGGTGTGCAAAAGAATACTTGGAGGGGAAGGGGGGAGGTAAACCAAAGGCGTAAGCTCACAATCCTTTGCGAATGTATGATCGTGTATCACTTATATCCCCCACGCTCTCTACTTCCACTACATGGCTCTCCCTCCCCTCCAACCATGATGATATATTTAAATTTGCCATATTATGTACAGACTAGGGGGACTCTCTGATATCGAGTCCATCTTCGCCAAACCCCAGTTTCCTGCCAATTGGGCGATAACCAAATTGGCGATTGTTCCCCAATTCAGGTAATGTTTATGGCATCCTTATTTTATGATAGCTTATTCGGTTTTGAGGAGAAAGAGGTTTTTAACGAGACGTATTATTAGTCTCATTATAAACGTGCTTTTCCAGTGTGCTAGACATATGTGTTACATCATTTTTTCTCAAGGGAAGAGTTTTGATATTTCATTGCCAGGAGAGAGGAATGTATATTCTTTTATAAGAACATAATAACAATCAATCACTCAAATTTAACAGCAGACAAGCAGCGTTGTGGGTAATTATATTACATGCAATTAGTGTTTTGTACTCATGAGAACAACCTGTGGCTCAAATCTGATAGCAGATATTTGGTGTCATGTATAATGGGGCCTCATAAAATTAGCGATTGTCTGTGTGATCTTCACAGGACGAAACCATTACAGATGGGATTAAGGACTACGCCATTAGTTCATGCAACATGTTGGGGATAGACCATGGACTGACAAATATCGACTCCAATGAGAAGTGAGGGAAGTCCCCCTCCCTCCCTTCTTGACGGAATTTCGTAAAGGAGGCTTTTAGAGAAGAAATGAGAGAGTTTTGCGACAATTTTACAAGGAGTATTATTTTTCTTTTTTTCTCTGAAGTGACTAAATAGGCCGGAAATTCCGCCTGTTTCCAAAGTGAGTCTTTGTGGTTTCGCATATCACACCGTGTGATAATTAAGGTCTGCCGCAGACCGGAAATTAGATTTGTCGTAGACTCGAGAACTCTGAAAATCTCCGGCCTTGGAGTGAATTGAACTTGTGAATCAATTGATATCTTTAATTTTCATTTTTTTTTTAAATAATAATTTGTAACAGAGTTTTGTATAATATATATATGGCTGGTAAATAAAAATTAAAGCGTTTCTCATGAACCTGAAAGTGGCCCTCTTCTCGAAGCCGTTACAGCTCTAGTAGATTCTTCCTTACCGGGCGAGAGTCTGTAGGCCAACTAATACACAGGGTTATGTTAAATATACGGTATTTCCTCTCTGGATGAGAGACTGTAAAAACGTTACAACATGCTTGTCTTGTGGATTATGGCATAATTTTTTTGGATTTCCAATAAAATTACCGGAGCAAAGTTAATTTAGATAAATTTATCTTAATATACATAATTTATTTAATAAATAATTAATATACATAATTTATTTAATAAATAATTAATATGCATAATTTATTGAATAAAAATAAACTATTTTTAGTGTATTAATCCTAGAATTTATGTAAAAAGGTTTTCCGTAGATTAAAAGTGACTGAAATTTCAAACTGGACATGAAAACATAACGCTCCAAACCTGAACCTGTCATCACTAAGTGCCGATTTTGTAATTTTTTTTTTTTTTTTCCATTTATGAAAAACAATTCCTCGAACTTAAGGGTTTATCGTTGACGATAAAAAAAAAAAACGAGATAAAAAACTCGGCCTCAAACAAAACGGGCGACATAAATCAGAAATTCCATTACCTCATAAATAAAACAGGTCGCAGTAATTCATTCACATTCGTCCAAAGTTTTATCTCGAATCATGATAAACCGTTTTTTTTTTTTTTTTCATTGACTCGGATCACGAAGGTCGAATGATACGTGTCTCCGCCAGTTCCTTTGTTGATAGGAAGTTAGAGAAAGGATTGACACGTTCAGTTCAGGTTTGGACAGAAGTAAGCAGTTAAACGATTTGCTGTGATTGCAACATACAAGTAAGCTCATTTATGTCTACAATTATTTCAATTTTCAGCCATTATTTAAAAAAAAATTTTTTACATTCGTTATAATTGAACCAAGTTAAATAAATGAATAACAATAATTCATTATTTTGTATGTAAACAATTCAAAATTATTTTTTATGTAAACAATAATTAAAAATTATTTTTTATATGAAAAATAATTAAATTAAATAATATGATATATAATATGACATTAAATAATAAATAATATTTAAATATTTACATATCATTAATTTAAATAATATTAAAATTAAATATTAAATAATAAATATGATATAAATAATGGTGCTCAAATAATAAATAATATTTAAATGTGCCATGGATTTTGTATTATTAAAATTAAATATTAAATAATAAATATGATATAAATAATATGATATTAAATTGAAATAATATGATACATAATTTAAGAAATATAATTAAACGAACAGGAGCCTGATGGCCGAGTGACTAGTGCTTTGGTGCTCAGTACCACGAGTCGTGGTGGTGCCATGGAGGTTTGTAGTGGTTCGGAATCCACATTAAACAGTAGGTCCCGGTCTAACAGGATCGTAGAGCATTGCGGGAGTAGTGTTACTCAGCATCCGTAGCTTATCTTCAAGATACACGCATCTCCTGGGTAGTGCTAAGTGAGTAACGTCGGTGCAGCACTTGCCTTAAGGCATTAAAGACAACTGTCTGTGTTTCCAGCTGCATTAGAACAAATATATATATATATATATATATATATATATATATATATAAAAAAAAATCAATCATTTAAAACTTAAGACCAATTTAAGGCACTCACAACTTGCTATGATTTGATTGAAGCATACAAGTAAGCTCATTTATGTGTACCATTATTTCAAATTTCAGCCACTATTTTAAATTTTTTTTTACATTCGTTATAATTGAACCAAGTTAAATAAATAAATAACAATAATTCATTATTTTTTATGTAAAAAATATTAAAAAATTATTTTTATGTATAAAAAATTAAATATCATTATCATTGGCGCAACAGCCCAGTGTGGGCCAAGGCCATCTAACCTGCTGGTAGATTTCGAGACTATTTCTTTTTAAGGGGTAGGGTTGTCAGCTCTACACCCAACAGTCATATAAAACCGGGACCTACGGGTTAAAGTGGATTCCAACCACTACAAACATCCATGGCACCACCGAGCGCCATGGGACCGAGCGTTATCTACTCGGCCATTCAGGCCCCAAAAACGTTCGTTATATTTGAACCATTTTTTACATTCGTTATATTTGAACCAAGTTAAATAAAAAAGTAAAAATAATTCATCATTTTTTATGTAAAAAATATTAAAAAATTATTTTTATGTATAAAAAAATTAAACAAATGATGAAATATAATGTATAATTTATTTAAGAAATATAATTAAACAAACAGGGTCTGATGCCGAGTGGCTAGAGCTTTGGTGCTCGGTACCACAAGTCCCGGCGGTGCCATGGATGTTTGTAGTGGTTGGGAATCCACTTTAAATCGTAGGTCCCGGTCTAACAGGACGTAGAGCGTTACGGGGGTATTGTTTCTCCGCATCCGTAGCATATCTTCAAGCTACACGCACCTCCTGGGTAGTGATAAGTGGGTAACGTCGGTGCAGCACTTGCCTTAATGTATCCAAAGCTGTCTGTATTTGCCAGCTGCATTAGAACAATATATATATATATATCAATTTTTTAAAAATCAACCATTTAAAAGTTATGACTAATTTAAGCAGTAACTTGCTGTGATTAGATTGGCAGCATACAAGTAAATTGATTCATGTGTACAATTATTTCCATTTTCAGCCATTATTTTAAACAGGTTTTTTTTTTCCATTCGTTATATTTGAACCAAGTTAAATAAACAAGTAACAATAATTCATTATTTGTTATGTAAAAAATAATTAAACAAACGTTTACATATAATATCTAATTTATTCTTCAATTCCTTCTATTAGCTCACACTCTCCTTATATATATCTTGTTCACATTTTCAATCGTTCATAAAATACTTTTTATTCATCCACTCAAGTTCAAATACATTTTTTTTTTTTGAACTTATAGTGGATGGCACTGGATGTTAATGCAGTTTTTTCAAATATTAATTCAGTAATTAAATTTAATTCATTCATTTTTAGTTTTTTTTAGATTTAAGTTGCATGTATCTACCCATAGAGGGCGCCAGATAAACTTAAAAAAATGAATGAAAATTATTTATAAAGGACTTTCTGCAATAGATTTAAAAAAAAGTAGTGACTTTAAAAAGTTTTTTTTTTTTTTATATTACTTGTTTAAGAAATATAATTACCTAAGGCCAGAGCACTAGCTAATTGGCCCTCAGGCTGTCGAAATATAGGTGAGGAACTACTTGCCATTTATTCCATTATTTCCTTCAAAATAAATCAAAGTGAACACATTTTGAATGATAATAGGAGCGATGTATCGTAGGGTAATATCGAAAAATCTGACAACAAATGAGAAGATTATTATTCTGATATTAATGTGCAATCCGTATGGTGAAATTTATATTTCAGTGGCCTGATGGCCGAGTGACTAGCGCTCTGGTGTTCGGTCTACCAAGTTTCGGGTTTGAGTCCCGGCGGGGCCATGGATGTTTGAAGTGGTTCGGAATCCCCTTTACGATTCTGGATTCAAAACTTTTTCCCAATTGAATTTCTATAATTTTTTGCTACGTCACCCTACGATAACAGTTATAGGAGCCTCATGGCCGAATGGCTAGCACTTTGGCGCTCGATACCCAAAGGTCTCGGGTTCGAGTGCTGGTGATGCCATGAATGTTTGTAGTGGTTCGGAATCCACTTTAAACTGTAGGTCCCGGTCTAATAGGATCGTAGAGCATTGTGGAGGTAGTGCTACTCGCGTCCGTAACCTATCTTCAAGCTATACGCACTTCCTGGGTAGTGCTAAGTGAGTAACGTCGGTGCGGCGCTTGCCTTAAGGCATAAAAAAAACTGTTTAAGTGTTTATCAGCTGTATTAGAAAACAATATATATATATTCGAACCAAATTAAATAAAAGAATAACAATAACTTAGAATTATTATGTAAACAGTAATTAAATTATATGAAAAAAAATAATGTACACTCATGTCCATAAATTAAGGATAAGGAAGTTCAGGCAAAGAAAGAGACAGAAGCAAAACAAATTTGACTTATTTGTAAAGTCTATTTATTAAACAAAAGGTAAAGAGCAAAAACGATGCTATATGTTTGACATAATTAATAAAAATTGCGATTTTTACTCCCTGGAGCAAATTTTAAAAAAGAACCTATTTACAAAAAACAGTATAACATGGTTAGTATGATGGTTAATAGGGAGTATGTCTCCCGGACGATGCAATGCAGGCCTTACAACGACTAGGCATACTGAGTATCAAATTATCAATCTGATCTCGGCGAATATTACACCACTGATCAAGCAATGCCCTCCGAAGTTCCGGTTGACAGGTGGGAGGGGGTTGACGGGCTGCAATTCTTCGGTCAAGCATATCTCACACATGCTCTATTGGATTCAAGTCCGGTGAGTATGCTGGCCAATCCATACGGGTGATATCCTCCAATTGAAGGCATTCGTCTACAATGTTTGCGCAGTGAGGACGGGCGTTGTCATCCATAAACAGAAATTCAGCACCCATGGCGCCCCGAAACAAACGTACATGTTGTTCCAGAATGACATCCCGATAGATGTGGCCTGTCATCGTTACACTCTGAACAGGCAGGTCAGTTCTGGAACCAAGAATAATTCCTCCCCAAACGAGCCATCCTGCACCACCGTAACGGTGTCGTTCAATGTTGTTCTCTTGGTGGTAACGGGTACCTGGCGCTCTCCATATGAAAGTCCGGCGAGAATCAGACTGCAAACTAAACCTGGACTCGTCGGAAAACATCACACAAGACCACTGTTGAGATGTCCACAATGCATGCTATCTACTCCAGGTTAATCGCAGGCGACGGTGAGTTGCGATAAGTGGAACACATCTGACAGGCCTACGAGCATATAGACCAATGTGCCCTAAGCGTCTATACACGGTCTGCCTTAAAACTGTCGTACCGGGAGCTGAAGAGAGCTGACGAGACAGGTCTGATGCTGTGCTCCGTCTGTTTCTTTTGACAGTAACTGCTAAATACCGTTCCTTATTCGGCGTTGTAACTCGGGGGCGACCTGTTCTATAACATCTATTCACATTACCATCATCTTGGAATCATTGCCAAAGCCTGGAGATGACACTCTGGGCGATTCCAAGTTCCTCGGATACTTCCAGCTGGGTACGTCCACATTCCAGTCGTCCGATAATTCTACCACGTAAAAAATCATCCAAATGCTTCCTTTGTGCCATAACTATGCGGTTGTTGCACTGAAAGGCTTTTAAAGCTCTTGTGAACAATTTTACTTCTTTGCCACCATTCCTTATGTACCCCTCTCTTACACTCTCGTCATTGTGACGTACTATCCGCGCCATCTGGTGGTTTCCTGTAATTTGCATATTCTTCTTCAAGATGTGTATGATAATTCTACAGGTGAAATTTTTATTTTAGAGTTCAATTTCTGTGTAATTCTGAATTATCCTTAATTTATGGACATGAGTGTATTTAAAAGTTATGACTAATTTAAGCAGTAAAGACTTGCTGTGATTAGATTGGTAACATATAAGTAAGCTGATTTATGTGTACAATTATTTCAATTCACCATCGTTGGCACAACAGCCCAGTGTGGGCCAAGGCCGTCTACCTACTGATAGATTTCTAGACGAGAGATGTTTTTCTTTTATGTAGGGTTGCCAGCTCTACGCCCAACGCTCTACAGCCATTTGAGACCGGGACCTGCGGCCGGGAGTGGATTTCGAACCACTACAAACATTCATGGCACCGCCGGGACTCGAACCCTGTGGTACCGAGCGCTAGCCCATTTAGGCCCCTATATGAACTATTATTTAAATAGAACTAGATGGACGAGTTAAATTATGTTTCTACTCTATGACATACATTCAACATCATTAAATTATTCTTAAACAATGAAAATGCACTGCTTTTTCTTTTACTTTGTATTTCATGATTTTAAAGGAGCTGTAAGTTATAATTACTTCAATAGCAGTCCCTTGACAACATTTTTTTCATCATCATGTTCCAATTATGTAGACAACGAACAGTCCACCGACAGCCGAAGACGGAAGGTCATTGCCTTCCGATGTTTGGTTTGCCGCTCTACGGTCATTTTCTGTACTCTTTGGGTTAATTAGACCGGTTCCTACAGTTTAACGGGGATTTCGAACCACTCGCAAACATCCATGCCACAGCCGGGATTCGAACCTGAAGCCTGTTATATCAAAGGCCAGAGCGCTTGACAATTCGCAATCATGCCGCTGTCTTCCGAGGAGGGTTATGAATAACTACACTACTACTACTACACCACACCACATCTCTGTGCCTAGAGCGGAGTTGCCCCTTTACAGTTTGGGAATAATGTGGATCAAAAGAAGTTTGATTGGGTTCCGTGGCGCTCTACGGTCATATGAGACAGGGGCCTATAGCTTAAAGAGGATTCCGAACCACTGCAAACAACCATGGCACCACCGGAATTCAAACCTGAAACCTGTGGTACCGAGCGCCAGACCACTTGCCATTTGGCCATAAGGCTCCAAGGGTGACTACCTTGCATTTGCGTGTCCCATGTGAAGAAACCCGGAAGAAAATCCCAACAGGCAACCTGGCTATCTATTCGAGACATGCTGTCACGATCGCCATCGAACATCCTCATTTCTGAAAACATTAACTGCAATGAATGCACGTGATTACAACGTATCTCGCTTTTTGTAGTACATTTTCAACCAGCTGAATCTGTGAAATGTTTCCTATGTAAAAGGGGCACTCTCCTTTTTGCAGATGTCGCACAAAGAAGACACTCGACATCTGATGGTCATCGACACGGACTGTGGCAGTGACGATGCCATGGCCATCATGACCGCCCTGGGTCCATCTGGACGTCGCACCCATCGTCTGCTCGCCATCACGTGCTGTTTCGGAAACACCACCCTTGACCACGTGTGCCTCAACGTCTTCAGAGTGCTCCACGTATGCCAGGAGACAGGAGTGAGTGTAGTCTTTAATCTAAAAATTATTACCCCATATTTCCGAACATAAGCCGATAGTAAGTTTTTTTTCTTTATAAAATTAATCCAAAATTCATAACCCATGTATAAGCCAAAATGAAAAAGTAAAAGTTCTGTAATGCTCATTATTCTCCCTTATGTAACCATAAAGAAGAAAATATATTCCTCTAATGCCACTGGTAACACAGAGACAGTTAATCTTATGCCATAAGCAACGGCTGCACCTCTTTTAGTCATTTAGCACTTACCCAGGGTGCACGTGTAGCTTGAAGATAGGCCATGGACGCGAGTCACACTACCTCCACATCGCTCTACG
Source organism: Caerostris darwini (assembly GCA_021605075.1). Taxonomy (NCBI): domain Eukaryota; kingdom Metazoa; phylum Arthropoda; class Arachnida; order Araneae; family Araneidae; genus Caerostris; species Caerostris darwini. Next base: position 181,360 of record BPLQ01003893.1, on the reverse strand, counting down.
ATCCTATTAGACCGGGATCTACGGTTTAAAATGGATTTCGAACCCATACAAACATCCGTGCCCCATTAGGACTCAAACCCAAAACCTGTGGTATCTAGCGCCAGAGCGGTAGCCACTCGGCCATCAGGGCCCGGGGAGAAAATATTAATTAGGGAAAATTGCTGTCAAAGACCAAACATGATAGTTAAATAGCAAGGGCACACATTTCGACAACAATCTGGTGACAAGAACAGACTTTTCGTTTTTGCGAAGACGCAACAAACCAGTAATTTAAACAACGACAAAAATAAAACAGCTTTCCTTTTTAAAAAAAAACTCATTTAATTTAGAATTAAATTATTTTTCATAAACTTAAGAAATATAATCTATAGAAATAAAAATGTGCTACATTTAGGAATATTTAGCAATGAATCGCTAGTTAACGGAAAAGCAGAATGTTTAACCGAAAAGAATCGACGATTTTTCAAAGATAAGCGGATCCATATAGAAGCCGATCCTCTTAATTAAGCTTTAGAAAAAGTTTTAAAAATTCACGGCTTTACTCTGAAATATACAATAAGCCATCATATCATATATATATATATAATAGAGATGGTAGACGTTGTCCTGCCCTGAAAATAAAAAAAACTCCTGGAATCTGATCGCAGTGACACCTACCGGGCCCAGTTGTGAATCTAAACCATCCAGGGACCCACTCAAGCACTCACAGAAAATTTCATCCAAATCGCTCCAGCCGTTTAGGAGGTGTGTTCAATGACAAACACGTGTACAGAAGAATTATATATAGCACGTGGGCTGAAAAGTTCATAGGCTGACACATAGATGGCGCTACTAGTATTAAATCCATATAATTTTTAGTTAGCCCTAACCTTCAAAAGACACGTGTATAAATTTGGCAGCCACCTGTTAGTATAAAGATATATATATTAATAAAATGATAAATTTTGTGTTATTTGATAATAAGCGTCATTTTTTCCGTATTATCTGTATGATGTTATCTGACCTGATCTATCTGATGTATGTCCCAGTATGTGGTTCGAGATGTCGCCACATACTATATATTATGCTAATAAATAAAGCTGAGACGTGTAAAATAATGGGCTATGATTCATATTTTAGAATTTTTAACCCTTGAAATGGTGAAATAACAGCAAGAATCTTTACAAAAAAAAATTATTGAAGATCTCAGGATTTTAAGATTTGATTAAATTATTGCGCACACAAAATCATTAAAGAAAAAAATTTAAACAAAAATTCTAATGAAATTCATCCGATTAAATTTGCTTATTGGGCCCAACAAAATCATTGAAGAAAAAAAAATTTAATTAAAACATTTAAACAAAAATTCTAATGAAATTCATACGTTCTATTCTTAACTAAACATTTGCTTAGCAATTTAAAAAAGAACTACTATAACAAAATTACGTCCATTCACTATTGCTATATTTTCAATAGATCTTTACAATTGTAAAAATTCATAAGACCGTCATTATGTAAAATTGTGGAATATTCAAATATAATCATAGTCATTATGAAACATTATGGAAAAATCATATAATCATAGTCATTCTGGAAAATCATATGACAACGGCCATTTTGGAACATTATGGAAAATCAAATGACCATGGTTATTGTTACTACTACTACACCTCACCACATCATTGTGCCTAGAGATGAGTTGCCCCTTTACAGTTTGGAAATTATGTGGGTGAGGAGTCTGATTGGAACTCTGTGACGCTCTACAGTCATATGAGACCAGGACCTACGGCTTAAAGGGGATTCCGAACCACTACAAACATCCATGGCATCGAGCGCCAGAGCGCTAGACACTCGGCTATTCAGGCTCCACTATGGTTATTATGGAAAAATATAACCATGGTCATTCAACATTATTGAAAATCACATGACCACGATCATTTTGGAACATTATGGAAAATCACATGGCGATGCTCACTATGAAAAAATCATATAACCATGGTTATTATCAGAAAATGCAACTACAGTCATCATTGAACATCATTGAAAATCATATTTCTTTTTTTTTTTCTTTTTAATGCAGCTGGCAAACACTTAGACAGCTTGGTCTTGGATGTCTTAAGGCAAGCGCTGCACGGACGTTACTCACTTTGCATTACCCAGGGGGCGCGTGTAACTTGAAGATGAGCCACGGACGCGGAGTCACAATACCCCCGCAACGCTCTACGATCCTATTAGGACCGGGAACTACGGTTTAAAGTGGATTCCGAACCACTACAAACATCCATGGTACCGCCGGGACTCGAACCCGAAACCTGTGGTACTGAGTGCCAGAGCTGAGTACTCGGCCATTCAGGCCCTTTGAAAATCATATGGCCACTGTCATTTTGGTACATTTTGGACCACGGTCGTTATAAAACTATGGTGGGAAATGAACATTTTTAGAGCACTTCAAAAATTGCATCAAGTTTGTTGAAAAATAAAAATTAAAAGTGTCAATGCCATTTATGGATTATTACGAGAGTTGATCTTGGGTTAAAGATATTTGCTATTTTTTTATTGCTATAGAAGACAGAGGGTTGTTTGAATTGAATTTAACTAGAAGCATAAGATACAAAAAAAAAATATATATATATGATAGATAAATAACTAAAGATAAATTATGCAAACATAATACCATGAACTTCTAATTGAGCTAAAAATAAAATTTGGTTTGGTTTGTCGCTCTACGGTCATTTTTCGCACACTTTAATCTAATCAGACCGGGAGCTACAGTGTAATATGGATTCCGAACCACTCAACGTCCATGCCATCTCCAGGATTCGAATCTGAAGCCTGTGGTACCAAAGGCCAGAGTGTTAGCCAATATAAATAAGAAAGAAAAAAAACGGCTAAGAAGTGTTCTTTTATTATTTAATTTTTTTAACTGAATTTTTGTTCTAATGCAGTTGGCAAACACTGAGACAGTTGTCTTTTATGCCTTAAGGCAAGCGCTGCACCGACTTTACTCACTTAGCACTACCCATTAGGTGCGTGTAGCTCGAAGATAAGTTATGCACGTGGAGTAACAATACCCCGCAACGCTCTATGATCCTGTTAGACCGAGACTTACGGTTTTAAATGTATTCTGAACCACTACATACATACATACATCTATGGCACCAAGCGCGAGAGCACTAGCCACTCGGTCATCAGGCCCCATGCGCTAGCCAATATAAATAAGGAAAAAATGATTGTGAAGTGTTATTTTATTATTTAATTTTTTGTACATGAATTTTAGCAAGAGAACTGTGAATTGAGTAGTGCTACAAATAAGGAAAGTAATATATATAAAAAAAAAAATTTTAAGTCAATTCCTACTTTTTTTTTTTTTTTTTCACTCTATTGCAGAAAGTCCTTTATAAATAATTTTCATTCATTTTTTGAAGTTTATCTGGCGCCATCTATGGGTAGATGTATGAAACTTAAATCTAAAAAAACTAAAATTAATTCATTCAATTTATTGAATGAATGAATATTTGAAAAAACTGTATTCACATCCAGTGTCATCCACTACAAATTCAAAAAAAAAAAAAATGCATTTGAACTCGAGTGGATGAATAAAAAGTATTTCATGAACGATTGGAAATTTGAACAAGATATATATATAGGGAGAGTGTGAGCTAGTAGAAGGAATTGAAAAATGGCCGCGAAGAGTAATTTCATTCTTTATCATTTCAGGTGCCGGTGTACCGGGGCAGTAGTGTACCCTTACTCACAGATAAAGTACGCCCCGAAATCGTGCACGGCTCGGACGGCTTCGGAGAGTGCGGCCACCTCTTTCCGACCGGTGAGGGAGTGTTGGAAATTACTCCTGCCCCGGCCGCCCTCGTAGCCTTATCGAAGAAGCACCCCTCCATCACCTTGGTGGCCTTGGGGCCCCTCACCAACGTAGCCCTGGCGCACAGGCTGGATCCTGAATTCACGGGGAGGCTCAGCAAGATCGTGATCCTGGGAGGGAATTATAAAGGTAAAAATTGATTTTTCATTGTAATCATTTCACTGAAAAGGTAGAATAATTGGTAATGCTTGAGGCCATAGCTGTCAATCTCTTGCTGAATAAATATTGGTGTTTTTTGAAAATTCTGTTGATAAATTAAGTTTATTTGTTGCGAGCTGCCTGCAGCTAAAATTATTCAATAGAATTTCTTCGGTTTTTTTTTTTTTTAGTATATCTGAATAATAGGATAGAGAAAAAAATTAGTACAAAAAGTTTCAAAAAACACCATTAAATGATATTAAAGTACTATTTTTGAAAAGGAGGACCTGTGGCACCGAGCGCTAGTCCCGCAGCCATCAGGACCCAATCAGGAATACACTGTCACTTATTATGCACTTGGAACTTGTATTTCATTAGTTCTCAACTCTGCTGCCCTAAACGAGTAGCTGATTTGAGCGAAGTAAGATAAAAACTAGTAATGGGAAAAACTGGATATTTACCAGCAACTCGTATATGTTCAATGTTCGTTAAGAAATGATGCCCGAGCGATATGGCCTTTAGTAGTAGTTAATAACTAATCATCAATAGCACGACAGCCCAGAGTGGGCCAAGGCTTTCCTTTGAAGACATTTCCGTGCATTCCATTGACAAGGGTCCTCCCATTCTTAACCCCCAGTACAGCAAAATCTTTCTCAACTGCGTCTATCCATCACAACTCGTCGTCTTCCTATTTGTCCCTGTGGCTTTGCCAAAATGAGCCTTTTTAAAGGGTTGAAATCATTCATTCTAAATACACGAGCAGCCCAGTTTAATCTATTGATCTTAATAAATGTTATAATATCTGGATATTTATAGCATTCATAAAATTTTGCTTTGTACCGTCTTCTCCAACAATCCCTTTCCCTAAGACCTCCAAGAATAGCCCTAAAAATCTTCCACTCAAATAGACATAAATGGGCCCCATCAGGTCTTGCCAAAGTCCGAGTTTCAGAGCCATAGACCAAAATAGGTCTAATAAGAGTTTTGTATAAAAAGAATTTAGTTTTTCTGCTTATGAACTGTGAAGTAGTTAATAATTAGCTGTGAAACATTTTTTATTTCTCCTACAGGAGTGGGCAACACTACAGATACTGCTGAATTCAATTTCTATTGCGACCCCGAAGCTGCAAACATCGTACTGACCGAATCCCAGTGTCCCGTGCATATTGTCCCCTGGGAGACAGTTATGGAGTACGGTATAGACTGGGTAAGCTCTATGTGCTATTTCTAGAAAAAAAAATATTCTAGTAAATATTAAACAAGTAATATAAACAAAAAAAAATTTTAAAGTCAATTCCTACTTTTTTTTCCCTCTATTTGAGAAAGACCTTTATAAATAAATTCATTCATTTTTTTAAGTTTATCTGACGCCATCTATTGGTAGATGCATGCAAATTAAATCTAAAAAAAAAACTAAAATTAATGAATTAAATTTAATGACTGAATGAATATTTGAAAAAACTGCTTAACATCCAGTGTCATCCATTACAAGTTCAAAGAAAATGTATTTGAACTCGAGTGGATGAATAAAAGTATTTTATGAACGATTGAAAATTTGAACAAGATATATAGAGGCACAGTGTGAGCTAATAGAAGGAAAATATCAATGTTTAGTTATTTCATTTTTAGAATAATTTGTTACCAATAGTTTGATTTAATTTATTTATTGTAAAACTTATTCACTTTGTGAATGAAGATCGGTAATGATATTTCAAGATGTTTCAGAGTGAGAGACACAATTTAAAATCTCTTTATCAGTTGAATAACACATTTCTATTATTATTTCTAGTGTAAGTTTTAGTACTTTTTCGTTAACACATTTCGCCAACATTTGATTTTTCGTTTTGGTGATGATGCAACAAATTAGCAATATAAGCAATTTGAAAAATAAAACAACTCATTTTCATAAGCGAATGATTTATTTCATGAAAAAAAAAAACTTTTTCATAAACTAAAATGTAAACTAAAGAAATAAAAATGTGCTATATTTAGCAATATTTGGCGATGTTATCAGTTAAATAAATAAAAATAAAAAATAAAAAAAAAAAAAATAAATAAATGATGCTTGCAGGTCTCCTCCCCCCTTCCCGAAATGAACGGATCCGTATAGAAACCAATCCCTGTATTTAAGTTTTAAAAATAATTATAAAACTTCTTGGCGTATTCACGGAAATATGTTGCTGTTCTAATACAACTGGCAATACAGAGACAGTTAATCTTTATGCCATAACAAAGGACTGCGCGCTGTGACTCATTTAGCACTACTCAGAGGGCACGTGTAGCTTGAAGATATGCTACAGATGCGAGTCACACTACCCCCACAACGCTCTAACATCCTATTAGACAGAGACCTATGGTTAAAAGTGTGTTCCGAACTACTAGAAACATTCATGCCACCGCCTGAATTCGAACCCGAAGACCAGTGTTGTGATGGAGCCCCCGTAAGTAGAAATCTGACTTGGCTCTGACTTTGACAGAATAGAGTTGTGTCAGTCCTACAGTCATATTAGACCGGGACCTACGGTTTAAAGTGGATTCCGAACCACTACAAACATCCATGGCACCACCGGGACTCGAACCCGAAATCTGTGGTACCGACTCACAGAGCGCTAGTCACTCGGCCATCAGGCCCCATTTCACGGAAATATACGGTAATTTTTATCAATTAACTAAAGCTGGATTCCCACCAGATACTAAGGTCACTTATCGCTAAACGGCAGCCAATCAGCAAGCACAGTGGGCAAGGAAGTTTTCTGATTGGCTGAAATTTTGAAACTAGCGTTTCGTAGTATCTGGTTGAATCAAGCTTAAATCCAGCCTGTCTCCTTCTAGGTGGAATTCGAGGCAATGTTAGCTCCGCCCACTCCAAAGGCCCGCCTTCTGAAATCTGCCACTGCCATCGTGACGGAGGAGTGTCACAAGGAAGGCTACTGCCAGTTTCTGGACTGCGATGTCCTGGCCACAGTCGCAGCTCTGCGGCCAGACTGCGTGACCACCAGTTTGCGACGCGCTGCATCCGTGGAATGCGACGGGAGGCTGACCAGGGGTATGGTCGTGTGCCGGAAACACGTCCCAGGAGAAACGGAAGTCAACATCGCGGTGAATTTTGATGAATCCATTTTAAACAACTTGAGAAAAGAGATGGTGATGGAAAGTACTCCTGAAAACTGGTTGGTTTAATCGTTCATGAGCAAGTCACTAAAGAACATGCAATGCCATTTTGCCAATAACCTATAACAAAGGTCAAGTGAGATTCTTTCAAGTCTTTCAGTACCATAGATCAATTTGCTATTTCCTCTGCAATACTTCAACCAGGGTCGGATTTTCCTATAGGCTAACTAGGCTTCAGCCTAGGGCCTCAAGATCAATAGGGACCTACATTCAAATTGTTGGCAAAATTAAAATTATACTATTCTAAAAACAGTAAACACTGAATCTAAAATAAGGAGAAATTCTACACATATGACTCATAAACAAACATAAAAATGTATTGATTAAGATCAACGTGTTCGGCTCATTGGGTCTGTTCGTTTGTATAGACTAGATTGCACCAACGTACGTACGCACCGTCATACGTTCAGTTATTTGATAAAAAATATGATAATTTTTTATTGCATATTTTATTTTCGTGGGCAAAGATTTTTATTATTTGAATTTTGTTTCTTTGTAAATGTTGTGTGTTATGTTTGATTAGTTATTGTTACATGTACTATATAGGATGCTGAGAATAAATGTTAAGTGTTCTTGACTTTTTTTTTTTTTTTTTTTTTTTGCCACATTTTTTATAAAGATTAGTACCAATCACAACATGTTTCATTTAACAAATTGATATATATCACAGTAATGATGTATTTTATGATCTCTCGTGTAATTTACAAATTTATAAATGGGAGGTGAAAGGGCCTCAAAAGTGGAATAGCCTAAGGCCACTTTTCATCTAAATCCGGCCCCTGACCACAACGTTCAATGAGGAATTGAAAAATACAATATACGAACATATCTGGAATTTGTAGCTGCATGGAAAGAAAATAAATAAATGAAACTCTCTATACCATAGTTATTTTCTCTGAAGACGAATCCTATTTGAACTGTTCTTTTAAATAAGATATTTAATGTTGTTGTAGCATTTGACTTCATTGGAAATCAAACCATTACATTAAGGGTCACACACAAAGAAGAAACAAGCAGAACAAAGTAAAGCAAGTAATCTTGCGTTCTATATCAATTTTTTTTCTAATGCAGCTGGTAATACAGAGACAGTTCATCTTAATGCCATAAGCAAGGGCTGTACCGCTGTGACTCATTTAGCACTACCCAGGGGGCACGTGTAGTTTGAAGGTATGCTACGGACGCGAGTCACACAACGCTCTACAATCCTGTTAGATCAGGACCTACGGTTTAACGTGAATCCCGAACCACTACAAACATTCATAGCTCAGCCGGATACGAACCCGAAACCTGTGGCACAAAGCCCAGAGCAATAGCCACACGGCCATCAGGCTCCGAAAAGAATAAAACGATCTTAAATTAACTCATCTGGTGTATTTTTTAATTATTCTATTCAAATGGTCAACCCTTTCCAATAAAAACTAAACTTCTCTTTCTTCTTTCGTCCACGTTTTCCTTGAAGTTTCATGCGTGCTTCAGATTTGTTTTTCTGTCTTTTACTCCAGGTTGCTTCTTTCTGTCAACTTTATAATGGTAAGAATCTTTAATGAACAGGTGAAGTTATAAAAACTATTCTATTCATTTAATAGTAATAATTAAATATTCGTTTAATAGTAATATTACAGGGTGCGTCATACAGTTTGTAACGTCTCGGCCTATACTAGACCTATGAGGGCTTCACTTTCAGGCTCATGGGAACACTTTTTTATTTGAGAACACTATATATATATATATATACAGAACTCTATTTACAAAACAAAAATGAAAATTTAAAGATATCAATTAATTCACAAGTGCAGTTCACTCCAAGAACGGAGAATTTTAGAGTTCTCAAGTCTATAGTACAATGAATCTAATTGCCTGGTCTGCGAGAGACCTTAATTATCACACGGAGTGATACACAAAGGACTGATTTTGAAAGCAGGCGGAAACTCCGGCATGTTCATTCACTTTCAGAAAAAGAGAAAAATAACAATCTTTGTCGACTCGTCGCAGAACACTCTTTTTTCTTCTTCAAAAACCTCCCTTTAAGAAAATCCGTCATGAGGGGCAGGTTAGTTTTCCTCGCTTCTCATTGGAGAAGGATTTTCTCAGCTCATGGGCTATCACTAATCACGATGGTACAACTCATGGTGCAGTCCATATCCTGTCTGTAATTGTTTCGACCTGTGACGGTCGCACAGACATTTGCTCATTTCATGATGTCTCATTATTCATGACACTGAATATCTGCTATCAGATATGAGTGACAGATTGTTCTCATGAGTACAATACACTAATTGCATTTAATATAAATATCCACAACACTGCTTATCTGCTGCCAAATTTCAGTGATAGGTTGTTATTTCTGAATGAACAATGTTGATAGGTTGTTATTATATTATTAAAGAATATGCATTCCTCTCTCCTGGGAACGAAATGGTACATTTAATAATAAACATTTAATAATAAATTTAAGGGTAATTTGTGGAGGCAAAAATGCTACAATTCGAGCAAACTTCAAAATGAAAGAAATAATGCTCGGGAAAAACTTCGGTTTGCACAAATATTGCGAGAGAGATATGGATATAAAAACTGTAGGATATCAGAAAATCGGAATGAATCTAAAAGGTCGAGTACGCTCAACACTAGGGCTAAAGAAAGCGAAGATGCTGTATTGGCACAGACGTGAATCTAAATAATAGATTTCATAAATTTTATTTTCCAGAGCAGTACAAATACGGAATTATTTATAGTTTGATAATTGTTTTCTCTGAATATCACCCCACCCATGTTATGTCGAGCGGTTAATGTCACGCTGTTTCAGATATAAAGAGAAAGCGCAGGTTTATTTCCATGAACAACAATAGATCGACGCAATCATCCTAGGCCTACAGAATTCTTAGCGGGAGAATTTATGAATTTGATTTATTCGATTTTTTCCAAATAATATAGATGAATTTGGGCCTGAATAGCTAGCGCTCGGTACCACAGGTTTCGGGCTAGAGCCCCGGCGGTGCCATGGATGTTTGTAGTGGTTCGGGATCCACTTTAAACCGTAGGTCCCGGTCTAACAGGATCGTAGAGCGTTGCGGGGGCATTGTTACTCCGCGTCCGTGGCTTATCTTCAAGCTACACGCGCCCCCTGGGTAATGCAAAGTGAGTGACGTCTGTGCAGCGCTTGCCTTAAGGCATCCAAGACCAAGCTGTCTAAGTGTTTGCCAGCTGCATTAGAAAGAGAAAAAATATATATATGAATTTCGAAATCCTTTATCAGCCAAATAAAAATATCTGATGTGCATGTATTCATTGGGTTAATAAAAAACAACTAGTTTTATTAAAATCATCCTCTTGTTCGAATTCTTAGTTATTTAAAATATTCTATGGGATCGACTCCTGCTCGTTAACTATGTTGTATATAATGAGACAAGGTAATAATAATAATGACTCATATTTGATCAATCCAAATTTCGTACCTCGCACTTCTAGGAAATAGATAAATGTCGTGGAATGAGAAATGTCAAAACACAAAAGGAAGGAAAATTAAAAAAAAAAAATTTGTTTTAAATCATGAATGAAAAAAAAAATATTGAAATTTAATATTTATTGATATGGTTTCATGAACAATTTGAAGATTGATCAAAATGATGATAAATGCTTTCTCCAGAATTTAAATTGTCTTGTATAAATCATTGACAACTTACCAAAGATAATTCCACATCTTTTTCTTACATTTATATGTCATTTGACTACCGATTGTGTGAAAAATCGGACGGCTTCAAACAGAGTGGTGTAATAGAGGGAAAAGGTGATTTCAGAAGTTTAATTACAATTAAAATTTTAAATTAATGATATCGAAAGGAAAAAAATAGATGAAATAAATTTTCATAATAGCTATTAATATTTTTTCTTTTAAAACTGCCTTTCGCCGCGTCTATCTGACTAGCACCCCTCACAAGTAATCGATCTGTCCGTTTCCGCTTTGACAACGGATGTTTCCATTCCAGACAATCAGTGGTCCAACTACAGTTGAATTGGCCCCAAAAAAGCACATTTAATCACGACTGTCAAATAGACAGCACTGAAGGTGTGATAGTTATGAGGTTTGCTCTGCAAGTTGAGATATGTCTACAACTGACATCCGATCCTCGTTATATTCACTGGCGTACCCATGAGGATAAACCCCTTAACCTCCCCATCTTAATTAATATATATATATATATATATATATTTGTTCTAAACACTTAGACAGCTTTGTCTTGGATGCCTTAAGGCAAGCGCTGCACAGACGTCACTCACTTTGCATTACCCAGGGGGCGCGTGTAACTTGAAGATAGCCACGGACGCGGATGATAGATAGCCCGCAACGCTCTACGATCATATTAGGATCGGGACCTACGGTTTTAAGTGGATTCCGAACCATTACAAACATCCATGGCACCACCGGGGCTCAAACCCGAAACTTGTGGTACCGAACGCTAGCCACTCGGCCATTCAGGCCCCTTAATTCATATATACAATTGACGATTTTGATGGTTGCTTAAAGTTAGTATGTGATAAAAAATAAAGTTTCCAAAAATTAAAAATGGTACTCTAAAAATTTAACAAAATATTAAAAATAAATCAAAGATAAAAAAATTTTAAGTTAAATATTCGGTGCAATTAGTGACCAGTTGTCGATACCACAGCCCCATTATTTTACAGACAGATCTTGTTAAGTCCATCGACCCTGATGGAAGGGTATTTCGACCTATTTAATGAGCCCATCCCTGGCATAGACTAGATCAGAAACCACTCCAGCCTTTACAGAATTGTATGAAATTTCCATTACTAAAAGAATTAATGGCTATTTACATTTTATAAGCTTATTAAAATGCAAGATAGAAGTATCCATTATATAGTATTGAAAAAAAAAAATAATAATAAATAAATAAAAAAAACAGCCATTTATAATTGGGTATATTTACAGAATTTTTCTTTGTTTCTTAAAAATAAATTCGCACAAAAAATTTTTATGTATGTATTTCATAGAATATTTTGTTTTTTAATGACAACTATTTTAAATGAAAATGATATACAACAATAACAAATTGTTTACAATATATTTCTGAGAATTATGTTCATATATGATAGTTACTGAAGGATATTTCCCAATTCCAACAACTTAGTCCTTAGTTTTAACAGCAGGAAAAATTTATTTGAAATAAAATATACGTAAAATATCTCAAATTCATAATATATATATAAATTAGAAATTGACACAGAATTTAGTTTATAACTTCCATGAAATGTGTATAGACAATGCAGCAAATCTATATACTCCAAAATGTAAATGACTCAGCTATTTAAATATGCTTTTGAAATTCATTATCACACCAAAGATGTAATATTTGGTAAAAATTAAATTCAATTTACATCTATTTTATAATGAGAATATTTGGAGCCTTTTTGACAACTTTGTATGTCGTTTTTAATTAATTGAACCCTGTATAAAATAATTTTTTTTTTTTGCAACTTAGCAACAATAGTAAAATAAAAAATAATGAAATCTGACTTCATCCAATGTAATTTCAAAGACAAAAACTTTTGTTAGGGTCAACAGTAGGTTTTTCTGAATAAGAGTGGGGGAAAAAAAAAACCCTTAAAATTAAATCATTTAATCTTTTTAGGATTTTAATTCAATTATCCTGGCAACATTGAAAGACATTATGCAATGTAATTGCTCAGATGTAATGTACTGTTCACTTTTGATCAATAACCTTACAAGAAACATGTTAAAAGACCTGTAACTATATTATTAAAAAATCAGAAGCTTCATTGAAAACAGCAACTTACCAGAACCAATGAATGCTTTCTAATTGTCAAATGTATTAAAATTTCACAGGTCTCACAATTTTATAACAAATACTATTATAGCAAGATATCATTTATTCAATTCCCATCAAACCCCACAGTATTGGTTCATAATAACCCAATATTTTTTTTCTACTGGCATCCACAGCAGGTTCAGAGGAGTGTGGCTGTCAAAAGCTTTGATATGACAAGGAAGATCAGAGTATGATGCTGTTAATGTCGTTGGAATGGTTAACTTGGTTCCATAGGATGGTACGAAAGACAATGTCTTCTACTAGGAGGAAAACTGCCATACATTTGAGAAGAATGTTAGAAAAAAAATTTCTATTGAATTAATTTTGTCCTCAAAGTAATTATACCAGTAATTCAATATCAACTCTCTAAGTTAATGGTCTTCAAAGCAGGATTCACCAAAGTAAGCTCTCGATAACTTGGATTTGTACGAGTGAGAGGTTCTCTCACAGCTTCTGTATCGGGTAGCATATCATAAATGCATCATATATATATTTATTTCCAGAATTTTCCAATAGTGCCAAGCAAGTGCAATTACATTTCTCGCATTAAATTCCACAGAAAAATTGTAAATTGTTTAAAATAATTTAAATTTTGTCTACACACATATTGGTTCCAAGTAGTGGATCTTTCACAAGCAAGCATGCTTAAAGTAAAAAGAAACAAATTAAGAAATTTTGAACCAATTACATTAAATAAAATCTATTAATGCATATGTATATCAATTATATCCATCTTAGGTGTACACAATCAACAATGGAGATCACTGTTCTAAATAGTTAACGAGTTACAAACAACAGAAAATCTATTAAATGTTATTCCATGAAAAATAAATCAGTAATCCAGGATGATAGCATAAAATTTCTAATTTTTGACAAACTAATTATAATCTCAACTGAAAAACAATTTTTCTCAATAGCTGTACAATGTTTTGTGAATGGTATTTTTATCTAAATCATAATAATTTTTGCGTAACATTTCTTTAATTCATAAAAAAAAAACGTGTCACACTTCACATTAAAACAAGCCACAGTTAAAACTGTACATTTTTTTTATTTTTATTTTATTGGTCATCTTATGCAGTCAGAATACAAGCACCTCCTACAGACTTAATTTTCTTCTCTGCATCTTTGCTGAAAAATCTAGCCTTCACAATGACTGGCTGCTTGGGAAGTCTGCCTTTGCCCAGCACTTTATAGTAACCCTGAAAGTAACCAATAAAATACATTTAGTTTATACGCATTTAATTCACATTATTTAATAAAATCTGATATGTGTGGTATTTTAAAAGCTGCAAAAAGTTCTCTCATATTTAAAAAAAAAAAAAAACTTTTGGACTTTTTTTAAAAATAAAATGCATTTATAATATAGTGTGGGAAAGATTTTATTGTTATGATGAAATTTTTTCTCTGTTTTTCTTCTCATATTATGCAATTTAAAATTGAATTTATTATTAAAAACAAAATCCTCCAAAAATACTTTTCTATTATGCTGCTTTGTTTGTATCTGTCGAACTTGGCCTCTTGCCAGTTTTCTAGATTATAGGTGGTCAAATTATCTTTTTTTAATATTTCTTTTAATGAAATTATATAGCTCACTACAGAAACCTTTTTAAAAAAAAAAAGTTAATTGGCAATTTTTGAACAAATGGTTCAAACAGAGGTAAACTACAATGAAAAGTTTTAACTAATCTACGTTTTTAAAACTATTTTAAATTATGAAAGTATTATAAGAAATGCCTGATTTTCAACTAATCTTAAGCAGTAGAGTCAAAATCTTAACATACCTATTTCTCTCAGGTTTTTGCTTCATTTCATTGAATGACGAATAATAATTTAAATAATCTATCTATAATCAACATTATTTGTATACAAGCAAATCTATTGTGCTTATTGGATTATAATAAACACAATTATATAGTCATATTTTTAAGCAGTTATTAAGAAACATTTTTATAATCTTCTGCAGAAAAAAAAAAAAAAATGCAGATATTAAACATTCTCTTTGGCAAATTTGTGAATCAAAGAAAATAGCTAATTTTTTAAGCAATCAAAGTTTCATAAATGAATATGCTAAAAAAAATTGTGAATTAGTAAAATTACTTGCATAAATTAAAAATAAAATTATAATTTTTTTTTAAACATTTACTGTACAAAAGCTGAGCAGTAAATAATTAGTTCATAAAAGCAAGATTATAGTCATTTTAAATTGAAAAAAAAAAAAAATTTCTTAATTGATTCTGCCAACTTACAGCATTAACCACATCAATGACGGGTGCTTTGCCTTCAGGATGGTCCTTGTACATTTCTCTCGTTTTTTCAGAGACGAGGGACCACAGCTTGTCAATGTTGATGATGGGCATGAACTTTTGATTCTTCTTCAGATGGAAATTCCTCATGCCCACTTTACCAAAGTAACCAGGATGGCTAAAAAGTTTTTAAAAAAACTTAAGAATAATCTTTTATTTGAAAATAAAACTGCACATTTAAAAGTGAAAATACTTTTTATTTGCTTGATTGATATATTGATTGCAAGATTAATATATTCAATTTAATATCAACAAGTAAATACCAACTGATTATAATTTTATAATCCAAAATTTTTTAAGATTTAACAATAGAAAATGTAATTTCAAAAAATTATGAGCCTTTTTAAATAATTTTTTAATGAAATCTTCATAAATAACAGTAACTTCATTTAAAATTTTAAACTAAATTTAGCTTTTATTTATATAACAAAAGCCATTCATATTCCATAACTGAGAGATGCAAATAAAAAAATGCTGAGAAAGCCATTTTTTTTTTAATTCTATAAAGTCTTTCTTAAAATTTTACTTCCTTTATCACTTAGCAACAAGAGTTTTATTAATTACAGTTTAATGGTAAAACTGACTATTTAACCATAAAGCTGAATATTTAACAATAATAAACTTAAGAAAAAATTTTGAACTTTAATTCTCCTTTATAAACTTTGGTATGCAAGTTTAATTCTAGGAAAAAATTCTACTATATGCATACTATGATTACAGTAGACTTTGTTAAAAATCTAGGACAAAATCAATAAGGCCCATAGATATTTCAATAATACCATGAACATCATGAAAAATAATGACATTATATAACATACATAATTCGATGGCATATAACAGTATAATGTAAGCAAGATGTTTTTCATTTCAAAGCTTCATGCTACAAGCTTATATAAGAACTCAAAATTTCATAAAATAAGGAAATAATTTTAAAATATTTAAAACTCTAATAAATCACTCACTATTTGTCAAAATTTATTCTGTGATGATGCATACCACCAGCATTACCACGACCTCCAGGATGCTTGCGGTGCTTACCTTTAAAATTAAATATATTTTAAATGAGACAAAACAATTATTCATTAATTCTACCTACCATTAAAGTACTAAGAAAAAAAAAAAACCCATTATGAAATTTTACAAATTTGCTTATTTTCTAATCTATAAAATCAATTGAAAGATTTTCTAGCCACCAAATTTCTAGGTCACTTTTGGGTGTGTGCCAAAATAATGTCTCAGTTTTGTAAAAAATGATCCCATACTTTATGAAACATTAACTGATAGCTTAATTAAAATTTTAAAAACTTCTTTTGACAAAAATTATTTGACTGAACAACAACATTGGCAACTTTTGTTAAACATTGGCTAAGATTTCTACGCATCATTTTTATTAAAGAGAATATTTTATTGTATTAACATTAAAAGGTGCCAAATGTCTGACAAACTTTGAAACATTTATCTTTTCTTAATTATAATAATTGAATGTCAAAGAGATTTTTCAGCAGGAGTTATCTTGGGCAACTTAAATGTAAATGCAACACTAGTATATTAAATGAATTCAATTTTTTTAAAAAAGGAAAAAAAAAAAAAAATCAGATAGGAATTTTTTCCTCATACATTTTTAATCATATTATTTATTTTAAAAAATATAGAAAGTTATAACAAAATGATCATATACAAATTTAAAACTAGGCAAAATATGAACATAAAACAATTCAATATAAACATTGAAATGCATTTTTTGTTTAATTTTTCTACATTTCATAAAATAATTACATTGAAACATGTTCAAGTTCATTTTATACTGAAATTAGTTCCATTCAATATTAAAACCATTAATTAAAAAATTCCCACAATATTAAAAAATGAAATATAACTTGGTGAAAATACATAGTTCTATAAGTGAAAACTAAAATAAATGCATTTTTTACCAATTCGTCCATGTCCATGACTGACGTGGCCCCTTAACTTGCGAGTTTTCTTCTTGTGTGTCGACTAGAAAGGGGAAAACATTTTTAAATTCATAAAAGTTAAATTAAAAGTTATTTAAGAATATTTATTATACTTTACAGAAAATGAAATATCAGTAAAAAGATATAAAAAAGCCAGTTTTGACAAAGAAAATAAAAAGACTTTGAATGAAATACCATGTGTAATGAATTCTAGCTTAATGTGTTTATAAAATGTTTCTTTTTATGAAAGAAAAAATAAATCCCCTTTTTTATATTCACAGCTTTTTTTTACTTACCACCACTGTCATATATATCTTTTTTCCTTTTTTATATTACATTGAACAAAAAGGAGTTGCCTATCATCAGATTAAGAAAATACATCTGTCTAATCTCAAAGCTTCCCCACACACATAATAAACATGTTCAATAAGAAGTAAACATTTTTAAAATAGATTGGGATTTTAATTATTAGATGTCTAATAAAATTTATGTGTAATAATTTTAATGGATTTTGGATAGATAAAAATGGATTTTAAAATGTAACTTTTAAAATCCATTTTTCATAAAATATAATCAAGCAAAGTCTTAAAGATGTTCTTGCCAAGTATACAGAGCAGAATATTAAAAAAATTCATAAAAAAACAAACCTTACTAAACTTATTTCCATTTAGTTATATTTCCTTTAACATCATTAAAGTAGTTACTATTTATACATTGGTGAATTATAGTAAGTTCAGGATAGTTAAGTGAATTATACCAACAGTTTTATATAAACTTAAATAAGCTTTAAGTGTCACTATGTATGGTATGAAAGCATACATTTTACCTACTGTCTTGCTCACAAAATAAGTACTCAACTTTGATTAAAATATGTTTTAAATGGTATATATTGATTTCATTCAGTACTGCTTAAATATTTTAAACAAAAACATTGTTGACTTATAATTATATATACATATATATATTTTAAATTGAAACTGGTCTAAAAAGGCATACAAACTGATTATGAATACTTTAATTAAAGTATCACAATTCGTACAGTATCAGTATCATCCTTAAGTTGATACCAAATATAAATTATTTGCAAGGTTTTACTTAAAAAAACAAATAAAGCTTGAATTCAATAATCAATAACTAAATAATTTTATAATAAGTACTAAATTATTCATTTATGAAAGAGTTTGGTTATGTATTCTTGGCACCTTGTGAAAAATAAGTTTTAGTCAAGGTTTTTTTAATAATTTGATCAACTCATTATGATCACTTTTAAAAGCCAACTATGAATTCAACTCGAAACAAAAATTTTTAAAAGATAAATTATAATGTGTGTGTTCAAGCTTTACTACCATGCCTGCAACCTTTTGTATTGTTTAATAAAATAATAGTTTACAAAAGGCAATTAGTGTACTGTTGAAATTTTTTGAACTATACAGCAAGTTTTTGGAAGCTTGGCTTGTGATAATACTCGAGCAAATTAATTACTGTAGCAAAATTGCAACATATATTTCAAAAGATATAATCGCCTGATTCTCTTACTTTGACCACGAGATTCAATTTTATATTAATATAATCAAATTTAATCAAATACAGACGGCAATAGATGAAAAATTGCAAAACTGATAATGCTATTGACACATTTTACGCATTAGGTATAATTATGGGAGAAATTCTGAATGGCCTACATGTAAACAAGAACAGTTTTTTTTATGCCATTTATTACATAAAAATTTTTAATATCACAGAAAAACTACGAACCGGATAAAATTCACTATTTTATAGCACACAAATAACAGGAATAATATTATTAAATCATGATTGAAAAAGATTGAACACTCACCATGTTTACAGGACTGGACGAAGCACCGATAAAACTTTACACGGGAATTTGACGTTCGGAACGACCAAATCTCTCTCACTATCCAATCTCCTATTGGTTAACAGAAAACACGAATTTTCATGAATCGGTTCAATACGAACGTTGCTCAGCAACTGATGCACAAAACAGCAAAATATATGCATAAAATTTGCAAAGCATAATTACTAATTTAACAAGTAGTCACAGAAAAAAAACTATATAAATGTTTTGAATATTTTTTTGTGTCTTGTTTTTTTTAAAAATTAAATTGATGAATTTTCTGGAATCATCCAACATGTTATCCATTTGGATAGCAAAATAAAATTCATTTGATAAAAATATTTTAAGAATAAAATTACATGTATCTTTCCGTCAGTTCTTTGGTTCTTTGTTGGTTTCTTTGGTTCAGTATAAGCAATGTATTGGAATACATCAAAGCATATCGAAGTTTGATAGCATTCCTTCCAAATTATAAACTAATGTAGCAACTTAACTAGTAAAATTAATTACAAAAATAGTGCAAAGATCCTTTTTTAATCCAGTATTTTCTTTATTATTTTTCTTATTTTGTATCATTTTGAATATTTGATTTATTTACTCATTACTTTTAAAATCTATAAATCTTTTCGTTGTTTTTTTTTTTTTTCTTCGTTTCCTTATAACATCAAGTCTATTTTTGTGTGTGTGGCTTTTTAATTATGTTAATATTTTATGTAATTATGTATTAAGGATAAATGTTAAAATACTAATGTTTTTAGTTATGCATTTTTTTATAATTTTGAGAGAAGAAGTAGTATAAAAATCATTCAAAACATATTTTATATCTGAAAAAGATTTTGTCAATTTTTTTCTCAAAGAAAAGCAAAAATATCTAATGAACTGTTCCCCTTTTTTTTTTTTTTCCAGATATATAGTCGGTCATTAACTTCTTCCAACAAATTAGATTTAAAAAAAATATCTTCTCTTATTGGAAAGCGAGAGAATGACTATGTTTTTGAACTTATACGAAATTTTTGTTTCATATGAATATTTGTATCCCTCTGCTTCTACTGATCAAGTGAACGAATATTTTATGTGTTCCCTTATTGGATCTTTAAGAACTGGTGACGTTTATAGATCTTTAGCTGTATCTAAGCGTTCCTTTGATTAAATTCTGAACAAAAATATAGAGTTTAAATGTTTTATTGCTAATCCTGTAATATTTCCTTTCATTAAAAATTATTTAATTAAATAATATTGAAAACTCATAATGATGCATTATGTTGAAATTATTAATATAATTCAAATTAAATTTATTTAATTTTTTTGCAGCTAATTAATTTGCTATTCGGATTGAGAATTCGTTGCAACAAATATTCTTCATCAAAATTCGAAGTAGACCGAAATTTCAGGTGAAATCAAATGTAGTTTCGGTTTGGAATCTTGATCGTTTATTCAACTTCCGCTCTCCGGTTAATTCGAAATCATAACAAATAAATAAATATGTCTTCATTGATGAGTCGAATTCGTAGTTTAAATAATGGACTAAGTTGTTTTTATAGGTATGATGATTTAATTGCATTTCATGCCCAGGCAATAAGAAGTTAATGTATCTGATTTATTGTATTTAAGTTTTCAATTGTTAGCTTTGGGGTCGAGTTAAAGGTCGTTTCACGAAACAATTTTATTTTATTTTCATATTAAGATTACTTTATTCCTGGAACTTGTACACACATATTTCTAACTATGTGAAATTCTTTTTATAGCAAAATTATTTTTTATTGGTTTTAATTAATATGTGAAAACTTTCTGAACTTCACTTACAGTTTATCATCTCTAATTCTGACCCTTTTTACCCTTAATGAAAATTTTTTTCTTTTATAATAACTTTCTTATACTCATAATTTTTTTTCGTTTAATTGACTCCTCACGGCCTGATATTATACTGTCTGGTTTTACTTTCTGGTTGTTAAAATCAGTTACATTTTTTAGAAAAATTGTTACCTTTTCTTGAGCGTATATAAAGTAGATATTTTTTGACGAAAAATATTTTCAAATAAACATACAAAGTCAGATTTTAACATTCAAATTAAAATTTCATATTGTATATTTAAAAAAAAAAAATATTTTTATGATTTATGGTGAAATTAATTGGTAAATATAATCTTAAAATTATGTGTTCCCTATCATTTTAAAAGAAATTTAATAGACTCAATAAATTAAGTATTATTTAATAAAGAAATAATAACATTAAAATGTACAATTTTTACAAAGATTTTGTAAATAAATTTTGAATTATAATTTAAATTAATGAAAACAATAAAAACATAATTAAAGAGTAATTTTAACTGAACTCTTAATTATTTGTTAGATATTGAATATCTTTTTTTCTATCTGAATTAATTTGGAGGCTAAATAATGAGGCTAATGAAATTTTTTTAGTAAAGTGTATACTGTCATTATTTAGATAAATTTTACTAATTCTATATTCAAATCAATAATATATATTCAAAAGTTGTTCATCAAGATGTTTAAAAAAATTGTCGGTCGCTCTAAAATTTTTATAAAATCGAGAACATTGCATAGGGTTTTATATTCTTAATGTTAATTTTATTTTATTATGGATGTAGCAAGTTTTCCAGTGTTGAATTACTTTTTGTTATTATTGAACAATAATAATAATCTTAAACAGGATTTTTTTCATGAGGTTTTTAATAATTTATTAAGTTTTGCATGATTTATTATGAGTCTTATTGTATTGGTGATATTGTTAATCAAAGTTTTTGTTAAGTAAATATACAGTTATAATTGAAAATTATAATTATTATAAGAGTATATATAATATATTATATTTATTAAACTAATTAATAAATTACATAATGTATTTTATGTAATTTATTAATTAGTTTATTGATATAAATTTTAATATTAGGTTATGTTTTTATTAATATAAAAAATTTGTGTTTCTTTAATTTTTGTGATAGAACATTTCACAAATCTTAAAAATTGTGGCAGAGTTAATATAATAAATGCACTTTTGTATTAACTCTTACTAGTTTCTTTCTTGATAACTGTAGGCATGAAAGCTGTTTGTTGTTTCAAATGCTTACTCTTGTATAATTTTGTAATAGTTGTGTAACAAAAATTTCAATAATCATAAAAAAAAAATATATGTTTTTTTTTTTTACCCTTTTATTTACCATTAATGTTGTTACAAAAGTACAAAAATGAATAAGTTAATATAAGTCTCGTTAAAAAAATTTAATCAATCAAAACAACATATATCAGAATGATAAAGTTAACTACTTTGTAGCATTGTAAAATTATGCTTAATGATTGTAGACTGAAAGTGACCTTGCAAGTTGTTTAAATATCAAACACTTGTATTAAATATCTAATTTGTCACAGATTTTTATAAATTTATTTAAATTTTTTATATGTTTAAAACTACTTTAGATGCATATATTAAGTTTGATAATTTTTCATTGAATACTCTTTTGCCTTATCTGAAACATTAAAAAAAATAATTAAAACATATTGTTTAAAAATTTTAAGGTAAATCTGTGCAATGCAAGGCTGGCTGCTGATCCAATTGTTTCTGGCTGGGAGATTGTTTCTCAGGGGATTCCCAGCCATTACGGTGTGCCTGGAAATGAAAAGGCGAAAAATGGTTGTCAGTTACTACAGCCACAATTTCCTTTATCCTTTCATCTATTTAGTTCTAAGCTAAAGAAAAAAATCGACAGATCCTTAAAACAAACTGCTTTCAACTTATGAAATGTGGAAATACTTGTTTCATCACTTCCACCGCATTGCTGTAGCTAGTGCTCATTGGGTAAAGCCATGGACTTTTTACATTTGATAACATGCACTGCAATTGATTTTATGACTTTTAATTCTGACAACTTTACAAAGGTTAAATTTTATTAGGCTCGAGTTCTTATGGCAAATACTGCTACAGTTTGATGTAGGAAAAAAAATAGTTTAAAATTAAGTATTTTTTAAGTTTGAGTGTATATTTCTTTGTTTTTGAGATTAATCATTTTTAATTTTAGGCCTTTTAGTGTTGGAGCTGTTTCTAATACAAATGGAGGTGATGGATGGTTTAGTAAACTTCTCATGGTTCGAAAAATTGATCCTGGTCATGATTCCCATTCAAAACTATTATCTGCATCAGAAATTATCTATGAAATGCAAAGTAAGTTTTCTCAGATTCTTTTATACTTTAATAATATATTTTTATTCAAATAGTTTTTAAAACATATTTGCATTTATTTTTTTAATATTTATTCCCATTGCGATTATTTATAGTTAGTAGTTAAATTATTATTATTAGACTTTTGTCATAAAATTGATGTTTTTTAATAGGTACACTTGTATGGTAAGCAGAGTTTATGTATTATTTTCGATTTTATTTTTATGCTTTTGTGCATTTTTAGTTATTGGTCACTGTGAAATGATTTTATATGACAATTATATCTGATTCATTTTACAATTTTATTTATTATTTTAAAACCTATACTTTAAATGCTTTTTCTTCAATTTTTTAATAATTTGCTGTTCTTCAAAATCATAAAAATTATATTTGATACAATTTTTAAGTTTTCTGTAGTGTATTCTTTATAAAGAAAAAGATATGTGAATAAAATAAGATTTTTATTTTTAAAATGTTATTTGAATAGTTATGTTTATTCTCTGAAACTTGCTGTTCTAGAATATTATAAATATGCATTTTAAAAGCTTAAAATGTTAAGTTTGATTTTGTCTCTTTAATATAAATTAATATAATGGTAAGTTAAAGCTATAAAGGATTTTATATTAAATTTCTTGTGAATAATTCAGCATAAAAAAATGTAAATGAAGAATACATATTAAATAAACTATTAGTGATATTCTTTTTACATATAAATTTATGTATATGGGTTTGTTTTATTTTCTCTTGAACTGTAATAAATGGAAGATTTCTAATTAATTTTATAAAGTAGACTTCAACTATTTGGATACTGTCATAACATAGTTGGCATTTAAATTAAACATGAATATCATGCAAACACTTTATTAAAAAAAATTTGTTTTATCATTTGAAATGACATAACTCTATTCAATTTTTCTGTATTTCAGTAGCATGGTGTATATATGTTTAATTTGTTTTTCAGTTCAATTAATTTATCATTGGTTTTCATTATAAGTATACCAGCTATAGGATTTTGCAAGATAGACAAATAAGAATAGCACTATATTGTAGTTTGCTGAATTTATGTTTCGCAAACATGTGCTTCTTTGCCTTCAAAGTGCATGCATTAATCTCTTTAGCAAAGCATTTTCTATTAGCAACAAGTTACATTTGGCTATATACACTCAAGAGCCAAAACATTATGACCACCCCTACATTTTGCAATAAACTCGCCTGGATGATGTGGAAGGCACGTGATCAGGTGGAAGTGGTATTTAACAGGTATTAAGTGGTGGTATTAATCCATGCCAAGGCGGGTTGAAGCTGTGTTGCGCGCCAAAGGTGGGCCAACTCGTTATTGACAGGTGGTCATAATGTTTTGGCTCTTGAGTGTATCTTCTTAAATGTCTGAGCAGTGTATTTGGGATACAATCCTCAAAAATTAACGTATTTAAAAAGCAATTTGAATGTATTTGAGTTGTCTTATAGAGAGAGAAAGAGTTATTTATTTATTATTATTTTATTTTATTTTATTTATTTATTTTCAAAATCTATGTAAAATACAGTCCTTTCTATTTCACTTCTTTTTAATAATATCCATACTTTATTAAAACATATGATCAGTTAAATGTGAGTAAAATAAAATTTCTTTCTCATAAAAAAAATTCTATGTTACCTACCACATTAAACAGGGTTGTACTGTATACACATATAATTAAAAAATGATGGATAATTTGTAAAATTTAAGCTTCTAAGTTGTTTTTCTTTTTAAATAATGTTATAAGACCTATAAAATCCATCAGCTATAAAAACACAATGACTACATCATTAAATTTTTATGTAATTTACATCTTTTGAAATAAATATCCTTTATAATAAATCTTTTCTTTAATGATGCTTTTCGTTTATTTGTTTTGTTTTCTTTCTTTTTCAGCTCACAATGTTAAACCACAACATATTGATCCTTATTTAAAAAATTAGTAAGTTTATTTTCCTTTTTTAAAAATGTTTCTGTAAATTTTAATTAAAGTATTTCAAGTATTGTAAATGATTAATTAGCATTACTATTTAATTAATTTTACATGTTGTAATTTTCTAATATCACAAATATTTGTGGGAAACATGCTGAAACTTACAATAAAATATCGTATATATTTAAATTTGTCATCATGCTGAATCTGCATAATCATGCTGAATTTGTTTAATCATGCTGAAACTTACAATAAAATATTGTATATATTTAAGTTTGTATATTCTCATTAACAGCGTACTCCATTTTCATGATTTTTATATACATTTTTATATTTTTTTTTTTTCCCTGAGCCTTGAATGTCTCAAATTCTTTATGGTAGCATAGATATTAAAGAATATTACAATTAATTTCTTAATATGACCAGAAAAAAGAAATAATTTTTTGTAATTAATGTAAATTTATTTTCTAAATTTCTTTTACTGATTTTTACTATAAGAAAATGGTAAGATTCTCTTTAAATTATAAAGTAGAAGAAAAACATCATGATTTGTTGCCTTTCATTTTTGAAAATTGTCTATTTGTTTTTAAAGGCAAAATAGACAAAAAAATTATTATTAAATATATAAAATCATAGAATTATATAGCTATTATTCACAATTTTTATTTAATGTAACTCTACATTCTTGGTAGGAATAAAAAATTTACAGGTAGCTTTCTTTGGGTTTAAACAAACCAATTATTTTCGAAACTAACCTAGGCTGTATTAGTTCATATTGAGGTGAACAGTTTCATTCTTTCAAAAGATAAAAATTATTTTAATTTAGAAAATTGATTTAAACATTTATAAATATGGTGATAGTAATCATCTCATTTATAAAATCTTTGTATTTATATTGTTATATAACCTTTAATCTTGTGTTATTTGACAAAATTATTTTATTTACTGGAAGTGCTTCTTTTTGTAACAGTCGGAAAATAAAAGTTTTAAGCTAATGTAATGAATGCATAAACAAATGCTTTTTATATTTTTATTTATTTATTCCCATTGAATTAATAGTGAACAATATTGTAAAGTTGCCTCTCAAAAATCCGATGGAGCTGAATTAGTTGGAAGCTGGAGGGTTGAAATTGGAGATCAAGATCAGTTTAGTAAGTATAATTCAGAAATTGGATGCAGCAATTTTACTTTATTCAGTTTTTTCTAATACAATAGCTTTTTGAACTCTTTCAACCTTCCTCTTAATTTGCATATTCTAGAAAGTTTTAATTTTTTTCAGAGAATTATTTTAATGGGTTTTTTACCTTTATATTATACATTTGAAATTAAAAAAATATATATTTTTTAAATATCATGTTTTAAGAATATTTTTAAAAAATAATCCAAAGTAAGATAATTTTTTTCCTACTCTTTCAGCCATTTAAATATGATTGATTGCATTTGGTTATTTTTATTTCTTATGATGATGCATGACACTGGAAAAATTTATAATTTTAAATATTGTTTTTATGTAGTTTTTTAGTATTTTACATCTTTGCAGATCTTTTTTGGTGTTGTTTAAATGTGAAAAAAGTCTAACTATACTTGAAATTTGATCTTAAAAGCATTTACCTTACTTTAATAACTCAGCAATGTATTGTGTAGTATTTTTTTTTAAGTGTTAGTTAAAACTTTAAACATCTTTCATTTTTCTGTTATTTATTATTTGAATCAATTTTTTCTGAGATATATTTCTATTATTTTTTTCTAAGTTCAAATTTTTACAAAATAAAAAAAGATGGGTTGTACTAACTGTATTTTTTAAAAAGTTACAAATTCTGTGACTCCAATTGAATCATTAATTTACATGCATTATACACGCACACATATGTATATAATTTACAATGATTGTTAAATATTTATTTTATATGATTAATAAAAAAATTTGTATAACCTCTGCGGGTTCCTTTTCTAAAGAATATTTTCCAAAAAATTATGAAAAATTTATAATTGTGTGATTAAAAAAAAAAATTTATATTTACTTAATGTATCGATATCTATAACTGAAAATATTAAATCCATTATTATAAATCTAAATCCATCAATAATCAAACTAGTTTGTAATTTTTGCAGTCCATATCTGGCGTTACAAGCACGGCTACCCTCATGCTCATGATTTTTTGGATCTGTGCCATTCAGACAAAGATTTGCAGAACCTAATTACAGAGCGAATTAGATTTCTGCGACATCGGGAGAACCAATTCATGTTGTCTTTTAGCTTCTGGGGGCATCCGGAACCCAGAGGTGAAAAAAATATGTACGAGATGAGGTCCTATGTACTTAAGGTAAAGATATAGATATCATAAATAGCATTTTCTTTCATAAAGAAAAGGCATCTTAAGACACGTTACACATCTGCCAACTTTTAACAAATACAAATGATCTTATACTGAAATCGTTTTCCATAATCTTCTGAGGAAGATTCAGTAGAATTTCCAGGAAAAAAAAAGACTCAATAATTCAAAATGCTTTTATTTATTGATATTTTTTATCCTTTTGAGAATCTACAATTAAAAGAATTTATTTTCATCATTAAAAAGTGAGATTTTTTTTTTTAAATTGTATTAAATAAGTACTGTGATTCAACATGTGATCAATATAGCTTTTATATTTTTTATTAATTAATTTATTTATTTGGAAATCACATTTCTTTTCGTATGTGTTTTTTGTAAATCAATATAGAAATTTTCACTTTGTAGTTCATCACACTGGAGAACTATAAATCATTTTACAGCTTCAAATAGTGCTTTATGCTTCACCACATTTATTATATAGTAAAAAAAACAAATTTCTGTTGTTAATAAAAGAAGAATGATCTATAAGTTTTGTTTTTATTCATATTACCCACCTAAAATAGGCAACAATTTTTAATAATAGCAGAAAATTTATATTTTGGCAATAAATATATGTTTCATATAGATTAATTTGCAATTAATTTTACATCTTATTAATTTTTATATATATATATATATATAACCATATGCATTGTAATGCACACCTACAGATTTTATAAAAGTGTATCATTTTCAGTTACTTATAAAAATATATCTACTGAATCTGAAAAATATATCTACTGAAAAATATATCTTAAATCTGGGGAAGGCATTTTTTCTTTTAGCTTTTTGTGCTTTGTATTTATTTTTTTATTCATGACTAAAAAGGCAAGCAGTAAGATAAAATTCTTTTAACACTGTTTAAATAGAATATATTAGTTTTATTTTTTTTTTGTTGATAGTTAGCTAAAACATTAAAATTGGCATGTTATAGAAACTCATTAATAGTTAAATAATTTTATTGCAGTTTATTATAAATTACATGTGTAAGAAAATTTTATATGTAAGAATATTTCGTTTCAAACATAAGTAATAAAAATACATAAGCATTAAATTAAGCAAAAGTTTTATGTGTAAGTAAAAAGGCTAGCATTGTTTTTAAATTGTGTTATGCTTTACATGTACAAAAATTTAGAAGCATTTTTTTTATGTTCTTTTTATTGTATGTATTGTTAAGCATAGCTCAAGACAACTTTTATTTGTATATTTTTTGGTTTTGATTTTATTGCTTTTATGTGTGCTTTATATTTATTTGTGATAGTTTATAAAAGGGCAAGCAGTAAGATTGATAGTATTAATTTATTTTGTTCGATAATTAAAAGCTGTATTTTTTATTAATTTTGTGCAATAGTTTGTGGTTTAGTAGATTGTTATGTCCTATTTATGGCTTTCAATTCTGCTTCCTTGAATGTGTTACATGTTTTGTTCATGCACTTATTATTAATGTGTTCTTTTCTTTGCTTTGTGCAGCCAGGCACAATGATAGAGTGGGGAAATAATTGGTGAGTTTTCCACTAACTTTTTGCATGAACTTTTTTTATATGTTTAAAAACATACTGGGTATCATATAAATTTAGCGTATTAAAACGTCATTTAAAATCAGCCAATTGACATATTAAAGAGTAAAACAACAAAACAGTTGCAGAAACTACCATAAACACTATGAAAAAATTGTTATTTAAGTTGAGATTCTTATCAATAAATGTGCAATACTTAACAATTGTCCCATTGCAACAAGATGATGTATTAAATCTCCCATTGCTGTGCTGGACATACCCTTAAAATGAGACTTGAAGCAGCAGTCTTCAACATTCAATAACTTTGCAGGAATTAGTTATTTTCTGTAAAGGCCATTGTGTAGCTTGGTTATATTTTTTATAAAATCAATTCAATTATAAAATAGTATCTAAAAATAATATTTTGTATTGAGAATTATGAAAGATTAAAGAATGAATTATCATTAAAATAATGCTCTGTGTTTTCTACTAAGGTTGCATATGCACTCTGTTGATCACTGCTTTGAACCACTTATTTTTTGTAACAATCAGAAGCTGACTATCATAGAAAGGCTATAATATAAGATTCGATTTAGTTTTGGGGAGTGTTAAAGGTTGTGCACAAATAGAGGGAAATGTTTACCTCAAATATGTTATACAGTAGGATAAAACTTTAAACAAATTGAGAAATCTTGTTACAAAAATTGGCAAACATCTGAAATTTTGTATAGCCAATGGCAATATTGAAAGTTTGCATGTGTTATTTATTGCAAATCAGGAAATTTTAAAGTGGCAAATAAGAATGTTTTATTAACATTGTATGACATATTGCATAAACATTTTTATTTGAATGTACAAACTTCAAAAGCCTAATGAGCATCATTAAGATCTGAATTCAATGCTGAGAGACTAAATCTTGTCAAAAAATTATATGAATTATCTCGCAAGCCTTTAATGATTTCATATTTGCATAAAAAATAAAAAATATAACAGCAATATTTATAATAATGAGAATTATTACAAATTTTTCAAAAGTAAAGATATGGTTAGAAATGTACAGAAAATTGTACTATCTGATTTTTTTCCTAATAGAATTGACAATGCCAGGACATGATGGAGATTTTTATTCCGTGAATTTCTTCAAATTTCAGCAAGATGGCATTCCATCACATTTTCATGGAAATATTAGAGTTTTTGAATAAGACTGTTTTACCTATACATTGGTATAGGCCCCACTGCCTGACCTTACAAATTTCCAGTTATAATACTGTTGGACTTGTTTGTTTGGGGCTTCATTAAAATTTGTTTACTGTCAAAAAGTTTACAATTTGGAGGATTTGAATCGGCCTATTTCTGAAGGAATTGGTTTAATAACACCTTATATGCTAATAAACATTCAATTAGAGGTAGATTATTTTACAGACATTTGTTGAGTTACTAGTGGTGCTAACATTAAACTTCATTAATATGTAAACAAACTCTTTAATACAAGTGACATTTGTTCTTTCAGTATTAAGCCATTAGTTTTTAATACCTATGGCCAGGATGTTCTGTATTTACTGCTGTGCCAAAATTGCAGTTATGAAGCACTCTAAAATTGCTCAAAAAATATTTCATATTTAATTTTTTATTGGTGTTTTACACTTTAAATATTTCTATATTTAGTTATATTATTGTTAGAAAGTGCTTGTTTTTTTTTTTTTTTTCCTCTTAGTTTTTATATGCTATAAACAGGGGATTAGTAAAGAACTCTTATCTGCATATTTCTTTATATAAATTGAAGAGTTTAACGAAATTTTTGTTACCTATAACAGTATCATTCACAAAACAAGATATTTTTATTTACTATAAATGTAAAATTATTAATCTTTAAATAATGTATTTATTAGCTAATTGACAATTATTTTAATGGTTATTAATAAGAAAAAAAATTTTCATTGTGTTAAAACTGACATTGTCATTATGGTTTAAAAATTCCTGCAAGTTATTTGCATAATAAGGAATCTGCCTTGTATGGTAAAAATTAGCACTTTCTTTTTATCAAGTATTTCAGTAAATATTTAACCTTAATTGTTACATCTAAATTGAAATAGTATTCTTATTTGTTTCAGGGCTAGAGGAGTGACATATAGAAAGGAAAGTGCTGTAGCTGGCTTTTTTTCACAAATAGGTCAATTGTATATGGTTCATCATATATGGAGTAAGTTACTTATGTTTTTAATCATTTATTTAAATCTTTCTATCACTCAATTTTAAATTTTGATTGCAAAATTTCACAGTTTGCTACTGAACATAATGATATAAAATTAATTAAATCAAAATCTATGTATTTTTGCATTTATTGGTTATTTCAACTAAAGAATGATTCAGTTGAATGAAAAGAAGATAAAAAATTCACATATAAAATATAGAACAAATACATTAAAATATAGAATGAAAACTTCATATAATCGTTCTAACGAAATATTAATTATTATTTAGTTTTTTACTGAAGTAGAGTTATGTATGCAGATTTTTATGAAAACATTTCAGTAAAAATAGGTATAATAATTAATGTTGATATAGTACTTTATATTAAAAAATTAATACAAATTCTTTACTATTTGAGAAAAATTATTAAATTCAGGCTTTATAACAAAATAAGTAGTTAAATACATAGATAGAAAAAATATTATTTAAAATGTTATGGATGCTTTAAATCTTCCATTCACAACATATATCATTTCTGATTTATTTTTATATCTTTTTTTTTCTCCATGATATTAAAGTATGTGGCTATATACAATGACAGTTTTTTTTAAAAATTGCTATAATTGTGCAATGTACAAAAATAAATTCTATTGTACGAATTCAAATATCTTTTTTATGAAATACTTCTTTGACAAACTTTGGCAACATACTACAAACTAAGTGATATTTTTTTAAAAAAATACAGCTTGTCAAAGAATTTTTCATTCAAAATTTTGTAAAATTAACTGCTACAATGCCATAAAAATAGTTATAAATTTAAAAATTTCTTCTTATTGCCAAATCTACAGTATGTTGCCATACATTACAATATATATATCCTTAAAATTTCAGAAAGATAACATAAGTAATTTTTTGAGATATTGTATTTTGAGTGTAGAATTTATGACAAAAATTCAATTTTTCAGCAATTACTTACAAAGCTTATTTTTTCTAAAATAGTTTATAATTTATTTCTTCTAAAAACCACCATAATAATAGGCCACCATAAACTAAAAACAAAAAAAAAATCTTTCTTTAATTTTCTTTTTCTTCTTTATATTTTTTGCTTCTTTATATCTTTTCTTTTTCTTCTTTATATCTTTTCTTTTTCTTCTTTATATTCTTTTTTTTTCTAGTTGTCCATAATTTTCTTATAATTAGAGAAAACTGTCATTTTGAATATCAATGCATTCTCTATTGAAGGCAACATAAATTGTAGTAGTGCAAGTATCAAGACTAATGATTCATTTAGTATTTTCAAAAAGTTATAAAAACCATAATTATATTTTAATAAGAAGTATGAATTTGTTTATTACATTTGTACAAAATTATTTTTTGTCAATATTGACTGTAAAGCACTATTGAAACTTTCAATAGTATCCTGCCATCGAGACATTTATTTAATAACATTTGATCACATAACTTCATACAAATAGATTTAGAGAAATCAATAATTTTTTGAAGGAGATGAGTATTTAATTCTTTGTATATTTTACTCTCATCCAGAGCTAACTGATATTTACACCAGCTGCATGAACCTATAAAGCTCTGTCCGTCAGTTGGATTAATGTTGCTGAAACAATAATGAACAAAAGCTGCAATTGTTGTTGTATTTTGCTGCAAAAACAAATATAAATTTTGTATTTACTTCATGGGGCCTGATGGCTGAGTGGCTAGGGCTCTGGCGCTTGGTACCACAGGTATTGGGTTCAAATCCCGGTGTTGCCATGGGTGTTTGTAGTGGTTCGGAATCCACTTTAAACCGTAGGTCCCAGTCCTAATAGGATCGTAGAGTGTTGCAGGGGCACTGTTACTCTGCGCCCCCGGCTTAACTTCAAGTTACACGCGCCCCCTAGATAATGCAAAGTGAGTAACATAGGTCTAGCCCTTACGGCGTAAAAGATCACGGTCTATTTGCCAGCTGCATTTGAAGGGGGAAAAAAATTACTTCATTAATAGCTTTATGCTTTTTATATGTAGGAAAAAGTTAAAAAAAAAGATTAAAAAAACAGCAAATCAAAATCCAGAACATTGAAACAGCACTCAAATACAAAATGTAAACATGAGTTTAAAAAGAGCCTGTTGTCGACAAAATTTTTTAGATAAATACACTTAAATAGTAACTTGTACAATGAGCAAATTACAATAAAATCATTAATTTCCTAAATAGATTGTTTGGTTTTTATTATCATTATTTATTGTCTAACTTCCAACTCTTTTATTGGTCTTGAACTACACTTTCACTTTGAAGAAAGTTTTACAATTTAATATTAAAATATCTATAATTTCACTTTTTATGTATCATAGAGAGGTAGAATTGGAAAGTCAAATAACTGGGTTTTAATTTAAAGGAATAAAAAAAGATTTATGAAATTTTGCCAGAAATCTCTTTTTAAAAGTAGTCATTTAAGAACTTGTATCACTTAAAATTTATGATTCAAAATTTTAAGTGAAGTAATTTATAGATTTGTGAGCATTTCATTCCAAGTTACATTAATAATACTGTGCCATAACACTTATATTCATAAAAAAAATGTATGGGTTTCTTTTTACTATAAAAAAAAAAATTCTATTTTGTATTGCCACTCGATATATTATTGAATATTTTTTTATACATTTATCTACTTAAGTTTGACATGGTATACCGGAAATTCAAACTTTTATTTTAATTCATATTATTAATTTTTTTTCTTCAATATTATGAAATATTTTACTAGATGGGATCTTCAATATTCTCACTGTGATTGTAATTTGTATACCTAAAATTGTGTAGTTGAATATTTTTTATGTATTGATGAATTTGAATTCATAAAACTGTTTTCTTCTGCAGGCTACAAAGACCTTCAAATGCGGAAAAGTATTCGAGATGCTGCATGGAGAAAACCTGGATGGGATGAATGTGTTGCACACACAGGTTTTGTGCTCATAATTCTTTCTTTTATATTAGATTTTTTTTTTTTACTATATATTAAAAATAATTCTATTAAGAAAATAGCTAAATAAATTTCTTGCATTTTAAAATGTTATAATAAATTTTTCTATGACTTTTTTTAGTTATAATTAAATTAATATAATGTTAATGATATTCAACATATTTTGACATCATAATTATTTATATCATCTTCATAAAATACTTCACAACATTAATAATAAAGTATGTTATTGAAATAAAAAATAATTGCTTAAATTTCCTGCCTATAATCCATCACTGCTGTATAACCTTCAGGTGTAATTTTTGATTGGGAAAATTAAAGGTCTATGGGTGATAATATATTAAGTATATAATCTGTGGATGATTTGCACTTGTTCTTTGGAATATGATTTTTTAATATTCTTTTATAGCCATGGTATAAAACTAACAAAACTTTTTCAGTTTTAAAGAGCATTTTTGATGGAACAATTATGTGTAATATTTACAATATGGAGATCAATAACTATGATGAAAACTAAAACAATCTTTTGGTATTCATCATGTTTGCTGTATAAATAATCAGTATCACAATTAATTATTAATTTATCTTCCTGTAAAGCATTTTTAAATTTTATATATAACTTCATTATTCCAGAACTTTTTCATCCTTTAACACATACTGATACAGATTTCATTTTATCACCTTTCATTTAACTCCGGCTCTCTTCCATCGTGAGAGACATTTTTTTTTTTTTTGTCTTTATGTTTAGAAGATTATTTATTTTCCTCTTACAAATTCAGTAAATGGAGATAAAACAGCCAATAGATCAGTAAATCGAGATAAAATAGTCAAATCTTTTGTATAAAGTTTATATATAAAAGGATAGGGTAAAGGAAATATTAAGTAATGATATAATAATCATTACTTAATAGTTCTTTTACCCTACCCTTTTATATATATGGTTTATATAATGGTTTAATTATATAAACCATTATAAATATATGGTATAATGAATATATGGTTTTTATAAATTTCCCTCCTCCCCCTCCAAAAAAAGTGTTTTTGGATGTCCATAGTGAGCTTTGTTTGTACCATAAAATTCTAAAAAAAATTTTACAATCAATATGTTGTAGACAAAAAATTATAATAATAAACATTATTAATGTCTATCATTTATAAAAAATATTAGTAATTATTTAATTAACATCTGAAATGAAGTTATTTGCTGATTTGGCTACACAATTTCATTTTTTCCCCCAATTTAAAATTTTGTTTCATTGTAACAATGTATAGGCATCATTCATCATTGGCTTTCTTGGGTGTGAATTTATTTTACCTGAAATATGATTGAAATACTTTAGTTGTTTCAATTTTTGGAAAAGTGGTAATAATATTATCTCATCCAGAATAATTTTTTGGTACAAACTTTTCTTTTCTCTACTAAGGTACTGGATTATATTGTGTAGAAATAAAAATAAATTTATAATAATTGAAATTTATTTGTACGCGCATTTATTTGTTTGTATTTATTAGGTAATTTTTATAAGAACTGAAATTTATTTGTAGACACCTTATGAAGTTATTTACAGAATTTAGTGAAGAGTTAATTCAAAAAATCATTCTTAAAGAGTGATACTTTTTTCAATTAATGGCTTAACTAATGTATAATTATTGTTGATTTTAATATTATTATTACAGCATTATATTTAAGCAATTAATCTAGTTAAAAAAATTTATATAAAAATCGAGGATTTTTAAATTAATATAAAGTTTATTTAGTCAATTTATATATATCTTTTTTCCAGTTCCTCTGATTCGAGAAATGCAAAGCAGATGGATGGCTCCCACAGATTTTTCGCCCATTAAATAAATTACTACTTCCATAATAGTTTTCTCCTTCATTGGATTCCATCCATGATCCTTCTGCATTGCATGCAAAATGCAGTTTAAATTTTTAAGTTAGTTTTTTGTTTTATTTTTAGTTCATGTTTTAAAATATAAAAAAAGCATTTCTACATGAAATTACTTCATTACTGAATGCTAAGTACAGGATTTTTAAATTTTGTTCAATTTTTTATTATGTAACAAAATCTACATACAAAAACTTTTATGAATTTTTTTTTTCCATTCTTGATTTTTTTAGTTTCAAAAAAATAATCACAACTGCTAAATTATATAATTTTCTAGTACATATTTGATATTGGACAGAACACAGAGTAAGATTTAAAGTGAATTTTTATTTATAAAGGAAAATGTAATAAGGATTTTAATACATAATTATCTGAATTCATTTTGCAACTTTTTATAATGTCAAAATGTCTAATAAGCTGAAACATCTTTTTTTAATATTGTTATTACTAGAAAATTATTTATAGGTGAATTTTCATTAAACTTTCTTTTACCTAATAGTTCTTATAAAAGCAAACTTTTTATAAAGATTGATTAGAAAAATTATAGGTTTTATAATACTTTTAGTTCATTTTTGAATTTAATTAATTTAAAATTAGTAAGTTATAGGTAGTAAAATTAATGAATGAAATTTTGATATGCTATGTGAATATCTTATTTTTTTAATTACACCTGTCACTGATTTTCTATCTCAGAATTTATTTTATTAATGTAAATGCACAAGAAATGGTGATAAATCAGATTTTCCTTATTCTAGAGGCACTCTGAACTAAATTTTGGCTAATCTCGTATGCTGAAATTCACCTTATTGAAAGAGTTAGCTTTTTCACCTCTAAGATATCTCTTTTCTGCATTTAAATCATCGTAGGTTTGAAAGTCTGCATTGTTTCTAAATGCAAATTATCTTATTGTTTTTTGGATTAGAATATATTGTAAATAAGAAAAGAAGAGGCCCTTAAAAAAAGCACTTCTGATTTTTTTTTTTTTTTTTTTTTTTTTTTTTTAATAGATAAGTGCGCCATCTACTGATTTTTAAAGTGATGTTTGTACTGTAAATGTCTGTGAAAGAAAATGGTTAAAAATTGAGTGGTGAAAGTTTCTACATTTGGATATTAGAGAAACAAATTTCAGTGAGATAAATCAATTTCCTTTTTTTTTTTTTTTTTTTTTTTTTTTTTTTTTTTTTTTTAACTAATATTTGTTATATTTATTCTGTGATTTGATGCAATTTATTTACATATGTTTTAAGTTATTTAAAGTATTTTTGAATCCCTCCGATGATTTTAGTTTATTGCTTTGAGAAAAGATGCAAAATAATCTTTTATCTCTCACAAACAAAGTATTTTTCTTTTCCTTTTGAACCCCCGTCAATGCTTGTTTTGCTCTTAACTAAGTTTAGAAATTGTGATTCTTTATTTAAAAGGGATATTAAATAGTTATGTAGAATCTCCATTTAAATTGTAAAAGTTAAGTAGTGTACTAGTCAGTATTTTTTTTATGTTTAGTTTTGTAAATTTCTGGAAAGTTAATGATTGTACAGAATATTTGTGTACTATATTAAATGAAAATACCAATTTGTGTGTTTCTAATAAAAATAAAAAACTTTTCTATTTTTTGTCTTGAATTCATTACATCTTTTATGAAGATCATTTGTTAAAAATTAGAAAAATTTCAGTTCATGGTGGTATAGAAAAATGAAACTTTGTCCTTTGTGTTTAGGTAATGTTTAAGCAATTTAGTATACATTATACTAAATAAGAATTTTGTTCAGTATTATTTTTAAGTTCCAAACAAGCATAATTATGTATACCATGAAGTTTTCATCAAAGAACCTAGCAATTTTCTCTTAACGTAACTTCTTTAATGTCTTCTTTTATGTTAACGTTATTTCTTTTTCTAAAGGTTTTCCTTTTGAAATTATTTACTCTACAAAGCTACTATTAAAGAACAGAACATTATATTGTTTAGTTAATGCTTTTTGTAATTATAGAACTCAACATATAAGAAAAGTCTGTACAGATCGAGAGAATATTAAGATATAATTTCTGCTCATGAAAATTAAATTATCTTAAATCACTTTTAAAATTGCAAAAATTAAAATTACAGAAAAAAAAATAGTGAAGAAATAAAATTTAAATTATATTGTAACAAGACTATTACTAACTCTTTTCATTGACTATTCAAAGCATATGCCATTAATAGCAATAGTCATCCAGTAATAGCAGCCTATGTTACAGCTGAAATTAACTATTTTTGAGTGATTAATAAAGTAACCTTTAAAGCTTATTGTTATTCTGGTCCGAATAACTTTATTAAAGCAATAGCATGTTAAAAAATTCAATTCCTGGCCATTGTGACCTCCGTTTTCCAGTCAATTAGGTCCCATTTTATGCTATCTAGTCATTATGGTCTTGTAGTATTAGTTGTAAATTTATGTGCATATCTAAATCGAAACATTCACTAATGAATAAATGCTAGGAAAATTTTTATGAACAACTAATTTGCTTAATTTTTTATACTGCACTAAAAGAGAATTTTGAAAATCTTGGATGCACATTGGGAAGAGTGCTCTATCTAAACCAAGGAATTTAGCATTTGGATTTCTCTTTTCCAATATATATGTATTTCCTATAGAAAATTGGGAGATAAAATGTCAAAGTATGAAAGTGTACTGGAAAATATTCTAACAAGGATAAAAATGCTTAGTACTTACATTATGTTTATTGACTTATGAGACCCATAAAATATCTACAACTGTTTTATCGGGCATCACCATTTAGGCATGTTAACATTATTCTATATAAATAAGGGAATTGATGTTTCCTGTAATGATTTTAAAAGGTTATTGTTTTATATATTAATAGTAGAAAAACTAAATATGATATTTTACTATCGATTCAAGATGTTCTTTCGCTATTGCATCAGCTCTATTCGTTTCTAAAGCAGTCATTAATATGTGCAATACTAGGGGAATTCGTACTTTTACCACTCGCATGCTTGCATATGCTTCTAGGCCACGAATAAGGCTGGAGTAGAGTAAGGTATTAATTTTTAAATTTATATTAAATTTGGGTTATTTTAATTCTATATTTATATGATACATAACATCACTGTTTTAATTTTTTGCATGTTTTATCATTCGAGGGGTATTAACAAAGTGAGGTTTCCATTCCTGTAACCGATGGCAGGTGATATACGTTCTAAAGGGCGATCCCTATAGAGAACCACATCTCTATTGGGATAACTAAAAAATTTGATTTTTTTTTAATTTAATTATATATATGTATATATATTTTTTTTACTCAAAGTTGGAGAAGTCTTGACAAAATTAGAAGTTTTAGAAACAATCGTGCAACAGGGCAAAGCCTCGATCACGATGGTAAACATGTCGATTGGCCAGCTTCTTGGAAGTTTTATCAGTGAAACAAGAAATTGGGAAAGGGGTCAAAAGAAATTTTTTGACTCCTTAAGAAATTGTAGCAGACAAGAGAGTCTTAAAATGGAGATGAGGAGTCTTGAAGATGTAGAGGGCTTAAACAGTTGTGTGAATGAAATGTTAGGTTTTATATGGTTGTTGTTGGAAGAATTTCTTGTCCAGAACTGAAGGAATGAGTTTGACCTTTTCTAAGTTCAGCATTGGTAAAAGGATTGCAGTCTCATTAGGAGGCTACATGGCCTTTTTTTCGCAATTGATGCAGGTGGACTGGACATTTTCTCCTTATAACATTCGTCGGTTCTGTGTGCATCGTCGCATTGTATGTGTGATTCTCTTGTAGTTATTACTTGCGGGGTGAAAATAATGAAATTGGACACTGGCCAATAATGTTCCTTCTAGTAAAGCTTCCAACATGTTTGGAAAAATAATCATGCATTCAATCTTGAAAACTGCAGTCACTTTTGATGTTCTTTTTAGTTTTTCAACTAGGAAAATTGGGAGAGGATCTTTGGTTCTGTTTCTTAGTTGTATTTTTTTTAACCTAAAATGCAAAGTTTGTTCAATCTTATTTCGTTTCTAAAGAGAAATTCTGCTTTTTTAGACCCCCTTTAAAGAGAGCATTACTTTCAAAGATGGCTCTTTTAATTACGTAGTACTTGAATTTTTGATGTTCCATTATTGATGTAATATACCGATAATCGTCTTCTATTTATGGGAATACTGTTGCTTACATCAGGGAATAGTTTATAATTCCATGTTTCAATTTTTTTTTTAAATCAAAATTAATTGACTGTGAAACGAGCTGTGATATCGCAAAAGTTCCGAGAAGAATCTGTCTCCTCATGCTGAACTTCTTCCGCGTAACGTGAAGCTGAAGTTAAGTTCAGACGGGCGTCACTTTCAGCAGACATCCGAAATAATGCCTTTTGAGATGAGAGGGGGTGATCCTCCGCCGAAGTGGTAACTTTACCAAAAACTCTGTCATTGATCGACGGATGTGTTCCTTCAGAAGTTTTTTTTTTTTCAATGGCAGGCAAATACAAAGAGCATAAAGAACAAAACGCACACAAAAAGAATTCAGCATTTGCCATAAGTTCTCTCGCTTGCCGGTATCATCCGTTCGCAGACACCTTCAGCAGTTAAGTCTGGACGGAGGAACAAATGCCGAGTATCCATTTCAATCTTGGAATCAGAGAGAGGGCAGGAGGATGTTGGACAAAGGCCATTTCTAAATAAGTGCTGTGCAAGACAATTATGTCCCATAGTTAAGCGGAAGGATGCAACAGCCTCACTTCTGGGACATATTGCAGAAGATCAAACCAAGGTTTATGCTTCAGAAGTTCAGGAAGTAACTATCATTTGCAACAGCTGGAACTTCCCGATCGCTATTTTGCCATTGAAGCGGTTGAAAAGGTCCCCCCCCCTTCCTACTGCGAGTTAAGTTTTGCTAGTTTAATCATTTTTTTTTTTTTTACATTCAGGTCGTTCAAAACAAAAGGCATGAGATACTCAGGCCATGTATTTATTCACAATTATGTGAAAGTTAATCCAACAATATGAAAAAGGTTTCTTTTCCTGTGGTGAATATGTTGAAAAGGCAGCTTAACGATTTTGTGTATGTTGTAATAAATATTTTCATGTAGCTATATTTTTTATCTGTTTATGACTCTAAAAGAAGTTACTTTCTAGATAAGCCTTGAAGTTCAAGTATCATAAATGAAATGCACCGCTACAAAAGTAATCTTTTAAAATGCACTATGAAGCACTTCTGCCCTCACTGAAAGAAGCGGAAATTTAAGAATAAAAGTTTAAGATTTATTTCGTGCAATATTGGACGAAATTTCTTTTAAGGACAAATAAGTATACGAATTTTTTATACAATCAGAAGACAACAGCTGTGCTAAAGTATAAGCATTGATGATTACAAATAGATGTAAATAGAAAAATGACATATTTCCTAATCAAACAATTCGAAATTAGATGTATATTTAAGCACTTTTTGAAAATACCGATATCATTTATTTCTTTTTAAAAATGAAAATTTTTTAGTAAAAATGTTACATGGTTGAAACTTTAAAAATTATTAGATTTATTTATGAAAAACGGAGAGGAGAGCATATGATTTGTCATTGGATTTTACACAATGGAATTTCGAATTTAATACAAAATTATTTAACCTACTGCAGATTTTTTTTTTTTTTTTTAAAGGCTTCTTTACATTGTGAAGTTTTCTACAAGTTAGCTCATTTGTCGATCAATGTTTAGTGCTAGCGCTTCTGCCTTAAAAAACTTTATTAAGAAGCAAATATCGCTTTTACAAGTTATGAAATTCAAAGAAAGTTGAATTAAAACGAATTTTTTTTTCTCATGCATATTTTGTGGACAAATGCATCTGCTTTAAAGTACAGCCTTATAATAATTTACATAAACATATTGGAAATATAGCTGTTAGAAGAAATAATGATGAAAAATTAGATGACTATCATTTATTAATCACTAATTTCAAAAAGGTGGCATGGACAAAACGGTAATTTTATGCTTTCTTGTGATTGAAAAAGTAGATATTATATATGTAATTGTTAACATATTTGTGAAGAAATTTCATCTTAATTAATAGAAATATGGAGATAAATAAATCAAATCTTTCGAATCGCGATCTAAAATCATTTTGATGCAACAATTTTGGGAAGAATTAGAATAATGATTTGACTGAGAATGAGAATTTGTCATAACAGTGATGAAGCACGAATGCTTTAAAAATATTTATAACTACACATTATTTTAAGGGTATTACGCCTCGAAAACATATGCATGCAGGTATTATTAATAATCTATTTTCGCTGCCTAATGATTAAAGATGGAAACAACATCTAGTAATACGAGTTCAATTCCCCTTCTTTTTTTTCTTTTTTTTAATGGAATGTTTAGTAAATTTGTCTACATTTTTTTCTAAAATTATAAATCTTAAAATATTGGCAGAATATTTCTAGAATTAAAAAAAAAATTTAATACATTTCAAATATTGTCGTTATTAGTAGAAAGTTGAGATGTTTTCTTACAATATTGCGTTGTTTACAAAAAAAGTTTATATTATCAATGATAGATGGCACCACAGTAGCATACGCCAATCGAGAGTTC
This sequence comes from Caerostris darwini, assembly GCA_021605075.1. Classification (NCBI taxonomy): domain Eukaryota; kingdom Metazoa; phylum Arthropoda; class Arachnida; order Araneae; family Araneidae; genus Caerostris; species Caerostris darwini. Next base: position 138,625 of record BPLQ01003893.1, on the reverse strand, counting down.
CGTTATTCCAAATGTGGGTAGCATATTTATTTCATAAGAGATTTAAGATTCCAAGAAAATTGTGTAGTTCTTTGTTAACCGATACATTTGTTTTTTGTAATTTTTACACAAATATTTACTTTTAATATTTCTTTAATTTCAAAAATAAATATCAACGAAACTTTTATTGTTATTAATTAAAAACGAGTTCCGGGTTCCCGCCATCCGGTGACGTCATGGACCAGAACAAAAACGAAGCATGAGTTTATGTCCAAAATAAAGGATTCCATGTGCCATGGTGATGGCGAAAAATGGACGGAAAGATGCATGTTTATGAAAAACAACATGCTTGAGAGACGTACTCCTCAAGTTTGATAACTAGGATCGTGTAAGTGTTACCTTCTGTTATTCTCTTCGATGTGATGTGCCTTGCGTCCTTTCCGCTTATTTGAAGTTCATTTGATATAGCGGTAGTAGGCTTAAATAGACACCGTCGTTAAGTAATTGTTTTTTAACTGTTTCGAAATTCATCTGATCGGGTTTCGATCACCGATTCGTAAACAAAGATTTTTGTAAACGTTAGCAGTCCTATGGGAATCTGATGGAAAAAATGAAAATAAATAAACATATTTTTTTGTATTAACGATGGTTCCATCAGCTGATATCTGCGACATCTTATCTTATGGCCCGTTAAATTTTTTTGCTTGGAAGAGAATGTGAAAATAAACAATTTAGAAATAGTAAAGATTTTGAATATTATTTTTTGGAAAATTATGTAAATCAAAAGGGATGGGGGCAGATGTATTAAAAAACTAAATAGAAACAAATGGTGATTTATATTTATTTTATAAATAATAAATAAGACACAAGAGATGCTAGAATTTCCGTCGTTTCATAATTTAAAAACAATAAAGATATTTATTGTGATTTTAATATTTTTCAAAATTAGTTTTCGTTAAACATTGCATGATTAATTGTAAATTTGTGATCAAATTATAAATACTGTAAAAACAACCTAGGTATTAAATGTAATTGAATTTAAAAATTGGGTCGTAGACTGGTTGTTTTCATATGTAAATTAGTTTCTGAAGTGATTATTTTTTTAACCTTCTTAACCTCCTTTTTTATGTTTGTATATTTCTGATGTTATTTTTGTGAATTTGTGTGATCATAGATTTGAATTTTGTTGACATATTTAATAATAAAAATTAGTGATCACTGTTTTAATAGCATTTTAAATAAATTGACTTGTTAATTAATTTTTTTTATTTTATTTCCACTTATATTTATTTATAAAAAGAATAGTGAGATATTTATTGGCTTGTATTATTTTCATTGATTTATTTTGCATTTAAATTAATTTTCTTAATTATAAATAATTAAGTTATAAATGTATTATTACTTTATTTATTTAATTAATTGTAATTAAAAAATTTCCTTTTTATTATAATTATTACGAAAAATTAGTATTTTTAAAGATGAAAAATTTCACATGTTTGTATAGTAAATGACACTGAATATGAGTAAATGATAACTTTAAAGAAAAAAAAAAATTTTTTTTTTTTTTTTTTGAAAATAAAAGAAAAAAATTATTTTGCAACATTTAAAATGTGGCAAAAATTGCTTCTATAATAGTGTCCTGAATATTATATAGATATATAAATTTAGAATTTTTGTTTTGATATGTAAAATTAAAAGAAAAAAAAAGTACTTTATATATTTATTTACTTTGAAAAAATTCAAAGGAAAGCATTGACATAAAATTTATGAATTTTCATTGAAAATATTTTTATTTATAATTTATGTTTTGTTGTAACTGTTTTTAATGAATAATGAATAAAACTATAAAATCTAATTTTGAATATTTAATAAAGAAAATCTTTACATTACTGATTTTAAATTTAATTAAAGGCAAATTTCTAAAAGTAAAAAGTTTGGTTGCAAAAATATGTTGCAAATAATTTAATGCAAGAAAATTGTAAAACAAGCATTATACATTTCTTATATTACTGAAAATACTTTACTCATTTACAAGATGCAGAATTATTTATTGTTTTATGCTATTGTTTTAAATATGGAATGATAAAATTAATATCTGATCTATATAAAAAAATATGTGTTAAAATACAATTATGATCCATAATCTTGTTTATACTGAATTGATAAAGATTGACTTAAATTGAATATGGACTAAAATAGTTGAAGAAATAAAAAAAAAAAAATAGTTCATTGATCTCTGCATTACTCTTTTAAATAAATTTTATCATTTACTGAAATTCATAAATAAAAAATAATAATTTCCGAAAATAAGCAAAAAAAAAATTTTTGAAATCCTTTTTAACTTTTACTGTTATATTTCCTATAAGTTATATGAGTTGTCGCTTAATGTTTCTTATTGGGAATTTTACACAATTTTAAAATTTGTGTGAACTTTTAAGCAAATGCCAAATAATGCGATATGTAGAAAATTTTCTTTTTAGAATCTAATTGCAGATAAATCTGTTGAATATTGTGTATTTTACATTTTTATTTAAAAACAATTGATTAAAAAAAAATTGTTTTTTTTTCAAAATATTTAGTTAAAATTGCATTATTTTACTATGTATAATTGGAATAATCCATTCATTTTGATTATGATGTTTTCATCTTATTTGCTTATGCTTGAAATTAATAAAAGAAATAATTTCATAATCCAATAAATAATAATTGTCAAATATTGTAGATCTCTTTTTTTTTTTTTTAAAGTTTATAAATATTTTTGGTGCATATTATTTTAAAAGCAAATTTTTTTTCTAAATAACTGAACAGCTCGTAGCCATGAGTTGAATTTATAATTTATGCTATTTTAAAAATAAAATAAAGTTTAATTTTTATGATAGTGCAATTATTAGATGACTATATTATTATTCTTTTGATGATTTACTGTTACTTTAACATGATTTGAGAAATACATTGGAAAACCTTTTTTTAATGTGACATATATTTGTAGTTTTTAGCATTTTGTCAATGTAAATATATATTATTGACAACTTTTCTTATAAGGGACAACATTATTTTAATTTGGCATGGAGTAAACTGGCCTACAATCATTGTTTATTTATACATACATGCATATATATTTAGTTTGCTTGATAATTGCAAAGCTCAAATACATATAAGTTAATTATCACTGTTTTAAGTGACTAATTAATAGACTATGTGAATCTTAAATTTCATCATCCAAAAATAAACCACTTGTCGTAAAAATAATTTATTGACATTAAATATAGTTTGAGATAGGAATGCTAACCATAGCTATATAGAGTTATAGAGCAACCTAGTTTTTTGAAATAGTAAAAATAATTTTAAAATACTAGTTTTTATCGCATTTGGTGATTTTTTCATTCAACTCAATTGACATCCTATTTACCAAAAGTTTGTATAAATGGCTATTGTGTTAATAATATGTGTTATAGAAAGTTATATATCAGTTTAAAACTTCTCATTTCTGTTGGGTCATTTTAAAAATGTAGTATTTTATGATCATGTAAATAAGGATTTTTAGCTCATTATTTGCATAGGGGATAGTAGATGATCAAGATTGCTTTCACTAGGGACTTTTTATGAAACTGGTCCTCATTTTAAAGTTATGTATGAAAAGCAGAAAATCTGCACAAGTATGGTAAAGCAATATTCTAAACTCTCATCAATCTATAGTCGTAAATAGCACTAGTTAATAAATGCTCAGTTGAATTCAATTCCAATAACACATTTGACAACCAAACCCTATATTATAAGTTTGAGACTTTATTATTTTCATTTAAATTATTTTACTAGCTGTTTGTTAATGTGTTTTGGTATATATTTTTTATCATTGGCCAAATAAAATATTACCATAAATAGTTATAAAAGTAATAATTATTTTCAAGATAATTTCTTGTATTTACTTAGTATACAAGTAACAGATTAAAAAGGGGAAAAATTATAAAATGTTTATTTAATAATTTTAAAGTAGATGCTTTAAGGCTTTTTTTTATTTAAATCAATATTTAAAATGTTAAATTTCAAATAATAAAATTATTTTAAAATAGCAATAGTTCTGATGCAGTGTATCAAGTAAGATAAAAAAGCTTTTAGATTTTAAAATTGAATTTTTTTTAAGTAGACAAAATAGTGATGTATGTTTGCACTTTGCCTATAAAAAATTAGAATATAAAAAATAATAGACTAAAATAATTAGTGAAAATCGCCCTTTTATAATTAATGACTGTGTAGTATTGCACTTAAAAAAAACCCAATTATATCATGAAAATAACCGTTACGCTGGATTCCCACCAAATACTAAGAGCACCTTGCCGCAGAACGTCAGCCAATCAGAAACTCGATCACATGTCCATTCAGGTTTCTGATTGGCTGACGGTTTCTGATACAGACAGTTAATCTTTATGCCATAAACAAGGGCTGCACGGATGTTACTCATTCAGCACTATCCAGGGAGCATGTGTAGCTTGAAGATAGGTTACGGACGCGAGTAACACTACTCCCACAGCGCTCTACGATCCTATTAGGACAAGGACCTACGCGGTTTAAAGTGGATTCTGAACCACTACAAACATCCATGGCACAACCGGGATTCGAACCCAATACCTGTGGTACCGAGTGCCAGAGCGCTAGCCACTCGGCCATCAGGACCCTCATTGATTATAATTAATTCAGAAAAGTTGCATAAAATTGTAAATATTTTTGACTAGAAAACATATTTTGCCCTCCCTTTATATATATGAAATATATATTCTCATTCTTATAACTTTTGTTTGATAATTTTGCAATTTGTCCCAAATAAATTACTCGGAGAATTTTAATTGAATATTTTATACCTAATACAAATAATTTTGTCTTTTCTTCTAGAATGTGATTAATTGTTTTATTGCAACTGCTACAATCATAAATATTTTTTTCAGAAACACATATGTATTCTGTTTATATTAAATAAAAGCAAAATTAAACAGACAGTAAAAAGTTTATGTTCAGAAAGCTGTTTCATAAAATAAATTATATAAAAATATGTATGTTTTTAGCAGTTGCAATCAAACAATTAATTACATCCTACAAGAAAAGAACATTTTATTTGTATTAGGAACAAAATATTCAATTTGAATAGAAAATTCAATTAGAATTCTTTTTGGAACGATTTATTCGGGACGAATTGCAAAATTATCAAAACAAAAGTTTATAAGAATGGGAACAGGAGAAAGAAGAAAATGAGTCAAGAAAAAGAAAATTGACGAATGAGAAAGTTAATGAGCTTGTATCCACAATAAAAAATTATAGTTTAAAAAAAACTAAAAAACACGCTTTTAGAGTTCAAACTAAAAAGTAAAAAATAATTGTTAACGTAAGAATAAAATGACTGACGAGAAAATGAGTGTCACTGTTCTAAAAGCGGATGATGCTCGATATCAATCGTTATAATTTTTCATTAGTTTCATTCCGAAATGCAGAGTTAGTTTAAAAGTGTCATACAAAGCTCCCCACGCTTTTAGAACAGCGACATTCATTTTGTCGTCAGTCATTTTATTCTTACGTTAACAATTATTTTTTACTTTTTAGTTTGATTCACTCTAAAAGCGTGTTTTTTAGTGTTTTTAAACTATAATATTTAAATGAGGTCCCGATGCGGAGGACTGGGACTATAGTTCTTACAATAATTTAATTTTGAATAAAACAAAGGCTAAATGCGAATAGGTCGAGCCAGCCAGGATTCGAACAGGGAATCTCCCGATCCGTAGTCAGGCGCGTTATCCGTTGTCCCACGTAGGTTTGAATGTCATTCTACATGGGTTAAATTGCTCTTCACAATTTAAAATAAAATCACTCATCCTGGCGATCCTAATCATGATGAGATAATAAAGTTATCAAAATATTTTAGTGTCGTCGGTCCTTGATAAGTCCACAACGTTTAAATCATATCTGATCGCTTAGAGTAGGGCAAAATCGAGCCCAAAGAGTCCGTTACAAACAAGCAAACATACAGGTGAAACTAATAAAAGCGTATTAAAAAGAAGAAAGAAATCAGTTTTCATTAAATATATAATATATATTCATGAAATGTTTTAGGTGTTATGAAAAATACTGATTTTACTTAGATATCAACCTGGCTCTTGTTTACATTAATTCATAAATTGGTAATTAAAATCTGATCCTGTGTAACTGGCGTACCGATTACGGGGTTCCCATGGGGATAGAAACCTTAACCTCCCCAACTTAATTCATATATATATTTACAATTAATTATTGTCTGCTTAATGTTGGTATGTAGTAAAAATAAAGTTTCTAAAAATTTAAAAAATACTAAAAACAAATAAAAGTAAATGGAAAATAAAAATAATTAAATTAAAAATTCGGTACAATTAGGGACCAGTTGTCAATGCCATAAAAATATTGTATAAGATTAATGATTTAGATTGCTGAATGTGTGGACCGTAACGATGAATCTGCAAGTTAAAAAGCATTATATAGCGCTCCCCCAAAAAAAAAAAAAAAACACCGTTCTCTTATATATATATATAATTGGTTTTTTTTGGTATTTTTTGTCTTCCTTTATTTACTAGAAAACAAGTAATATAAAAAAAAAATTTTTTTTTAAGACAGTTCCTACTTTTTTTTTCACTCTATAGCAGAAAGTTGAAGTCGTTTAATGAACAATAGGAAATAATATTTTTTTCTTTCTAATGCAGCTGGCAAACACTTAGACAGCTTGATCTTGGATGCCTTAAGGCAAGCGCTGCGCAGACGTTACTCACTTTGCCTTACCCAGAGGGCGCGTGTAACTTGAAGATAAGACACGGACGCGGAGTAATATGATCCCCGCAACGCTCTACGATCCTATTAGACCGGGACCTACGGTTTAAAGTGGATTCCGAACCGCTACAAACATCCATGGCACCGCCGAGACTCGAACCCGAAACCTGTGGTACCGAGCGCCAGAGCGCTAGCCACTCGGCCGGCCCATAGGAAATAATAAAATAGTGGAATCTTGGCTCTAGTGAATCACTTGGAAGTGTTCCCCCTCCCAGATTAAACTCCAATTTTTTTTTTTTTTTTTTTTGGGGGCTATACAGGCTGTCAAGAATGTACTAATGGAGGATTAAACTCAAAGTGAGTAAGGGTATTTGTTGCAACTGGACGACAGTTCTGAACCAATAACACGAACAACTACAAATTGTATACAAAGATCCTACTAGGTTAGAAATAGTTTCACAAAAGAACAGAATAAAAATCTTTTTACAAATCCTTGTACAACACTCTCATGTTGTATGGTCTAAAACTAGTATTTTATTTACTTTTGGTTTTCTAAAAGTTAGGTTTTGAAGATATTTTCTGAAATCCGTCTTTTCTAGTCTTCTAACAGACCTCATTTATTTGTTATTAGAGGTTGGATTTTGTGTGTGTCGTCGATGGCATTATGTAAGGAGTTTCTTGTTAGAATTCGTTCAGACTGGTGTATTTCTGCCACATACTTTTGCTACAGGTTTGGTTTGTCGCTCTATGCTTATTTTGTGCACAATTTGGCCTATTTAGACCGGGACCTATAGTTTAATGTGGATCTCGAACCACTTATAAACATCCATGCTACCGTCATGTTTCAAACCTGAAACCTGTGGTACCAACAGCCAAAGCGCTGGCCAATTGGCCATCGGGCCGCCTTTTGCTACAGAGATCTGTAACTCAGGTGGTTAAAGCGTCGTGTCTCTAAGCTGACAAAATCCCTACAAGGGTCATCGAACATTTTCCCTGTCTATATCAGATATGAATTTTTGAAATCGTTTTAAGCTAATCTGATGGTAGGTTCATTTCTAGATTCAGAAGTAGCAATACTATATGTTAGAGAATGCTAAATTATTTTACAAAAAGAGCATGTATACAATAAAACAGCCATGTACTTTAAGTATGTTTAAATTGAAAAAAAAAAATGGCCTTTTTTATAAATAGTATATATAATAATGCGCGAAAATATTGATAAAAATACATATATAGAAAACGGATATCCTACTACTCGTGTGTCGAAAAAGCTATATTTGTTTCCCAGATTAAGAGGGGCTACTAAGAAAAATATTTATTATAAGGATTTCGAAGATCCTACAATTTTTAGCAGTAAATCGGTAGTTTCAGAGATTTATCACAAACAAGGTTTGGAGGAAGCCTTAATGAGATAAATATAATATTTAAAGTACTCCCAATTAGATCTTGTTTCCGAAATGGTCTGCGGCCTGGTGGCCAATTGGCTAGCGCTCTGGCCTTTGGTACCACAGTCCTCAAGTTTGAAACGTGACAGTGGCATGGATGTGTGTTAGCAGTTTGGAATCCACGTTAAGCGGTAGGTCCTGGTCTAATTAGTCCAAAGTGTGCACAAAATGACCGTGGTGCGACAAATCAAACTTACAATTATTTAAATGCTCCCCCACTTCAAAAAGTGCGAAAGCCACTGGTCTAATGTAAGAATAGTCTTTAATGTTGAAGAAAACATGAATTGTAGTACGCTTCCTGCATGTCCATCTACAACCTCCTGTTGTTAGTTTATCCGACCGCATGTATATATATATATATAATTCCCATTCCATGAAAACCGACATACTGACTAATGTAAGTTTTTACTCATTGACTGATTGTTTAAGATTGTTGTTGTGTGCAATCGATTCAGAAATAGAGTTGTTGGAAGTGTTTGCGAGCGGTTCCAATTCGGGTTTCGGCGGCGGAAGTTTCGATTCACCCCGATAAAGAAATCTTATCTGCGCGTTTATTTATACGCCGGGGAAGCCGAAACGTTTTTCTACGTATTGATTTGTTTTGTTCTTATCTCTGGTGGTGGTGGTGGGGGAGTTCACGAAAGGCCAATGTCACACGCACACACACTTGTTGACACTCGCACCGAAAATTTCGGTGAACTTTTAGAGGAGTTGTTGTTTGAGGCTAAGAATTGTTTTATTATGTAGATTTTTTAATTCACGTTCAGTAAGTTTATCGGGCGCCATCTATTGGTAGATATAGACAACTTAAATCTAAAAAAAAACTAAATTTAATGAATGAATTAATATTTGAAAAAACTGTATTCACATCCAGTGTCATCCACTACAAGTTCAAAAGAAATGTATTTAAATTCGAGTGGATGAATAAAAAGTATTTTATGAACGATTGAAAATTTAACAAGACAAACAAGATATATATAGAGAGAGTGTGAGCTAATAGAAGGAATTGAAAAATATTAAAAAAATGAAGGACTTGCATCTCATGATCATAAATGTACAAACTATTGCTGTTGCATAAGGCATTATTTTGTTTACACAGACATTTTATTGAAAAGATTTAATAATTGCCGTGAAAGTATTGCCAATAAGAAGAAATCATATTGTATATATTTAATAAAGCTTGAGAATTTTTCTTGCTTTCCATATTTTCGTGCGCATGCTCTGTAGAACCAATGCATATGGGATATTGAGCTCCCCAAATACATCGATCAATGAGAGAACTTCATAATCACACACTCGCAAGGGATCGTGAGTCTATGTCTTTGGCGTGCTCGCTGGGCTACGTTTACCACACATTGGTTTGATTTGTCTTTCAGGGTCATTCTGTGTACACTTTAGGCTAAACAGAACGGGACCTACCGTTTAATGTGGATTCCGAACCACTCACCAACATCCATGCCACCGCCAGGATTCGAACCTGAAGCCTGTGGTACTATAGACCAGAGCGCTAGCCAATTGGCCATCAGGCCGCTACCTCATATTGGAGATTACTGGTCTAGAAAGTGAATTTTAATCCAGATATTTCATTTCCCCCCCCCTTTTCTTAATTCCGAAAACAAACAAAAAAAATATTCGCATCTTTTGAGCAAACTAATTTCAAATTTTACACCATGCTTGAATCTATTAAGTGCTTCAATTTATTCTGCAGATAGACAAAACCATTGTCAAACTTTTTAAAAATATGAATTGAGGTTCGAATCTAAAAGTAGCTCTTATAACATTTATTCTGCAAATTAGTTTTGCTGGATTGCAATAGAGCGGGTTATTGATCAGGGTGAATAATAATGAAGCTTAATCTCTTTAAGCCCAACAGTTGTTTTAGACTGGCACCTACGGCTTAAAGTGGATTCCGAACCATTACAAACTTTCACGGCACCGAAAGGATTCGAACCCGAAAGCTGGGGAGCTAGATACTCGGCAGTTCAGCCCATCTCTTTAGTATTCGAGTTAATTGACTGCTGATTAGTCTTTGGCCTGTTAGTTTTTTGGGGAAATTTTATTTTGGCTGTGATTCGTTAGTAATAACTGGATCGAAACATAAATAATCTGGATAGAATAATTTAAAACTAAATAAAAAATAATCTCATTCTACTGGATTCGAGTCATGATTCGTTCTGTTTTAAACAATATTCCTCATTTATTAGCGACCTGGTGTTCAATTAGCTAGCGCTCTAGCCTTTGGTACCACAGGCTTCAGGTTCGAATCTTGGCGGTGGCATGGATGTTTGTGAGTGGTTCGGAATCTGCGTTAAACTGTAGGTCCCTGTCTAATAAGCCTACAGTGTGCACAAAATGACCGTAGAGCGAAAAAAAAAAAAAAAAAAAAAAAAAAAAAAAAAAAAACCGTGTATATTTTGTTTTTGAAATTGTAAAACGACTTCATGGACAACCTGGGTGGGTCTGGCGCTCGGTGCCACAAGTTTTGGGTTCGAATCCCGTCGGTACCATGGATGTTCGTAGTGGTTCGGAATCCACTTTAAGCCGTAGTCCCGGTCTCATATGACAGTAGAGCGACACAGAGCCAAGTCAGACTTCTTTCACCCACATCATTCCCAAACTGTATCCCCCCCTGTCTAATTAGCCCGAAGTGTACACAAAATGGCGATAAGTAGGAGAAACATGGTTATCAAAAAACAGGAAATAAGTAGTTAAGGAAAATGTCCCCAAATTCAAAATTTTAAGAAGAAAATGAATATAAAACAGTAAAATAAAAAGAGATTCCACAGGAGGATAGGGTAACCGCTGCTAGAAATGATGACGAAAGGACGAGTTCGTCTAGGAACTTTGTAAATTGTAAAGAACCGTACTGGGGCGTTTAGCATTTTCCGGCAGAGTAAAACCGTATCTCGAACCAAACCAATCCTCATTTATTATTATCGAGATTTATCCTAGACTATTGCTAATAGCATTTTTTGTGCGTTGCCATTTCGACGAATCAAACTAAATTCCATACTCGAACCCAGTTCGCTATTGGGAAGAAATCGGAACTATCGAATTTTATTCAATCAGACGGGGGGAATCGCCAGATATTTGAGACTGCTTGCGAACGAAGTGAAGTTATGCAAATTCAGCTTGGATGACGACACCGGAGCGAAGTATTAAGAAACTGAACCTTGACTTGAAGAGGGATTTGTCTTCCTGAACTTGAACTCGTCCGAAACGCCTTTTTTTTAATCGGGCTTTCAAGATCACCTGTGTTTTACCGTGAAACGACATTGATTTAAATTTGCAGATTTCTTTCATTTTTACATTGTACGATGGTATTGGTAACCGTGGACCCCGTAAGTTTGGTCGACTTCACCACGACGCATTCACCGGATGCCGACGAAAAAGAATTTGACTACCACATCACTGATGTGCAATTGTACGAGGAGTTGGGTAAGTGGACGCTTCGATTTTAAGTAGCACAATTTCAAAGTTCTATGCATGACGACTGGATTTGGTAGGGGTACGTTTGTTACATATGAAGAAATTGAAGCGAGTAGTCTGTCTTTTTTAGTTTTTACCTGAAATGATTTTCGTGGTTAACATAGAATACTCCTTTCGACAGAATTCTTGCCGTTAGGAAAATGTTGTTGCTTTTCTAATTGGTTTTTGTTTCTTATCGCACTTGGTAGATATCTAGACCAAGCCCACGAACCCGTATGAACTCATGGTTGAAATCAAAGGCAGCTTTTGTTGTGATGGAGCACCCGTAGGTAGAAGTCTGACTTGTGGCTCCGTATCACTCTACAGTCATATGAGGGCGGCACCTACTGTTTAAAGAGGATTCTGAATCATTACAAACATCCGTGGCTCCGCCGGGATTCGAACCCCGAAAACTGTGGTGCCAGAGCGCTAGACACTTGGCCATTCAGGCCTAATTTTTTTTTATTAGTAACAGTAATATATAATTAAATCGCTTCTTCACTGATTCTCTGGCGGTGGCATGGATGCTTGTTAGTAGTGGTTCGGAATCCACGTTAAACTGTAGGTCCCGCTCTAATTAGCATAAAATGACCGTACAGCGACAAACCAAACCAACCATTCACCACTGATTGCTTTAATCTTGTAATGCATTAAAAAGTTTCTGCACGCTATTTATATGAATTTAATATGTATAATTGGGCGTTTTAAATTTAAAATTTGATTTTAGATACTCCTTGTTATAATAGTTAGATATTCCCTGTCTTATTATATTTGAAAAGCCCATTATGTTGTATTTCTTTAGCAAATAAATTTTCTTGAAAACATATTGATTTCTAAAGATTAATGAAAGCTTGAATTAATGGAATTGGTGCATCAGTCATAACCGAATTTTTAAACATTTAATAACATAAGTTTGGCGATATTGGCAAGTTTCTTTTTCCTGTTTTATTTCGTATTATGGAATGTTGAAATTAAAGGACTCATTTAAAATGGAAAGAATGTAAATAGGATTGTGTAATTGTTGAACTTGTACACAAAAAAAAAAAAAAAAAAAAAAAAAAAAAAACTCTAAAGAATGAGAAGTTAAGTAATTGGGATTTTTTCATGCTGTGTGTGTTACCGTATTTGATTTCAAAACGTTTTAAAAAAATAAGGGAAGAACTTGAATGAAAATTTCCAAAAAGAAATGCCTTATTTTAAAGTGTAAACTGCATCCCAATTTCTACTGAAATGCTTTACAATGAAACTTATTCATGACTGCTCAAAATAGTACAACTTCGGCAAATTTAACATGTAATTCAGAAAACTCTTAATATCTACAATTGCCCATGGATTGCTCTATAAAAAATATTATAGGATTCATTAGATATTTACGTGACAGTTCCACATTAGCGTTTGAATTCTTTGGATAATTATAATATTCTTCATATTTGGGAAAATTTAAAGCTAATTTTAAGTGTACTTTTTAGCAAATCAAATAGCTTGTAACTCACAACTTTCATATGCCGTCTAATAAAATCTAATTTAAACAAGCCATTTATTTCATGTCTTACCATCTAGCCAGTTATGATTAAGCTGGAATGAATGAATGAATGAAGTGTAATTTAGACTTGCTAGTTTCTTATAAAACTATTTTTCTTTATTGTATTTCTTCATTGAATCTCGACTCGTACATCTAGATTGGCAGGAATTAAAAAATCTATCATATTAATGTATCTGAAGATTGTTTTATCTGGGAAAGTTAAATCGCTATATATCTTTCTGTGACGAAATAAGATGTAACCAGAAGGTACATGTTTATGCCATAAATTGTGTTGCACATTGAAGCTTTTTCCCTCGTAAAATCTTTCCGCTGTTGTGTGATCTTTTGTTTTGGATCGGAGCAAAAACCGTTTTATGCGAGAGGTAGATACCAAAAAGCGACAAGCTATTGTGCTCCTGTGCTGTTCAGCCGTGAAGTATTTATCCTTCACAAAAAAAGAATCGTTGCCATCGTTATTGGTTCCAGTGCGTATTATAGATCTTATTTTAACGATCTTGAAACGTCAGCTCTTTTGTTTGGCCTACTTTTTAATCTTGATCAGACATGGTCAGGACTTATTACCCTCGTTTGGGTGGGAATTTCACGCAGTACCCTCTGCTAAAGGTATTTTCCAAGTATGCCTTTGTATACTATTTTCCACGCTTTGGAAGTGGTTAACAAAGCGTCTGTAGTCTTTTGCATTCATACCTTTCTGTTTTGGTTTTTAGAATAGTTTCTATTCTAACTTTTCATAAGGATTATTCTGGTATCTCATTTTTTTCATGTTAATTTTTATTCTTAATCGCATAATCCGTTAGCATACAAAGTGCATTTGCATTTATTCCCAAGTTTCAAAGTTCGCAGCAGTGTCATTCATCTCTTAATTTTCTTTCCAATTCCCAAGTTCTAAATCAGGGGTAGCGACCCCAAAAGATCGTGCGGGCCACTTCAGAAATGTACCCTAACTCCGCGGGCCGTATATAAAAATTATGTCCCCCCATTAGATTTAGACCCACTATACACATTTTTTGGGGAGTGAAAAATTGACAGAATGAGTTATTTTTGCGTATATTACTATTCATACATGTAATTTTTTTTTTTTGTAATGCAGCTGGCAAACACTTAGACACTTGTCTTGATGCCTTAAGGCAAGCGCTGCACAGACGTTATTCACTTCGCATTACCCAGGGGGCGCGTGTCACTTGAAGATAAGCCACGGACGCGGAGTAACAATGCCCCCGCAACGCTCTACGATCTTAGACCGGGACCTACGGTTTAAAGTGGATTCCGAACCTGTACAACATCCATGGCACCGCCGGGATTCGAACCCGAAACCTGTGGACCATTCAGGTCCTCTTGCATGTGAACATAGATAACATAATAATGATACTAAACGCACACTGTAGAGAAATATATAACACTAAAAATAAAATATAAAAAATATTTATTTTGTTAGTACGATATTTATTTCTCCACTCTTTCACTTAGCTTTTGCAAATCGATGCGCGCGCCTCATGAGTTCGCAGACTATAATCTAATTATTCTGCGAACTCATAACTGTAAACTCATGAATAAAACAGGCAATATCTGTCCTATATCCACAAGACTATTTTAAAATCAAAGTTAATTTTTTCTCATCATTTCGACAGTTAATTTTTGTATATAGAGATGCACACAGAATGTATTTTTTTTTTATTATTACATTGGTTTTCACTACTTTGGCCATTATAAAATATATTTTGTAAAAGTGATAAAACTCACGGGCCGGAAAGTCCGTTCAAGTCGGGCCGCGGGTTGGCCACCCCTGTTCTAAATCTTTCTCCCTTTGCTGTTCTCCTTAAATAAACAGATTCTCGTTTTTCAGTGTGATTAAAGCATAAACAGGGTGTGGTGACTTTTCAGCGAATCTTGTCACATGACTGTCGGTGGTGTTTCAAAAATGAAATTTTTATCGGTCTACGAAATGAAAGTTATTCGAATTATCCCAGTAACTCGGAATGATTGTTCTTTTATATCAAATGGTTTCGTTAAATTGATTTGAAAGTGGCAGTTTTTATGAATAGAGAAATCTCTCGACTGCCAGGATGCCAATCTTTGATTGAAATGTGTTCGTTGGCAAATTTCCAACAGCAGGTACGAAACTTCTTATTTAAATTTAAAGATGGCGGAATGTGACGTCTTCGTATTAATCCTGTTATAGCAGTGTTTCAAGTGTTGAATCGGAATATGTAAATCGGAATTGTAACCCAAGCAGAATGTGTTAACATGATATTTTGGATTGATTTTTAGATGTTTTGAATCCACAAGTACTTTTCTAACAATGAGATTTCTCGATAATTGTATCTGTAAAGTATTTTATAAATCCAAGAAATATACAAGAAATATAAATCCAATAAATTTTACAAGTCATTAAAGGGCCCTTTAACATTTATTCTATGCAAGTTTTATATTGTTGTAATTGAAGCACAATATTATTTCAATTTTAATGTATCTATTCGCATAACAAGCTTGAATTTTCAACTCATTAGTTTTTATTCCAATTTAATATAATTTACAAAGAAATTGTATTGTCTAGATGAGGTATGACCAACCCACGGGCCGCATATAGTCAGCCTTGAATATTGTTGCGGCCCGTGAGATTTATTACACTTTTACAAAACATTTTTATTTTATAATGGTCGAAGTAATGAAAAACAATGTATTAAAAATACATTACGTGTGCATCCATATATTCGAAAGTTAACTGTCGTAATTGAGAAAAAATTAACTTTTGATTTTAAAATAATATTCTTGCGCAAACAAATGTAGCACTAGTAAAATAAATATTTTTTAATAATTTCATTTTTAGTGTTATATATTTCTTTACAATGTGCGTTTAGTATCATTAACTATGTTTAAATGCAAGAATAATAGTAAACAATAACTGATTATGCTTCAATTTCTCGCTCCAAAAAAAAGTCTGTAGTGGATCTAAATCTAATAGGAAGATGTATAATTTTATAGGATGCATTTCTAAAATGGCCCGCAAGATCATTTGGGTTGGCCAATCCTGATTTAGATATAAAACAAAATTTTCAATGATTGGAGTGAGTATAAGTTTTCATAGTTCTCTGCTAGTGTTTATACACGAGACTTAAAATATGATGTAAAGCTAAAATATCTCGCGTGATATAAAAAGCGAAAACTTGTAAAAGCATTCAGCGAATCAACTTCAAATTTTATACTGTACAAGTAATTTTTAACACGTTTGGTTCATTAAGGACTAACGGATTCTCCATTTGAATTTCCATCGCTACAAGTTCATTATTAAAAACAATAACATCTTAAACGTTGTTGCGTGCGTGTTGAAAAGATCCGCTTTTGCCATCCCACGTTGTTCTTGAACTAGGACTCGTAATAAATTTTAAAAAAGACAACCTTTTCTCTGAAGCTTTTGCTTGCCCATTTTTGATTTTATCTCGTCTTTAAAAACGTGTGAAGTGAAATCATTTTTAATCGATTTTACTAAAATGCATCTAAAAAAACTATTAAGAAATGTGATCAGTTTTTAACTTATGGATAACATAGCTTTTTTAATTTTAGTGGAAAGATGTAATGCAGAAAGTTTTTTAAAAATTTCAATTTGACAACCAACAAAATAGCAAATTTACTGAAATATAGATTTCATGGGATCGAATAAATTAAAACTCATTGCCTGTTTTGTCATGAGTTTACAGTTATATCTGTCCGATATTCGAAAGAATATTATTTTAAAATCAAAATTAATTTTTTCTGATACTTTCGACAGTTTATTTTTGAATATATGGATGCACAAATGTTTAATACATCGGTTCTCACTACGTTGGCCATTATAGAATCAATATATTTTGTAAAAGTGTAATAAATCTCACGGGTCGGAAAATTGTTCAAGGCGAGCCGCGGGTTGGCCACCCCTGGTATAGTCTTCATAGGGTCTTTTTTTTTTTTTTTTTTTGCGTATGATTAATCGAGCTGCAGTTGAATTGTACTTATAAAATGTAAATCATAAAAATTGACAAGGTAGTGATTTTATCAAATAGGTAGGGATGGGCCAACTCCGGACCGCCGTAAGATTCTATCCTGCCCGCAAATAGAATTAATTTGCCGGTCCGATTTTAATTTTCCGGTTAATTTTCCGATTTCTAAATATGCCAAAGTTTTGCAAATCATTATCGAAAGTAAGTTTCCCAAATTTAATATCTCACTCCCAGAAAATCGGGCCCATGTTTGCTTCATCTTATATATGTGAACAAGTGTTTTCAACTATGAACCTCAGAAAGAATTATTTCAGAAGTAGACTGACAGATGAGCATTTAGCCTCGCTTCTGAGAATCAGTCCATCTCACTTCGAACCTCACTATAAGGAACTTTTAAAAATGAAATCTCAATTTCATTCATCTCATTAACATAATTAAATTATAATAGTTGTATATTTTTAAAATTTTAGAAAAATTTACCTTAGCCCGCCAAATTTTTTTAGATTTTTGGCCCGTGACCGAAAAAGTTTGCCCGTCCCTGAAATAGGTCATATGGGGAAGAAAAAAATTTTTGTTTGCAATTAAAAAAAATTGAATTCTTAATTATCTGTCATCCATCAATCAAAATTGTTTATTGGGGATCTATTGTAGCTAAAGTGATATCTGTTCTCGACAGTTGGTGCCAATCAATTTCGGATTCTTGTATTGAGCATCTGAACCGAAAGTGCCCGTTTTGCCTGGATGCTGGAGAACTGTCCCAAACCTGGCTGACCCAGTTTGGTGCCTGCGAAAAGGAAAAAAAACCGGTCGCACTTATCCTTGTGCCCGACAGTTCTGGTTTCTCGGCGGCTGTTTCCGGGTTTTGTTTTTACTTTTTCGCGTGCCGAATCGAGAGTTTCTTCCGAATCTCGGTCGGCTTTCATCTGTGCGGGGGAAAGTGCCACCTGTTGATTCTCCACCAAATTAACTCCGTTTTCTCTCGGCGGAGGGAGGGGGGAGATGAAAAAAAAGAAAGTATTATGCTCCAGTAACCCTCGAATCGCAGAAGAAAGCGGCGATAGTGTGCCGTTGTAGGGAATTAATTTCTGCGAGGCAAAAAAACTGACTTTGGATTGAGTTTGGTTTTCTGAAAGTAAAATCGTGTTTACTTAAAAGTGTCACGAACTGCGAAACGCTTCGGGGATCACTTCAGTCTTTTCTGTAAATTGATATTCGCGTTTGTCTGTTCTCACTCATAAATTTGTTTTGAAAATCTTCTATTGTAGAATAGTTTTTCTTTTTAACATCTATGCTTCAAAATGATAAAATTTGTCAAGTTATATGAATGCTTCCCCATAAATGTATCTAAATTTAGCAGGGATCAAACATTAAAATCAATCTGTGGCCGATAGATTAAAAAGGGAGCTATAGGATACGATATAGCTACGCGTGTATGACAATGCTTCCCTATAGATGTATCTAAATTTAACATGGATCATTAAAATCAATCTAGGGCTGATAGGTTAAAAAGATTGTCAACTCGGAGTGTAAATCTTAGTGATTAGTCCAGACAATGCATGGCGGCTGCAACAGCTGAGCTATCAAAGACATGATGAGGAGTAAGCTCAACATCAGGGCAGTTGACACATTTTTGGTATTTTTTAAAGCCATCAGAAAGCACCACGATTGATTTCTTCTAAGATCAAAATTAAATACCAGAATATAGAACTAAATGTGGACAGAAAAACAGCTGCTATTCTGCTATAAGACGATTAAGGATGCAGCACCACAAATATATAATTTGTGTTGATGGCGTTAAAGAATACAAAGTGTGGCAACTGTCCTGATGTCGAGCCTACTCCTCAAGTCTGATTTCCCAACTGTTGCAGCCGCCATGCACTGTTTGGACCCATTCTTCGGAAGAGGATTCATATTCCGAGCTGACAATCAACATAGCCAATATTACGCTGGAGCACCACGATATTCGATTTTCTTGTACACTTCAGGGGATACAACTAAAGCGTCAATTTAAATACTATGTTATTCTTGCAATAAAAAAAATTAATTGCATCATGTTTTGATGATAATTTTGCTGATTAATACGAAATTAAAATATTCAAAATACTAT
The DNA here is from genome assembly GCA_021605075.1 of Caerostris darwini. Taxonomy (NCBI): domain Eukaryota; kingdom Metazoa; phylum Arthropoda; class Arachnida; order Araneae; family Araneidae; genus Caerostris; species Caerostris darwini. The sequence continues at coordinate 119,329 of BPLQ01003893.1, read as the reverse complement.
GGCTAACCATGCAGATATCCAGTAGCTGATTCTTTGAATTCAATATGCATTTTTTGGGGCTGATTCGTGCTATTGAACTGAATAGAATGTAGATGTTTTTAGACCAATCTTGTAGTGAACAAGAATAGCTTTCTGTAATTTGATTTTGATAAACACTAATATAATGTTTTATTCAAACATGCTTGACGTTAATAGACCCGTTATTTAAAACTCGGGATTCAAATAATTCCACAATTTTATTTCAAAAAATTATAGCATTTGAAACTATTTACATTTTTGATGCATTTTGAAGTTATAAATTTCGCTTAAAAACAGGTAAACACAAAACATTTTACAATCAAATTAAATAACCTTTTAAACACGCATTAAATTTACTGCCCATACAATCGCAATTGAGTTGTTTGTACAAAGGGAAATCGTATCTAATCTGTCGGTCTAATATTAGCTCATTCTTATCAGAGTGCAAAATACTATTTAAATTTGAATCGTGCAAGAAATTAATTTTGTAATTATTTTGTAGACAAAGACTATTAATTTTCCTATTTCCTTAAAGTTTGTCTTCTCTGCGTTTTTTATTTTTAGTAATCGTATGAAAGTTGGATCTTGAAATTGAAGATAAAAAAAAAGCTTAGGAGATAGAAAGCATGAACAGTTTTAAATGCTATGATAAATTACAAGCAAATTTTAACGTGTAATCCACATGAATTCTTGTTTATCAAAGCTGTTATTTTGAGGAACGATTTAAAAAAATATTTAATTTACTCATTTCATGTGTTTTTTCAATAGTGCACTAATTTATAAACATTTCAATGCCCAACATACCAATGCACTAATTTATAAACATGCTGACGCACGTGTAAAGTCTGCAAGTTTCCAGTTTTTGTAACTCTGGCAACTCCATCATACCGATTACGGAGTACCCATGGGGATAGACCCCTTAACCTCCTCAGCTTGATTCATATATTTAAATTAAGATTTTTAATTGCCTGCTTAAAGTTAGTATATGGTAAAAAATAAAGTTTTTAAAAATGGCTATTTTTAGTACTTTTAATTTTTAAAGTTAAAACTAAAAATTCGGTACAATTAGGGACCAGTTGTCGATGTCATAAAAAATATTGCGTAAGATTAAAGTTGCGATTGCTCAACGTGTGGGGTAACAATGAATCTGTAAAAAAGCATATTATTCAACAGATGGCCCACCCGATATTATATTATATTGCCACGAATGTTATTAGATTCGACGTAGCGTCTTTAAGTGACAAGAAATTTTGAACCAGTTCACCAGAATATCCAGGCTTGAGGTTCGAATTCTGACGGTGGCATGGATAAGAGTGGTTCGGAATCCACGTTAAACTGTAGATCCACACGAGGGGTACGCGGTCTGTTTACCCCTTGTGTGCACAAAATAGACAACCAAAACCACAAGAAAATCCTGGTACTTGACTACGGTGAATAATTTTAAATGCACATTTCGGAATATACCGAAGCAAATAAAACTTTAAAAAATTTCCGTTGTATCAATTCAATTTTTCCATATTTGGAAAACCCATTTCTAGTTGCATCGTCAGATATTGATTGATATATTTTCTATGTAGGACTTTTTTTATGCGATCCCTATGTACCGCGTAAAAGAATTTTAAAAAATTGTATATTAAAAACAATATATTTTAGCAACTTACGGGATATTTTTATGCGGTTCCTGTCCCCAGCACAAAAAAAACAAGTTGGAGTTTACATATTTTTCAAGTGTCAAAATTTCAATGCATAAATGCTATTATGAAAAATCCATCAAAGAAATTAAAGAAAATTTGTTTCAAGTGCAGCGTTTTAGTTGATAAGCAGAAAACGATTAGATTGTCATTGGCTAGTTGTGTGAGCATCCAGTTTAATTATAGCCAGCATTATCAGTCTGGGGTTCTATTTTTAGCAATGGTAGCAGATATCTACATTAAGTGTATCAAACGAGGAGGCACACGCCATTGGCATCTTCGAAGGGTTCCCGTTTCCTCTCCGTGAAAGAAAATCGGCTTTGTGCGAGATAAAAGATTCTTGGTAAATCCGTGCGAGTTTCGTGAACCTGCTGCTAATCGGCGCTTGGAGGAAGGAGGAAAAGTTGTGTTGTGTTTGTCCCCGTTGTGCTAACAGGCTCTCATTCGGTCCCGTGCTGGCGCGGCTGCAACAGACCTTGCAATGCAGCTCCTCGCACTCAACACCTACCTGCAAGGATCCAGAGGTGAGTCCGCTTGGCTGTCGCTTTCGTCTTGTGATGCGTCCTCTGTTAGTTTCACTGTCTCGGCCGTCTTCGCGAACTACCTTGTGCCGCGGGATACATCAGCTGACGATCGCTATTGAAATTTCGAACATGTTGAGCTTCTTTTTCTCGATGGATACTCAAAATGAAGTATGTCTTTAGAAGTGTTGTTTTTTTGATTTCATAAGATGAGATTTTGATAGGTTGTTTTTGTTTTTCCCTTCCCTTGCCCAAAATTTATTTTCAGTTTCTAAAAGGTTAGTGCAACCGCGGGATATCAGAAAAAGGATCGCTGTTGAAATTCGAACATGTTGAGCTTTTTCTTGATGGATACTCAAAATGAAGTATGTCTTTAAAAGTGTTTATTAGATTTTGTAAGATGAGGTTTGGATAGGTTGTTTTTGTATTTTATTCTCCTTGCCCGAAATTTATTTTCGGTTTCTATAAGGCTGGTGCAGTCGCGGAATATCTGTGCTCAACAGAAAATTCGTCAGAAATGTGATTGCTATTGAAAAGCGAACATGTTTCGTTTTTTCGTGCTGAATACTAAAAATGAAGTATGTCTTAAAAGTGTATTGTTTATTAGATTTCATAAGATGACGTTTTGATGGGTTTTGTATTTTCCGTTGCCCAAAGTTTATTTTCGGCTTCTAAAAGGTTAGTGCATTTGGCAACTGGTTTACCGATTACGGAGTACCCATGGGGATAGACCTCAACCTCCTCGTCGTAATTCATATATAAGTTAACAATTTTAGCTGGCTGCTTAAGGTCAGTAGAAGATGCAAGGTAAAGTTTCAAAAAATGAATATATGGTACTCAAAAATTAAAATACTAAATTATTATTATTATTATTATTTTACTTTTATTTAAGTTAGAAATTCTTTACAATTGGGGACCAGTTGTCGATGCCATAAAACTATTGAAGAATGATATGAATATTGAGAGATGCCGAACGCGTGGGCTCCATAAAGATGAAGATTAATTCCAAAAAAAGACCCATCTCAGAACGTTAGTGCATTCATGTTTGGAATATGAATTGCTCATAAGCTACGGAGGCATTTGTTTTTGAATCCTTAATTAAAATTCAACTTTAACGATCCATTGTAAACTTTTTTCCTTTCTGTTTATCAATTGCGAAAGTCAAAACGACTTTAAGCTAGTGTATTTTATATAAATATTATGATGCATACAAGGAAACAATTTTCCCATTTAAAATGTCTTTGTATATTGAGAATGGGAATTGAATTTTTGTGTATGATTCATAAAAAACACTGCCAATTTTGTCAATCTCCTTTAGTGAATAATTTTTATTATGCAAAATTTATTTATATCGTTACCAACCATATTTAATGATGCACTTTATATTTTTACTGAAACTGTTTCTCTAAAATTATCACAGAACCTTCAGTCAGTCTAAGTTGAATGAAGTATGTCTTAAAAGTGTTTATTAGATTTCATAAGATGAGTTTTGATAGGTTTACCTTTTTTTCTACCCTTGCACAAAATTTATTTTTAGGTTCTAAAAGGTTGGTGTATTTATGTCGGTTCATGAGCTACGGATAACTTTGTTTTTGAAACCTTTATTAAAATTCAACTTTACAATGGATCGCTAAACTTTTTTCTTTTCTGTTTATCAATTTCGAAAGTCAAAAAGAGTTTAAGCTAGTGTATTTTATATAAATATTATGATGCGTACAAGGAAACCATTTTCTTATTTAAAATAAAGCGGCCTAAAGGCCAATTGGCTAGCGCTCTGGCCGTTGGTACCACAGCCTTCAGGGTAGGAATCCTAGTGGTGACATGAATGTTTGTTAGATGTTCGGAATCCACTTTAAACTGCAGGTCCTGGTCTAATTTAGCCCAAAGGGTGCACAACAAAATGACCGTAGAGCTACAAATCAAATATCTAAAATGTCTTTTTTTTTTTCCATTGAGAATCGGAATTGAATTCCTGTGTATAATGATTCATAAAAACACTGCCTTTCATCAGTCTCCGTTAATGATATGGCCGAGTGGCTAGCGTTCTGGCGCTCGGTACCACAGGTTTTGGGTTCGAGTCCCGGCAGTGCTATGGATGTTTGTAATGGTTCGGAATCCACTTTAGACTATAGATCTCTATCTAATAAGCCCAAAGTGTGCACAAAATGACCGTAGATCGCAAACCAAACCGTTAGTGATGAATTTTTATTTACTCAAGATTTATCTTTATCCACCATATTTAATGCACTTTATAATATTTTTACTGAAATATTTTATTTTTTTAAAACAGTTTCTCTAAAATTATGCTTGACGTATTTTCAGTACCTTCACTTGTCGATAAAATGTCGAACCTTCGACCTAAATTTACTGCTATAAAATATTTTCCATGTTTGTTAATCCCTCACAATGTCTAGTATAGTAACTTGCCAGTGTTACGAAAAAAACAAATGCTTCCTGTATAAAATGCATAATTACTGTATTTTGTACATCTTTTGATTGTAATTTTTTTAACTGAACTATAATTGCTTTCCTCCTTTCTTGTAGAACTTAAATGCATATTCAATCTGTTAAATGTGCAAATTGAGTTTAATTAAAGTTGAATTGAATATTTCTATAGTTATAATTTATTATCTTTCTAATGTATTCTTTAAAACTTCATACTAGAAGTCTTGTAACAGAGATATTTAAACTCGCAAGTTAGCAGCAATTAATTACTACTGCATTTTCTGGTTTATTTTCATCAACTTCATTAATGTGAACTCACTGTCAATATCACAACTAACATGTCATATAGTTACATAAATGATATTTCTATTTTTTTTATGTATGACAGGACCTTTTAAAAAAATTAACTTTGCTTACTTTCCTGTCTTGTAGAACTTAAATGCGTTTTCAATCGGATAAATGTGCAAATTGGGTTTAATTGAAGTCCGTTCGACTTGGAGTCATAACATTCGGGTTGCGTCTCGAAAGTGAATCTCTTGTGACGTAATGCTTCAATTGATGTTTATGCATTCAAGGTGAAGGCACTTTGACAAGGAGATGTTTTCAGATCTTATTGAATCTGGTGTCGGACAAAATCATTGTTTATGGATTCTACCAGTGGTTCTAGAAATAGATGAGATTGAAACGTAGAAATGCACAGTTCTTATTAGGAAGCGCTTCTTACGCCCAAATAGACATGGTAATTTTTTTTTTCAAACGTATGACGCTGCATACTGCATATTTTTTGAAATACAATTTTTATTACTTGGTTGCTAAACTTTCTTTGTTTTTAATGATTTGAATTACTATAACATAACGAGATTGTTTTGAACGTTTGTAAGTGTTGTATCCCTCAAATGTTTTAGATTTTCATTTTAAAATTATGAAATATCCCTTCCTCCGCCCCAAAGCAGCTATGTTTAAAATGTTAATTTAATTCATAACCTTTATTTACCTTCATTCTCGTCGTTTTTATGGGACCTGAATGGACAATTGGCTAGCGCTCTGATCTTTGGTATCACAGGCTTCAGATTTGAATCCTGGTTTAATGTTTGAGAGTGGTCCGAAATTCATTTTAAACCGTAGGTCCCCGTCTAATAAGCCTAAAGTGTGCAAAAAATGACCATAGAGCGACAAACCAATCGTCGTTCTTTATATGTACTTGCAAGGAATGTCCAAAATGAATCCACAAAATGTTTATTCATGTTACAAACTCTTGAAATGTACTATGATATTGATGTTTCTGAAATTGCTTGTTAAGAGCCGTTACTAATGCTCACTCCATTGTGCGAGATTATCACCAGCTTCTGGATAATTCAAAAGCAAAAGGATAGCTAGTGATCCTAAATTTGAAGGCTTCTATAAAATGTTTTCCGTTTTTATTAATCCCTCACAAAAGCTAGTGTATTTTAAGATAGCTAGTATAATTTGTTAGTGTTGCGGGAAGACAAATACTTTCTCTATGAAATGCATAATTACTGTATTCTGTACGTAGTTTAATTGTCATTTTTTTTTAACTGAACTATAACTTGTCATTATCATTTTATTAATGTATTTAACACTTTTGGCATTAAGTCTTATAACAAAGATACTTAAACTCACAAGTTAGCAACAATTATGATTTATTTTTAATTGTGCATATACTTCCGCCTAAAAACGGTAAACAAGAATAGTGTGCGAAAATTTATTGTTTATATCAATCAGAATCGAGACATAACATTATTAGAAGCCGCATGACTGAATTGTCTAGTTGATTTCGTTCAACCTACTGATTCATGTGAAAATGTTTTTACGTCTTCAATATGTTAAACTGAACTTGCTTCGGAATTGAGATTTAATTATGTTCTAAGATTTGAGTTATTGTGAAAATGGAAGCCCACGTAATTACTGCTAATGAATTGGATTAAAAAAATTTAAATTACATGCAACAAATATATTCTATATTCAATGCAAACTTGTGTATTTACAATCGGCAATAAGTGTACTTATTGAGCTAGGATAACCTATTTTAAACATTAATAATAAACTTGAGTAATATTTTTCACAATGTTTAACATAAGTTTTTAAAACTTCACACATATATATTTGGATAACTTATCAATGTTAGATTAATGAATTCAACTGATTAATATTCATCGAGTTTATTTTAGCGATGACATTAGTATGTCGAGCGTGTTTTTTCCCCTTCCTTGTGGTGACAGTCTAAAGCAAAACGAGCTTGTTTTTAGCAGAGCTTAGAAACCTCCCTTCTAGATCCGGTTGCGGCTTTGACACTACTATTATGCAATTTCCAGATTATTTTCTGAAGTCGCTGCTTTTGGAAGAGTATCCAATAAAGCGTTGGCTCTTAGTCTTCAAAATAATTCGTATTTTCTTTTTAAAATTATCGCAAATGAGACCAGATATATCTAAAGTTATTAATATCAACACAGTGACTTATTTAGGTTCGATGGCTCCTAGGACCAAGTTAATTTGACGTCCTTGCATATAATAATAATGAATTCGAATTAAATTTAGACATATATATTTATTTATTTTGGTATAACAAACATACGATTTAGAATAAATTGCTCTTAATTGAGAAATAAATCATTTTCTATCTAATTAATCATATTTGTTTCTAGCTTTCATCTGTGCGAAAGTATTAATGGCATTTTAAAAATAATTCTACCCTTTAAATATTTTGAGGTTGCCAAAGCAAAAAAAAGCATTAAAATTCGGTCTTACAGTTGATAAATTTTTTTTTTAAGTGAATTCTTACTTTTTTCACTGTATTGCAGAAAATCCTTTAAAAAAATGAATGAAAATTATTTATAAAGTTTATCTGGCGCCATCTATTAGTAGATATATGTAACTTAAATCTAAAAAAAACTAAAAGGAATTACATTTAATTACTGAATTAATATTTGAAAAAACTGTATTAACATCAAGTTTCATCCACTACAAGTTCAAAAAAAAATGTATCTGAACTTGAGTGGATGAATGAAAAGTTTTTCATGAACAATTGAAAATTTGAACAAGATATATATAGGGAGAGTGTGAGCTAAGAGAAGGAATTGAACAATCGATTTCCAAATTTTTGCCTCCCCTAAAAATTTGCCACCCTAAATCCGCCACTGTATCAACAGAAGAAAAATTAAATTTGTTTAACACCTTGGTTTGTTGACATTTTCTTAAATGATCGAATTCGGATAATGAACAAGTATTTTTGGTAAAATCCGCTTAGTTATATATCGGTAGTTCTTGGTTTATGAATTTGGCTCTCAATCAAGGACCAAAAATTCGTATTGAGAATCAAACTGTTTTTATTTGTATAACTGAAAGACATTTTACATATGTATTCGAATGTATATTGTAATGCTTTATCTAATTATTTTGCAACTATAGATCGGAGCAAACTTGAAAACCTATTAAACAATGTAAACGGGATTTTTATTGCGCTTTGTGTGCAACATATTGCTTCAAAAAATTTTCCCAAGAAATGTTTCATCATGATCATTTTTAATGAGTTTACACTGCTTTTTATTTCTAAATAATTTTTAAGTATTCAGTACGAATAACCAATTGCACTATTCTATAGTTGTATACTAGGCCCATTCTGCTAGCCCATTTTAATTTTCTGGTTGTCAAATTGATGTCTAAGCCAATGTTTACTTCCATAAAGTAAATAAACTTTCGCGAAACTAGGTACAAAATACTATGGTGCTCCAAATCATGATATTAAGATGGTCGAGGGGCTAGCGCTCGGTACCACTGGTTCGGGTTCGAATCCCGATGGTGCCATGGATGTTGTAGTGGTTCGGAATCAACTTTAACTGTAGGTCCTGGTCTCGTATAACTATAGAACGTTGTGGGGGTAGTGTGACTACGTCCGTAGCCTATATTCAAGATACAGGTGCCCCCAGGGTAGTGCTAGATATGTAACAACGTTTTAATACCGGACAAGTGTGATTCAGAGTATAGCAATGGATTTCATAAATCTAAGATTAAATTTTTTTTTGATGGAAAAAGGTTTTTCTTTATTGGGTATAACATATTTTGATTAATTATAGTTTAATGTTGGTTAATCTTTATGCTTTAGCAAGAATAGTCTCTGTATTGGCAGCTGCATTAGAACAACGTAGGAAGGAAGAAATGCTAAATTTAACTTGCATACAAAATAAACCTTCTGTTTATTACGACTGTCGGATTATTTCTGTAGAAAATTTATATCAATCAATCAAAAATAGAGAAAGCTATGTTTACAAAGGAGAAACATACCAATCTATGGTTGGTTTTTGAACTCAAGGTAGCTATGCCGGGGTTACTAAATATAAAGTACCTAGAGTTGTTATACGAGTACGCAAATTAATTTTATCCACTTTTGTATGTTACTCAGATGCTGACTATCAACTAAATTATCTGATTTTCTCTTACACGTGCGCTAGTCTTCTTGCCTTGGGCGAGTATACATTGTGTAACTTGTTAAATTGACCTGTTGTTTAATAGCCTGTTATTGGTGTTGCCTGTACTTTAGTAAAAAAAAATTCCAGAAAAATAAACTATATACTCGCCTTTATAAACTTAACGTGTATGTAGACAAACTTGATTGGATAATCTTATCGAGTGTTATTTAGTCATGAATGCAAATAGCTTGTGGCGAAGATTTTCTTGTACAGTTGTAACATTTTTACATCAAAACAAAAGGACATGACATTTTTACATTCATATAACTTTGGATATAGTGTCAATTTGGATAATTTCAGAAAAAAATATTGTCATCAGAGCATTTAAGATTTGACTCCCACACGCTACTTTTAGCTTGAAGATTTCTTTAAAATTTATTGTTTATACAATTTAACTTTAAAATCATAAGTCCCTTGCTCAATTATTTTTGCCACCTCCTTTACCTTAAATGTGGAAATTTCCCTTTACCTTAAATATACACAAGTGCTAAAAAAAATGTTTACTTTTAGCATTAGTATCTTATGCTGTGTAGTGTTTTATCAAATAATTAAAATTTAATATTTTGCAACTTTTTCGTTTTTAAAAGCTTAATGACACTGTTAATATATCTATTCTTACTTTTTTTTTTTTTTTTCCTTGGTAAATTTGAATGCTTTCAACACTTTACTAAGAATTATTTTTATAAATCTACACATTAATTATTTTAATGAAATCCTTTTTTTAATAAAAGATTTTGTAAACTTTTCTATTACGCAAGACTTTTCTTTTTCCCCTGCTAATTATGAATTTCCTTTTGTTTAACGTAAGATGGGGAAAAGTTTTGCTTAGCCGCATATACCATTAAATTCTTTTTTTCTCTTAACTGTCATTAACGTTACGACTAAGATTCTTTTTAAATTTTATAAAATTCTATGAATTAAATTTAAAACTGTTAGCTAGATATTTCAGCTTTTTAGTTGTTTTAATAAAATTGTCTTATGATGGTGTTGCTGTCATTCACCTAATATTTTGTCATCTTAGTAACAATCTTATCAATTAAATCTTCTGTCGGGAAATGTTTCTTGTGTATGTATTTATGCGATCTTTCCAATGTTTCAGGTGGCAGTAGCATGAAGTCCAGTCATCACTTCCGGGACCAGCTGTCCGTGATGACAGGCTGGTTCGAACAGTGGAACAACTGCGAGCAGTCGGTGGCCCTTTACTCCCTCATCAAAAAGATCGAGCCCGGGCAAGCAAGGTTTCTCGTCCAGGTGCTCGAGCAGAACATCGCACACTGCGTCCAGCTGCAGCTGCAGGAGCAGCAGGCCAACGACCCAGGTGAGCTGCTAACCAGCCACTGAAGGAATGCGGCCTTCACGGTATTTTTTACCTCACCAAACAGTCCGCTAAACTAGAAAATTTCGTATAAAAATTTCTTACCTTTCTAGTCCAACGAACCGTAGAGAAGGTATCCAAAAGGTCGGGATGTAGTCAGTCAATTCAAATATTTCCTTAATACTTTTTTAAATTATTTAATGGCACACATTACAAATGACGATATATAAATAAAAATATTAGAAATACACACACAAAAACTAGTGTCTCTACCATGGGTAACTACCAGCAATGAAGTGCGGAGGGAAAGTTCTTACACGAAGTAAGATTACAGTTCAAGTGAGTGGTGAGAGTTCTAAGAGTAACAAATGTCAAGAGTTCTAGATGTAGCATTTTCGACAGGATACCACCCCCGCCCCCGAAAATTAAATGATGAGCAGTTTCTTCTCGATGCTTGTCGAACGCAAATCAAAGATCGTTGTCTTTTAAGAGGGTTAATATATGCAATTCCAAATCTTTGTACATGAAGGTATGGTTGTCGCTGCAAAGCTGGGTTTATTCATGAACCAGTGAGACGGTTTCATATTCACTTTCAAACCAACGTTAAACTACAAACCTACTACATGAGACAATTTTTTATACTCTAAATGTTAAATTGCCAATTGAAATAATTGATGTCAGTAAATGATTAATCTTTTTCTGAATTATGCATCTATTTCTATTTTTTAAAAATTCCCATTTTGATATTTTGAATTCATTCTCTCAACTTTTAAAACTATGTATTCAGCAATACCTGAATGCCTTGACAATGATCTTTGTTTTGATTTATAACACATAATTTTCATAATTATTATACCCTTAATTGAATAGGTTTGCTACCGAGACTATATGAATTCTCTTAACTAAATAGTTCTATTCATATATTTCCTATGTGGCTCCTTGTTCAAAGACTCCAATTTTTAAGTCCCATTAATCTGTTTTCAACTGAACTCTTACTTTTATTGATGTCACCCTAATTTGGTATAAATTTTGGTTTTCTTAATTTTAGGGAGTTACATTTTTCCCCTTCTAATATTGATCTCAATGTAGTGAATTACTTTTAACAATTTTCTCGAAAAATTTTAATTTAGAATGTTTTCTTAATTCGAATTAATACCGTATTCTCGATTGTCTGTGATTGAGGATAATCTTCAATCATGTATTTTGAGGATATCTTGTTTCTCATGGGTTTTAATTGAAGGAAATTTTGAATATCATTAAAATCAAGTGAAATTCTGTGGCAGTTCATTAGCAACAGTAACAGTCCAGGGTAAAAAAAAATTCCGTACACTCCGTTTTTCGATATACTTATGGATTAACAAAGAAACTCGGGCTAAGATGAAGTCATTAATTGCTTAGTTGTAACTGTGTTAAAATGCGTCTCTGATCAAACCGTAATTAAGTTCTCAAACGAACCGTGTCCGAGTTGGTCTAGCGAGTGTTAACTTGGGCGGTCGAGTCGCGTGCACAACTAATAGAATGCAACTCACGAAATTGCCTTCCGGTCGCTTTTGGACCTCTGAAAAGGGGCAATTTGAGGTTTTGCAACCGATTTATTAACTACTGACCTATTTCGGGGCGGCAGCTGATTATTGCCACCGTCATTAAAGCACACCAGACTCAGAAGTTTTCGTCTTTGCGAAGTATTTATTCGCTCGGCGAATCGACAACAGCCTTGGAAGACAATCTTATTAGCTACTGTGCTAATGGTGAAGGCTGATCTTAAACAAGAATGATTGTATAAGCATAGGGCATTAGGGAGTAAGATGGTTTTTTTTTTTTTTTTTTTTACAATCGAAAGACCGAATAAACAGCCTACAATAAAATGTTTGATGCAATATTTGTGGTTACTTCAAAGAAAGGAGAACATAATGGTGTTTCCCTATTATATAATACTTCTCGAACAATTTAACGTCGGCGTAAGTTGTATGCAAGAAGGATTCGTTTGATTATAGCTTTTTCAATCGGCCTACTAGTGCATCTTTCTGGGGTTACGAATTGCCAGTCTCAATATGTTCTAATACAATGCGGACATCTATCGGCGGATCTGACAATGCGAAGATAGTGGATCCTTCACATAAGCAAGGGCTGCACCTGTGACTCGTTTAGCATTACCCAGAGGGCACGTGCAGCTGGAAGATATGTTACGGACGAGAGTAACACTATCCCCACAAGGCTACGATCCTATTAGACCACGACCGCCGGTTGAAAGTGGATTCCGAACCACTACATCCACGGCACCACCAGGACTCGAATCCGAAATTGTGGTGCAGAGCGCTAACTACTTGACCAGAAGGCCCCTGTGTCACAATGTGAACATTCCAATTTGACAAAGTGAGAAAATTTAATTGTAAAATTTCAAGTTGCAGTTGTAAGCAACATTATATAAGTAAGAAAAGGGGAGGGGATAAAAAATATGGATCTTTGATCTTGTGAGGCCATTTCTTCGATTAAGATGCCTAAAGTATCAGTCAATTAAGTGATCTTAATTTATAACCGTTTAAATTTTTTTTTAGTGGAGCATCATTTAATTCTTGGCTAGCGTCTTGGATTCGAAGTTAACTACACACATTAGATCTTGATGTTCCTAATCTTTATTACTTGTAATTGTTTCTTAGAGATTTGAACATTTGCGTATTCGGAAAAGTGAAGTTTCTTGCTCCACAAATAAGAAACATAATAAAAGCAGAACATTTTTGAATTTCAAAAGCTCTAATTGGGCAATCCGTTATATATTTTTTAACGTCACTGCTTTAATTATTCCCTGCAATTCTTTGAAACAAAGTCAGCTTGTTGCCTTAGATTTCTGTAAATCTGTGAAAAAAATCATTGTACTTTTAGTTTATTAATCCATACACATCTATTAAGAGGGAAAAAGATCTTGGGGTAAGATTTTGTTAAATGGGGTTATAGAATGAATGAAAGTTAGGCGTTAACATTAAGATAATGCAAGTCCAATAGACAATTTTGCTAATTGCACCTGATCGAACATGCATCTCTTCAAAAAATGGTATTACGTTTTTCAATGTAGATAATAGAGTTTTTGCATACCGTACGTTAGTTACTGTAGGACGTCCGTTAGCTTTTTCTCCCTAGCGCGCTTTCTCATAGGAAACTGAGCATGCGCGCTAGGGAGAAAAAGCTAACGGACGTCCTACGGTAACTAACGTACGGTATGCAAAAAGTCTCTAATAGTTTTTGCATACCGTATTTTGGACGCCCGTTACTTTTTCTCCCTAGCACGCATGCTCGTAGGAAACATTATTACAAATACGCACGCGCAATTTCCTATGATCATGCGCGCTAGGGAGAAAAAAAATAACGGACGTCCAAAATACGGTATGCAAAAACTCTCTAATGTTGTCATTTTTTTTTTTTTTTTTTCGTGACATATACTTGGCCGTATCGACTATCACATAGATGTGACGAAACAATACAAAAATCTGGATTCTGTTTCATAACGTTCTTTGTCATGCTCGAATCAAAACAATCCCATTCCATACTGCATCTTGCATCACCTGGCTCCATCTTAAATGGACAAATGCATAATCAGTGACGTCAAAGTGAAAGCAGATATAAGAGGAAATTGCACATTTTACTGTTCTTGTGCCTTCAGTAAACACCGACTGTTACGGAAGGTACCTAGAGGAAATATAGCATATCTCAACTTCGTTTAAGCTTATTTTTTTTTAATACATTAGAGTTTAATTTCGCACTTTCTAAAATGACTCTTTATTTTTTGCTATAAAACTTAATTTCCTATGACATTGGTGAATATCGAACAAAATGGTCTAACTGCCATTCGAACCTGAAAATTGAACTCCCTCATGAGGGGGGAGAATAAATATCCCAAGTCTTTTAGATTAGAGTGGGCCAACCCGAATGATCTTGCGAGCCACTTTGGAAATGCATCGTAACTCCGCGGGCAGCCTATAAAATTATATATACCCATATTAGATTTAGACCCACTATAGACATTTTTTGGATTTAAATATTGAAAGATAATGAGTTATTATTTTTTGTTTACTGTTATTCTTGCATGTAAACATGGATAATATAATAAGGATACTAAACGCACATTGTAAAGAAATATATAACACTCAAAATGAAATATAAAAAATATATAAATAAAAATGAAATCATTAAAATATTTTACTAGTGGGATATTTGTTTCTCCACTCTTTCACTTAGCTTTTTCAAATCGATCTCCATTTGGGTATTTGCACATCGTAATAGGTGCTGCAGATGAGCGTCCGTTATGTTTGAGCGTGTTTTCTGTTGTGTCAATTTCATTTTCGAAAGAAAAAAACTAACTTGACTAACTCGTTAAACTTGAACTAAAAGCATTAGTAAGTTTTTGTGTCAGATTTCAATAACTTAAGAAAGGAATTAAAAGGAACTCAAATTGGAAAAGTTTTGTTTTGTGACGTATGAGTTATTAAAAAATCTATTTTTGATTCAGATGTTTCAATATTGCATTGTCAATCAACTAGTTCTATTTGAAGATGTTCTAGGACCGACTCGGATTTCAACATGAAAGGGAGAGGAATATATTTCAAACATTTTATTGTATTTGTTTAACTCTTAAGTTATTGAATCGGTTTTCAAAAGCAGGTGCTTTCGCTACTTTGTCCATTATAAAATATATTTTGTGAAAGTGTGGTAAACCACTGATCAGAAAAATGGTCAAGGCGGGCCGCGGGTTGGCCCACCCCTGTTTTAGACGAAAGGTTCCTCAAGATTACTTTCAAAACTATGCGTGGACTTTTTTGCCGTAGAAAGTAAAATTTCGGAGCACATTACATTCTTGAAATCTCTTGGCTCACGAAGAAAAGGCGTTTCAAGGTTGGAAGACTTCTTGCTGCTTGTCTTCACGACCGGCTGCTGCCTTGTCTCGCGATTTATGGCCTTCTGCTGTAGTACCGCTATTCCTTTGTTTCGGGACAGGTAGAGGAGTTCTGCTGTGCATTTGTTTTGCGCTCTCTGCCTTCAACGCATTCGGTGCTCCCGCGGCTCGTGTCGGTGAGGTAAGTTCCTGTTTATCCTGGCGAATGCTTCAATTGTGAAGGAGTATGAATTGGTAGCAATGCTCATTTGTGGAGTGTTCGTGTCAATAATGCATGCAGTTATCGACATCCGCCTTGTAATTTCTTAGCTTGCGTTTTGCAATAGTGCGGCGGAAAATCCCAATCACAGGCTCAACTTCTATTGTGGTTATCGGAGCTGTGTTCCATGAAGTTTTAAAGATTTGATGGGTTTTAGTTTCGAATTGTTAGAGGAGAGAAATGGTCAGATTTAAGGAGCCTTATGTTGATCTGTTGTGTGGTTTTGCCTTATCCACTTTTGAAATAGATTGGTTATTGCTGATTACTTCGCATTTTGTTTCGCAATTTTTTGATATTTTCCGTCCATTGTTAAATTGACGTTAGGTTTTTAAGTTATAATTTTCCATGTGGCATATGGCTTTCTCTTTAATACTAAATAATTTTCAATTCCTTTTTTTTAAAAAATGCCTAAAAATATTTTGCGACACTTAGATATATTCAACTTAAGATCAGAAAAGTTTTGTGGTAGCTAAACAAAATTAGCTGAGTTCTCAATACTACATTAACTTCCAATTTCCAATTACTTGGATAAGTTACTAATGTTACAAATTTATTTGCCCCCTTTGTTAAGTTCCTATTTAAATTTAATTTTTTTGTGACTTTAAAGCTTTCCGAAAATGTAGTTTTTAAACCTGTCAATGTCTGCTCTATTCATTTTATTGATTTCGGTGTAACTATAAAACTACAGAAGTATTATTCATAAATTGCATTATTGTTTGGAATTTAAAACAGAATTACAATTTTCCTTCCAGTATTAAAACGCCGATTGCCGATTTCCTTCCAGTATTGATAAACAATAAGTGAACTTGCTCTAAATAAGTGTCGATTTAGTTTGGATAACCACGATAATGTTGCTTATCTGCGCAGTGTTTCCAAAAGGAAGCAAGTTTGTCCCTTTTTGTTTCCCCTTTGTTGTCCCAAGTTGTTTTGTGTTTGGAGGTCCCTTTGAATGATTAGATTCAATTGTTGCGAGTTTGATTACAGAAATAACCATTGATAGCGAAAAGAATTGATTTGTAACTTTAAATCTCTAAACTGTTTGAAAAAAATATTGAGGAATGTTTGGGGGAATTGGGGAAAAGTTTTGACTTCGAATCCAGTGTAGAAATATTGATGAGGTGTATGAATACATCAAATGATCCTAGCAGCTTTGTCAGTTACTCAAAACTGTAAAACTCTTGCTTTTTTTAATCGTAGTGAACGTTTTTGTTAATTTAGAACGTTTGGTAGGTTCTTTGGAAGATTCTTACCTTTATCACAAAGTAAAATCTTAACTTGAATGTTCTCTAGATTTTTTTTTTCAATACAGAATATTCAAGATATCTTAAATTTGATTAATGCATTGAATCTGATTTATTGAAAGACAGTAAATCTAGTATTCCCATGCTAGTCAACGAAATCTATAAAAATTAGGCTATTTTTTCCTCTTGTAATAGATCAAAAAGCACCGGAGATATTATATAAACAATATATCTAAAAGGGATAAGCAATATACTCCTGTTTTATGGTCTTTGTGATGTGAAACACCATTCTGCCAAAGAATGTTTCAATGGTATAAAATTTTATAAGAATTGCCTTTTTCGGTCACTTATCAATGTTTGCTGAATAGGAATTTAAAATTGAAGATGATCATTCAAGGAAATACCTAGGATTGCATAAATGGTTCTTTACAAAAGCACAATCGCATTTAAACAATTTTAAATAAGATAATTGCTTTGGAAACGATTATATATGTTTAGATCAAAATTGGC
Organism: Caerostris darwini; assembly: GCA_021605075.1. Lineage (NCBI taxonomy): Eukaryota > Metazoa > Arthropoda > Arachnida > Araneae > Araneidae > Caerostris > Caerostris darwini. The sequence continues at coordinate 101,960 of BPLQ01003893.1, read as the reverse complement.
GAACTTAATACAACTTGAATTTGATGTTTAGAACGCCAGGGTCGGTACTCCTTTGAGAACAGCGACCTTTTTTCATGCCTGAGTCACAATCCGCAAGAAAACTGTATTTGAATTCGCCATTGCTGCAATATTAAGTTGCTCTTATAAAATATTAATCAATAAGCAATTTATCTTAAGCAATACCAAATTGCTCAAATTCTCCATATAAATGATTCGAGATTTTTCTCATCTATATTCAGAGTTTTTCCCCCTAAAGAAACATTAGTGAAATCATACTTTTTGATTTTTTAGTACCCGCAAGAAAAAAAAATGGCGTTACTCGCTAACGCGTTGTTGCTCTTATAGAAAAAAAGGGTTGAAAGGAAGATAAGGGCTTCTAGAATTTAGTCATACAATAAAGTAACTTGAACTATTCAACTGGGTAAGCCGTATATATTAATAGCAAAATTATGTGAACTATTGAAATGGTCGGTTTAAAATTCAGTTACGTGCCATTACATTTGTGAAACTAAGTTGTTTAGAAAAAAACCAGACTTGGAAACTATGATAATATCCTTCCTACGAATCATCTGCATCTAGAAAAACACAAATGGATGCCATTAAGTCTCCTGGACTATATTGAGGCCTGGTGGCCAAGTGACTAGTGCTCTGGATTTTAGTACCACAGGCTTCAGTTTCGAATCCTGGCGGTGGCATGGATGTTTGAGAGTGTTTCGGAATCCACTTTAAACTGTAGATTCCGGTCTGATTAGCCCTCGTGTGCACAAGATGACTGTAGAACGACAAACCAAACCTTGGCTATATTGAACTTGTCAACTAAGCGGTTAATGCAGGAAACTAATTTTTCTATTGTTGAAAACATCGAGAATCACAAAAGGTATTTGAATACATGTCATAAAAACTTAACCATTCTCTTAACTACATGCTATAATTTCATTTGAGGAAAATTAAATTGTCTTTCGATCCTATCTTCTGGTACCAATTTTAGAACTCGTCGGTATCACACTGGGGTTTAGGTATAGACATGTGTGGATGGGCTTATGACACAGTTATAACTTCATAACAATGTCGATAGGCATCTGCCCCAGCGGGGGCCGGGCTGTGTATTTTTGGCCAAAAAGTCGTGCAAAATGTGCTCGCGACCCACATTCGGGGCGAAAGGGTTGTCGGACCAAAGTGTGTCGGCGGGTCGATGACAGTGAAACGAAAGCGGGTCGCTTTCTCCGCACTTTCTTCTCCGGCCGTTCCACTTGTTGGACCGCGGCTCGCACCTCCTGATACGCTGACACATTTTCTCCCGCGCGCTAATCGCTTTGTTTTTAACGGCCCGTTTTTTATTTGGAACTCGTTCGAGCGGGAATTGACGGGTTCATCTCCCCCTACCCCTTCTCTGCTCCCTTTGGGCCATGATTCGGTCGCTCCAGCGTTTTGGCGGAAATTAGTTGGAGGCCAAGGTTTATGACCCGCGTCAGTCAGAGCGAAAACAATTCCGCAGCACTTAGAAATGACCATTTCTCATTGTATTGCATCGCGCCCGTGAATTTAAGTAAACGAGTACACATACAAAAGTTTTATTGAAATCTATCTGAATAGATTTTTACCACCAAACGGAATTGAAATTTAAAATGATCTACTTTGCATCGTATTGTTACGAACAACACGCAATCTATGTTTTTCAGATTCATCGTGGCCCACACGTTCAGTAATCTCAATTTTTAATCATATTCAGTAATTTTATGGCATCGACAACTGGTCCCTAATTGTACCGAATTTCCAATGTAAAAATAATTAAAATTAAAAGAATTTATCTTTTATTTTTTTTGGTATTTTTTAAAGTACAATTTTTAATATTTAGAAACTTTATTTATCACTTACTAACTTTAAGCAGAAATTGTAAATTTATATATGAATTAAGATGAGGAGGTGGGGCGTAATAGGTACTCCAGTTGCCTCCCCCCCACTCAGTCGTTTTGAAAGGAAACTCCTCCCCCACCCCCAACAATTCGTGTGTTGATCCCAGTGATTAAGAATATACAATTCGAATGTCAACTACACTTTTCAAGAGGTTTTCCGTCAAGGTTGACTCTTTGCAGTTTAATACACTCGGGTGAGAGATTGTTTACGCTGTAAAGGCAGTTTCGAGATTTCCGAAAATGGCAGCTAGGCAACTTGCGCATCGAAATGCCAACTGTTGCCTCCGGGATCCGTTCCAGAATAGCAGAAAGCAGGTTGTCGCTTCCAACTCGGGGGCCCGATATAGAAGCGTCGACTTGTCACGCGCGCCGGCTGCCAAGAAAGATTCCTCTCTTTCGCAACCCCAGCCAGACAATTGTGCCTCATCCCCCTACGAAGCTGCTGGTAGACGACTGTACGAGTAGCAATTGTCATTGACCATGCTTAAGTCAATGCCAAACCTGTCATCTTCAGAGCATTATACTAGTGACGGATAGAATCCATGCGTTCCTTCACTATTTAATGTTATTTAAAAACTTGAATTTAACTCCTTAATTTTATGTGTGCATCTGTATAACGGTTTTTTCCATTATTTTCATATCTAATTACATTTCAAGCAGAGTTATGGCCTGACTGTTTTTGCCATAATTCAAACCATCTGATCAGCTATGATGAGAAACTTTTAATTATATTATGTGCTTCAACAGGTTCAATTTTTTTTTTTTTTTTTTTTTTTTAATTTGATTAAAGTATACTTTGAAATTCCGTTTCATGTTTTAAAATCTTTTTCTTAATACAGCTGACAATACTATAGACCAGGGGTCTCCAAACTATGGCCCGCCAGTGTCATTAATCCGGCCCGCGACAGCGAAGAGCTTATTGTTGCTGTAATAAGTTGGATAAAAAAAACACTAGAAATTATAGATAAATTATAGATGGCAGGAAAATTAACGGTTTTAGCCCTTGGTACTTACTGGAGTAAACAGTATGGATGGCCCTAAGGCTGGAAAGTTTGGAGACCCCTGCTATAGACAGTTATCTTGCTGCCATAAGCAAGGGTTGCACTGCTCTTACTCATTCAGCACTACCCAGGGGCCACGTGTAGCTGGAAGATATGCTACAGACGTGAGTAACTCTACCACCTTTTAAAATCTATTGTATCGGGAGTTATTTGCTTTAGTGTTGTGAAAATTTTCAATCGTTATTTATTGAATTACATTACTACGTTTTTAATCTAGACATGAACTAGGTATTTGTCACATTTTTCTGAGAAATGGAGATGAGTGTAAAGTAGGAAAATTCATTCGTATCTGTGAACTTCAACTAAAATATATAATGTAATAAAAAAAGTGTAAACTAGTGGCATCTAAAGAAACGGGAATTGGTTTCAAAGACCAATACGTTCCCTGCATATCAATATTAATTTTTAAATAATTAAAAGCAATTCAAATACAATCTATAATCTATTTCATGTATGAATTTTAAATCTACTCGATTACTTTTCTTGATTTTAAGGGATTGCTAGAAGAACCTATATTAATTGTTCACTAGTTTCGCGTACTCTTTCAAACACACTTATAATTGTTGGCATTCATAATTTGAATTTTTAAGGAAATATGTGAAAATTATGCACCATTGCGTTATTTGAGGAATTCAGCATTTTATATTAAAATATAGTAAGGTGTTCGATTAATTTTTAACAAACTAGCATATGTACGAATAACTTGCTTTTCCGACTTTTATTTTCTCTATAAAATCGCGGTCTGGTGGCCAATTGGCTAGCGCTCTGGCCTTCTGGTGTACCACAGGCTTCTGATTCGAATCCTGGCGGTGACACGGATTGTGTGTTTCGGAATCCACTTTAAACTGTAAGTCCCGGTCTGTGTAATCCTTATGTGCACAAGATAACCGAAGACAAACCAAACCTGTCTCTATAAAATCAAAGTTTGATACTTCTGAAAAATTTAAAGAATTATATATTTTATTAGTAAATTTGTTTTCATAAGCCGTGTCTATTATTGAATTTTTAGACAGATAAAAATTAAGTACTTGTAAAAATGCCAACTATCTTTACATTGGTTAAATGTTTTTTTGGAGCCAATATTATGGATGCTTGGATTTTGACGAATAGCTTTTCGTAAAAAAAATAATTGTATTTGCTATAACCGTTGTTAAATGGGAACTGCGAGTCGATCGCAAAGATGGTAGCACTGTTGGCACGTTATGGTTGGGATGCGTGAATGTATGATTGCGACGGTGACGGGCTCGCAGCCGAGGTGTGTTTATGACATTGTTGCGCGGTGGGCAACGACACAGGCGCGTTAAAAATAGCGGTTGCGTGTCCCCGATCCGATTCGCAAAACATCCCGTGTTGTGATGCGTCACCCGGGGGAGAACTTCCTCCGTCACCGCACTAATTTTAGGCACCCTCGCCCGGATAGGCAAGGGCGGCTTCCTGACATTTATGGGGCCTGATCCCCCGCTTCCTCGGTGAAGATCCCTAATCTGCCGCTTCATTGTTGGTGAATCGTCGGAATACTAGATTAATGTATTCGCATGATTAAAAGATTGCTCTCGCTGGATGGTTATCATGCATTTACCTTTCCTTACGTCATCTTCACTGAAATGCCTTGTGCAAAAAATAAACTCAGTTTTTGCCTTCTCTGAAAAGTTCGTCCGAATAAAACTCAATTAATGGATATTAGTAGTATTTTGTATTGTTAAATAAACATTGTTTTGATAAACTTGACTTAACTGCTTTATTAAGCATTATTATTTCATATTTATGTATTAAAGTTAATTGACTCCCAAACTTCAATCCTAGCAACTGTCTCCTGTACACCTAGTGATTGCTTCCTTGTCGAAGAGGCTAAGAGAAATCTGTCAAATGCAATTACTTCTGGCTGGGAGATTGTTTTTCGGTGGATTCCCAGTCATTGCAGGGTGTCTGGAAATGAAAAGGCCAATCTCCTGGTCAAAAATAGTTGTCAGTTACCACTGCCACCATTTCCTTTATCCTTTCATCCATTTATTTCTGAAGTAAAGGAGAAAATAGAAAAACCCTTAAAACAAACTCCTGTCAACAGATAAAACGTTGAATATGCTTGTTTCATCACCCATCCCAATGGACTTGCCCCCGTGCTGTTTTTACAGTACATTTCCGACTCTCGACAGGACACGATTTTTTTCATAAACACACTGGACACATTTTTCACACACACAACGCATGGGTGTAGCTACTAATGGTGCTTGTCCTCTGTGCTCGTGAGGTGAGCTATGGACTTTTTACATTTGACAACATGCACTGCACTTGATTTTATGACTTTTAATTCTGACAACTTTACCAAAATTCTGACGTAGGCCAAATTGTATTGGGCTGCTAGAGTTCTTATGGTGGATATCGCTACAGTTTGATGCAGGGAAAAAAAAAAACTTTTCTGTGTCTTGTAACCCATTCTCATCACTTTCGACCAAAGTTCAAATGGATCATTTGTTGATGGTAGTGAACGGTAGTAGATACACTGCTTGGGTGTAGCTACTAATGACCGCTGTGCTTGTCGGGTGAAACCATGGACCTCTTACATTTGACAACATGCACTGCACTTGATTTTATGATAACTTTACCAAGGCTAAATTTTATTGGGCTGCTGGAGTTCTTATGATAGATATCGCTACAGTTTGATGTAGGGGGGAAAAAGTATGATAAAAAGTAAACGTAATAATCTACATAAATGTATCTCCGTAAACTCGAAAGATAGATTAACTAGGAAAGGTATGGTTAGAATATTCCTATGCACGTCTTGGAACTGAAATGAACAGATAATATTGTCCATGAAAATAATATTGTTGGCGTCTCCTGTCAGTCTCTTGACGAGGTTGATCCAGTTGGATTATTAGCGCAAATATGCTTCACGTCCCTTATTGATTACTGGCGTTTATATCATGTACGTGGAACCGATTTACTAAAGTGAAAACCTAACCAGTATGTATAATTCAATATTTTTTTTAAAACAAAAATAGCTATGAAATGTGTTGCAAATGGACTGAACTTATTAATTCCCATTTATAATCAATATTAACTGAACCAATGTAGATGTTCACCGTCATAGATGCATGCTAAAAATGATTTCATTCTGAGTAATTTGATTTCTTAAGATCGCGGTTTTCAATTTTTTTTTTCTTTTATGAATGACTTAATGATAAATTAAGCTATTTCAAGTGATTGTTAAAATGACTAATTCTGTAGTGAGTAGTCATGAAATTTACTACTCGTACCATTCATGGAATTATCCATGCGTATAAGATTTTTAGAGGTCGCGTTTCTCCTATTATCTACATCTGGAATAAAATAAAAAAGGACAGTTGTCCAAGGTCTTCAACATTCACCAAGTTTTAAAGTCTTTGAAAATCGTATCTTTTTCATTTGTTTGTGAATTCTTTGAATTTTAAGAACTTTAAACGTCTTAACCTTTATACTTAAAATAATAATAATTTGAGAGTAACGTTACGTCATTGAAAACGAATGCATTTTGACATTTTTTCAGTGTTACATCTTTTGTCAATGTTGATAATTATTTATGGCATTGATCGATTTAAATAAGATTTGTATTATGCTAAGTTGTGTTGCAATAAACCCACCCACAAGAACGTGCAAGTGTTGTAATTTTGCCGATTTATTCTGCATATGAGCTTTAATTTTTGATTTAGAGCCTCAAAACAGGTTGAAAATCATGATTGCTTACAAACATCTGTTTAATCTGTCATTCATAACTGCAACTTAAGTAAAGCAAGAACTCGTCGGCAAAAGAATAGGAAGAAAAAAATGCGTGCGCATATCTAACTTTTGTTTCTTGGAAAAAGTTGTCAAGGCGAACCACCTCGAAGCCAGCTGATGTTTTGACTCTCATAAGGCCACCGTCCCACGTGGAGTCGTCTGCTTGGTGTGGGGCGGAAGTGTTCTGTGTGTGTGCCCGGCCCTACCCCGTGGAGACCAAACTAGAATTTGGCCCCCCTCCACGTCTTTTGTTTGGCACTTAAGAAGTTATTTACGTGCACACTTGCCTAAAAAGGATTTTGTGGTTTCACTGATATCCGATTAAGAAGCTATGCTAAAGATCTCAATTTATTTTTAAAAAAAAGATGTCTTTATATGTACTCAAAATTTCATGCCTTGTTTACTCTTAAAGTGACTTCCCACTCTGAGCTGTGGTCTTTCGACAATGAATACTGATCTTATGCGATACAAGGACATAAAAGAACTTCCGATTATTGTTGAGAATTTATTTTCGTCACTTGAAGTAGTTGGTGTTTGGTGCTTGTCATTATAATAAAATAACGAAATGATGAAGCAAATGCCAACACGTCGCAGGTGTTGAATTGGGAATTTATCCAGTCACTGTAACGCAATGTTTTTATCTTCGAAATAACCATATTAAGAAATGAAAATACGGACTGACCTTGTGTTTGTAGAGGGAGAGCGTCGTTTTTAATTTTCGGATGCTGACAAATTTCTCGTTCTACTTTTTGTTGGAATTTGTCATCTCATTGAAAATCTTCCACTTTTACCATTTATCTTGTTCTCCCTTCAAGTTAATATAGTTTGGTTTTGTTTTTATTTAAAACTAAATTAGCGATTGTCTTAATTTTCGAAGCAACTTTATATAATATATATTCTTCTGTAAGATGTGTTTGTCACTGAACTCCTTCTAAACGGCTGGACCCATTTTGATGAAATTTTTTGTGTCTTTGACAAAACATGGAGGATGTTTTTATTCTATCCTCTTTGTTGTAAGTCACCACCAGAGGGTGTTGCAGTTTATCTTCTTCTATACCGTTCAACCCATCGCTATGGAAATTGGTCATAATGTGTATTCTGAGTATGGAAAATAGATTCGCGCTCTCCACTTTTGTGTTACTTGCAGCCTTTCATCTTATAGACCGCTCAAACGATATCCGTGAAAATGAGTATGCACCTACATTGCAACATGGACAATATATTCACGATATACAATTTTCTACAATGCATTTTTCCCCCAGGACAATGTATACTGGGTACTGCTAGTATAACATAGTTTTTACCGCTCAATTTTTGTAAACTAAATTAGGATGGTAGAATTTAATGTCAAATATGTACTGTAATGAGTTTAAATATTTTATGGCATTAATTCGTGACATTGAACATCTATTGAGTATCTGTATCCAGAAATCTATTTTCGGCTTATAAATAAATTTTGCATAAAGGCATAAGTGTGTTCAGCACTTGATAGAATTTGAAGTAAAATGTATATCGTGTATTTTCTCTGTGAAAATGCTAGTGGTTTGATGGCCAATTGGCCAGCGCTCTGGCCTTTGATACCATAGGCTTCAGGGTCGATTTCTGGCGGTGGCATGGATGTTTTTAAATGGTTCGGAATCCACGTTAAATTGTAGGTCCGGTCTAATTTGCCTAAAGTGTGCACAGAATGACAGTAGAGCGACAAACCAAACCTTTGAAATAGCTCTTCTTGACATCTCGTCGAATTTCTTGACATGCGTCAATTTTTCATTCCATTGATTTGCGAATTAAGATGCCTTCACTCTTGATTTGTGTTTTCCTCGAATTTATTTCTGTCGATGGAGATTTAGATTCGGGTCCCCGCGTCGGTGGAATGAACTGTGCCGGTTGAATGCTTCGAAAGAGAAAGTATATGGGTTAGTGGCGTTCCATCTCGCTTGCCCGGGGTAATGACCCAATTTCGGCGTAACGGGTTTTCACTCTTTTTCTTCCTTCTCTGCTCCAAATACCTTCCCCTGGACGATCGTCGTGGGAAAGATCGTTTTGTGCCAGACGTACCTGTTCGAAAGTGATCGGCAAATTCAGTTTCTCTAAGTGGGCAAAAAAAAGTCTAATTTATCTTCCAATGAAATATTTTGTTAACAATTCATGAAAATGAATTACTAATTCTACTATTTCAAGAACAGTACTGTAACTAGCTCAGGACTGACCAACCCAAATGATCCTGCGAGCCACTTTGGAAATGCATCGTAACTCCGCGGGCCGCATATAAAATTATATATCCCCACATTAGAGTTAGAGCCACTGTAGATTTTTTTTTTTTTGAGTGAAAAATGGAAACAGAATGAGTTATTAATGTGTTTGCTATTATTCCTAGGTGTAAACATAGATAATATAATGATACTTAAACGCGCATTATAAAGAAATATATAACACTAAAAGTGAAATATTAAAAAATATATAAATATAAACGAAATAAAATGAAATCATTAAAGAAATATTTATTTGACTAGTTCGATATGTTTCTCCACTCTTTCTCTTAGCATTTGCAAATCGATCTCCATTTGGGTATTGGCACATCGCGATGGGTGTTGCAGGTTAGTTTCCGTTATGTTTGAGCGTGTTGGGTCCATTTCATTTTCGAAAAAAACAATTCGCAGGTGTAAGTTGAATCAAAAGCACTCACAACTTCAATTAAGAATCTGATTTGCTCTGCTTTCAACAATCCACTGCTCGTATCTAAGAATAGTCAGTGAGGTCACTTAAAGTGAAACATAGAACCTGTTATATTAGGTGTTCCAAGATGCGCGCGCCTTATGATTTCGCAGAATATAATTTTAATAATTCCGCGAACTCATAAATAAAACAGGCAATGTCTGTCATATGTTCACAAGAATATTTTAAAATCAAAGCTGATTTTTTTTCTCATTATTTCAACAGTTCATTTTTTAAAATAGAGATGCACACATGATGTATTTTTTTAATACATTGGTTTTCATTACTTTGGCCATTATAAAATATATTCTAAAAGCATGATGCATCTCACGGGTCGTAAAAATATTTAATGCAAACCACGGGTTGGCCACCCCTGATCTAGCTTTATCAGAAGAGAATTTTCTACAATTATCGAATCTTTAATTTGTTTAATATTGATATTGGAATTACGAAGCCATGAAATGTCACTTTATCGTTCCACCATTCGGAATATTAGTGTAAAATGAATTCTAAGGCTTTAAAGTTTAATTTTAAAATCGTTTTCATCTTAATATTATTTGGAGCTCCATAATATTTTGTACTCAGATTCGCAGATATTTTTTTATTTTATGGGAGTAAACATTAGCTTAAGCATCAATTTGACAACCAGAAAATTAAAATGGCGCCAAGACTGTCGTATTTGGAATGATGCCACAGAGGTGCCACTTCAAGAAACTTTATTTTACTTGTACTACGATCTAAAAACGCTTTAAATTATGGAATCCGCAACTAGTTTGAACAGCAAAAACAGTCTTGAAATTGCCATTTTTTTTTTTTTTTTTTTTTTTTTTTTTTTTTTTCCTTGGATTCTTTTGAAAAGCATTCGAAATCTGTTTCGCTACTGTTCAGTTCTCATGCAGCTTTAAAATACTCCAAGAAATAAACCTTTTCATTAAGTAAATTAGTATTTGGGTATAAATTATTTTTAAAAAAATATGTTGTATCCATTTATTTCAACTTATCAATCCAGGGAAAATTTCTTGCATATAAATATATATATAAAGGATTAGCTTTCTCAAATTGCAGTGCAAAAAGCATGTGTGGGTTAATATCCATGAGATTTTTTTTGTTCTATTAAAATTTCATGTAACATTTACTTTTAATTTTGTTGAAATGAAGTGACACATTAAAGACATATCCATCCGAAAACGAAGGGGGAATGACATTTGTTATGCAAATTTAAAACTGCATTTCCATTTCTTCCTCTTAATCGGAGCATGACTAGATTGGCTGTTTTATTTATTTTATTATTAAATTAATCAAATTTTACTTTAAAAATCTCAATTTTAATTAATGATGTCAATGCGAAAATCAGTAAGCTTCCTTTTCAAATTTAATTTACTTTCTAATGTACTGTAACTAATATATTAGTTGGAAGTATATATTTCAAATTTAATTCAAGAATTGTGAAAAGAAAAAAAAATTACTGGGTTTGCCTTATATTGTATATGAATCCACTAGTTTAGCACAATTCGTTAGCTGGGCGCAGGTGACAATTCACATGCAGCATGTTTATATTTAAGTTCATGAAAAAAATTATTTTAAATGAAACGAGTTATTTGCTTCATAAAATTATTTTTTTAAATTCTTATATTGCTGGTTGCGACGTGATGGCCAATTGACTAGCGCTCTGGCCTTTGGTACCACAGGCTTCAGGTTCTAATCATAGCGATAACGTGAATGTTTGAGTGGTTCGGAATCCAAATTAAGCTGTAGGTCTCTGCCTGGTTAGCCTAAAATTGCACAAAATTACCGTAGAGCGACAAACCAAACTATGTTGCTGATTTGCCGTCGCCAAAACGAAAAATCTGATGTCGAAATTGGCGACCGGCTAATTAAAAAGTACCATAGCGTATACTAGAAATAATGAATACTATAAACAATATAGCACATTAAAGTAATTTTCCTTGTCCATTGTTATTTTTATCTTAATAGTATCTTAAATGTGAACTTTATGCAATAAGAAAAGTGAAACTACAAAGTCCTTGTCAGAATCCAAATAGTTAGTCATATTCACATTCACTAATTTGGATGCACATTTTCAATGTTTTCAGTACTAGAATTTGTCCTTTTCATACATAAAACGTCTTCACTGCCATTCATGCAGTTACTGGTGCAGCACTTTTTAAAATCTCGAGCTACCACTTCAGATAGAATATCTAACAATATCCTTTTGCACATTGCTTTGTCTTCTGTTGCCATTTAATGCAACGTATGTCATGTCAATCCTCCTAGTATCGCAGCCATTTTTGTTTCCTTTTTGTGACGCTTGTCTTTCACTTCATCTGAGATGAGCCTTGAATGAATCCCAAACAGCATGGATGATTTGTTAAATACAGCACCTTTTCTTTGGCTCAAAGTTCTTTCCAGCCAATCCAAGGTTTTCACTCATCCATGCAGCTTTCTTCGTGGGCATGCACTGAAACTTCACTTTTCATTTTTGTCCTCATGGCAGCATATTTTTAGCATGGGTTATATACACATTCTGAACTGTCTGAAAAATTTTTGAAAAACACACTCTGTTAATATGAATTGCAAGTAAAAAAGACACTTGCCATTTGTTAATGATTTGTAACGAAACTTAAGTTTAACTTAATCCAATTAAATTTTTGAATATTCATGCATATTTTTATTCTTCAAAATTGGCATGGTGGACTTATCTACAGAAGTTGATAATCATAGTGTACTTGGTTTGTTATAAATTGTGCTGACTGTATCTTATAAATGGAAATTTAATGTTCCAAATTCTTTTTAGGTTACATCAGCAGCTTAAGCACAGAAAGCAAAGAGACGGCAGTTGTGCGTCTTCTGTCCCATCTTCCCCTTCTGCGACCTGGAAACGAGGAGGCCAAATCTCGCTACCTAGAACTCATCCCCAAGATCCTGGCGCATTCTATACGTCACAGTGTCCACATTGAGGAGAGCCGCCAGTTGCTCTCGTACTCCCTCATTCACCCAGCTATTTCGAATGAAGACAGGTGCAGCCTTACTCAGTGGCTCAGGCAACTTGAAGACCGCATCCATAACAATGACATGTACCCAAGTCCTCCTAATGGTTTGGAGGATCGTATACCTATGTACACCCACAATGGCATTGTGCCAAACAATGAAGGTTATAATCAGTTTGTGCCACGCATGGACCTATGGAGGCCAGGTGGTTTAGTGGGTGTAGAGACCAATTCATACCCACTTCTGAACAGTCTTGGTAGTAACAGCTTGCCCCCTTGTGTGGGTAGTCAACATGTAGCACTACACGGAATGAACTCGGCACCTTCCAGCGGCGTTTCCTCACATCCAGGTAAATTTTCAAATACCAGATTATATATTGAATTATGAAAAGTTAAATGGTATGTTTAAAAGTGTCTACTCACTTATTGTACAGTTCTATATTTGGTTGAAATGAAAAACTTATTATTAAATCGTACATTATTATAAGTACTAATTTGTTATAATGAATTTTATTTGATATTTTTATTGCCTAAGTTGTAAAATAAGCTTTAGATGTTTTAAGATACAGATCACTGTCTATTGCCAACTGCATTAGGGGTAAAAGTTTTAAGATGTAGTTAATGTTTAATTGTATTTAATTTTGAGGTATTAGATTGATTATTAAAGTGCATTTGTACGGTTGTTTTAAGTTATATTTAATATTTATTTAATTACTTGTCTTATTTCTATAGTTTTAATATCTGTATCAAATAAAATTAAACCTTTCTTAAAAATTTGTTTATTGATGTTTCTAATTTCAAATAAATCCTGCTGTTAAAAACACTTGCTACTCCACTAATATTGCACTTAACTTGTATCATATGATGAAAAATATTAGACTATTTTGCTGTATTTTGAATATTAATTTTTATTTTATTTGAAATTATAAAATATTTTTCAAACATGCAAGAAATATTGACATTTTCATAATTGTACTTATGTTGGCATTTGTGTTTTGTTAACATTAACTTAATTTTTAACTGTTACTTTAATAATAAATAATTATAACTTTCATGCTTGCCTCTGAATTAATGAATTTAATGTTTATCTTTATAAACAATAGTTGACAAAATGTTTTAAAGCAGAATATTTAAATGTACCTCCTTGTATTGTAATTGGAAGTCAGCTTAGTGGTCCTATAAAATTGAATGATTTTTTAACTATTTTTAAATCTATGTGGTTAACTAAACATAGCTTTTATAAAGTTTCAACTAATAAAATTTTATGTTTTCTACACTTGTCATTTTTTTAATAGCTTAAATCTCTTAGAATATATGAAGCTATTAGAGTAAACTGTTATACACCTTTTACTACACTTGTAAAATCAATTTATTTTAATTACTAAGATTAAATTTTAATAGAAATTCTTGTGGGAAAGTAAGTGGACTGGTGCTACTTTTGTAAAATTATGGAATTCATTCAGTGTGTATTAATCAATGTTTTGTGAAATCTATAAATATTCAGTTTATGCAGAATAAGTTTTTTGATTTTAACGTTTCAATATAATAAGTACTTCAAATAGCTCTTCTACGAAATATTAATGTCTATGGACTGTACATTTTAATTGAATTCTCTTCAACATTCTATGTAAATGGAAATATAAAACACTAACTTTTGTTTCAGATGGAACCCAGACCCTCCCTATGCCCCATTCCCGTGTGAGGCGAAGCTGCAGCTTGACTCCACCAGGCCCCTCTTCCAACCATGCTCCCCTCTCCCCCCAAAGCAGCGTCGCTTCATCTGGCAGCGGCAGTGAGAGTCAGAAGGATGAAAAAGATGTCTTCAACCAAGATGGCACTGGAATGAAAGGTCTGTTTCAGTTTGACAATCTTGCTCTCTTCTGAAGCGTTATAGGTACTTCTCATTAATGGGATGACAATCCCAATTGTATACTTTATTGTCAAATATGGTAGCCCTTCTCATATTCAATTAGTTTTATGGCACTATTGTTTGAGGACATGGATTTAACTAAGGTAGATTTATACAGATGGTTCTGCGACGGGAGGCACTACTGTATTTGGTCTTTACTGTGAGGGATTTTTTGCGGAATCTTATGTTTGCTTAAATGCCACAAATTTCGATGCTGAGATTGGCGCCATAAAATGAGCTGTTCTAATATTTACATTTGCCTACACCACTTAAGAAAGTTGTCTTTTCAATAGGTTCCCAATCTGCTATTTTGGCTGTTGCTTCACATATAAGAGATTCCTACTAAGTAGAAGTTTAGTATATAGTAAAGTAGAAGTGTATAGTATAGAAGTAGTGGTTTATATGTTTAAATTCGATTATATCGTTCATTGTAATAAAGCTTTTTGCATTTAACACTGTTCTGAAATAATTACGGTATTCATATTCTATCTAACTTATTTAAGTCCTTACTCGCTTTATGCATGTTTACTTTTAAATTCCAATTCATTCTGTCTTTATATTTATTTATAGAGCAACTAAAATATTACATTAGCTAACTTTTGATAAATATTTTGAAGTAATTTGAACTATTGTATTTTTTCTTAAATATAATTTGTTTTACAGATGTTCCTTGCTGGCTTAAGGGACTCAGGTTACATAAATATGCATATATTTTCAAAAACATGTCATATGAGGAAATGATGGCTATTACAGAGGAAAAACTAGAAAAAATGGTAAACTTATTTTTCGTACAAGAATTATAATTTTCAACTTTATTACTTTTAGAGTGTTATACAAAAATAAGATTACCTTATCTAGATATTACCTTAAAACTACATAATGAAAAGTTCATTTTGATTATATTTCAGAACATCACAAAAGGAGCCAGACACAAAATCGTTCTCAGTATTCAAAAGCTACGTGAAAGACAGTCGAATCTGAAAAGTCTAGAAAAGGTAAATTTTGTTACTTAATTATTGCAAATTTATTAAATTCTCTATTATGTGTACTCTTTATTTTATTAATATAATAGGATTCATTTCTATAGCATCTAGCATTTTGAATGTTCCTTAGTTTTTATTTGAAACTTTTTAAACCTGCATTTGAAAGCTGTAAAACAACAGTAGTAAGTTGCCTTAATAGATTTTTAGTCTCTTTTTAATAAAACTAAAAATCAAACCAAAACTATCTAATAAACCAATTTAATAAATATTCCATTATTACCAATTTGATTATAATGGAATTATTTAAAATACAACTTCAGATGGAGAAATTATTGCATTGAAATTAAGCCTGAATTCAGTCTTGAAGGGGCTAAAAACATTAAATGTAGAGGTATATGTAGTGATATAAAGATTGTCCTAATGACAAATTTAAGTTGCATCAATTTAAAATCTTCAATCTTTTTTCTGATATTTTTTATTTTCAGTTTTATTGTTTTTCAATTTTTGTATATATTGAGGAAATATAGGTATTTATTATAAAGAACTTGCTAATATTATGTATGATCTAGTAAAGATCTATAATTGCTATTTACAGATAAGTTTACTGTTTAGTTCCTCCAGAAAGTTTTAATTTTTACATATTAATGACCTTTACAAATAAATTTTTGGGTAAATTAGAAAAAGGTTTGATAAATATAAGGATTTTTGAAAATAGTGTTATGTTCATAAGCATTTTTAAAATTATTTTACGTGATAGGTAAAATTAAATAATGTAATGTATTGCACCAGTAAATCTCTAGAGAACTGAATATGGAACTTTAAATGCTCAATGAAGCATGTTAAATCAATTGTAAATTATGAAAACTAGTGTTCTTTATATATATTAAATATAAATATTCAAAAATATTTATGAATGAAAATTGTTACTTTGTTAAATAAGGCCATTTAGAGCTAGAAAACTATGTTACAGTGGTTTTATATTGATATTTATTGAAAACTTTGATTCTAAATTTTTGATAAGTTTCCTTAAATATTTCTAATTTTATTTATGAACTGTCTAGTGAAACTAATTCTACAGAAGAACGCGAAAATTTTAAAAATATTGAATGTCTTAAAATGTTGATCTTTAGTTTTATTGTTATATTAGACACTTTTTTAAATTGTAATTTCTTATCCTATTGGGTTAAATTATAAAGTTGGTGATCTATTGTAAATAAATAAGTTATTAAGATAAGTAAATATAATTAAGTTATTGTAATTAAATAAGTAGAAAATAAGACTGTTTGCTGTTTGTCATTTAAAAACATTTTAAGAATTTATCAAAAGTATTGCCTATTCTTTATGACAATTAAATATGAAAACAATTTTATTTCAATAATGTCTTAATGAGGAAAATCCCATAACCTCTTAACTTTTAGTCGTTCCTTTAGTTGAAAAATTTGTACAAATTCTGTAAGATAACTTTTGAATATTTAACTTTATATAAATTTCTTTTGGGGTAAAATGTTAAAAGCACAAATTCTTCAAGAAAGTAGGCAGTTTAGATCATTTTAACTTTTATTTAAAACTGCCTAAAAGTGAATTTGTATATCTCTTGGTTTCATTAAAAGTCCTATATCTTAAATCTGAATTTTTTTATCCTGAATTACTCTTTTGAGGACTTCTAGACACGGTGATATCTAAGCACTCTTAATTTCTTATTTCAGGACATTCAGGATGGTGAAGGTACTCTTCGGTGTGCCCTGAATGAAATCAAGAGCATGCTGCAGACGCCCATCAAATCTTTCAGTTACATGGACTACTCCATAGACCCTCGGAACTCAAGCAATGGAGGTGAATCTGAGTCTTCATGTTCAGATCCCCCCAGTGCACCGCCCAGTCCTCCACTACACGATTCGCACATTCTTGACGGAGATCTCCCGGGGCAAATAACCCGGCTACTAGGGAAAAGTAAGTGTACCTTTACTTAATCTCATTTTGTAAATATTTTTAAACTCTAATTTGTATTTTTTTAATGAAATTGTTATGTATCTATCTGTAAGTAGATTTTGTCACATCATTCCTTCTCCCTTTTTATCACAATTTAGTTTAAATTTGAAGCTAGCCATGTAAATTCTTAAAACTTAATTTCAGAAGACAGTTCGGTTTTGAGTAGTTCCAGACTCAGTTATATACTGTAAAAGCTTTATTGTTATTTTGGATTAACTTTCAGGACTTTCAAAATGAATTTTCATTATATTTATTATAAAATTTTTATCATAGTTCCTTGAATATTTCATTATAAAGGAATCGGTTATTAAATATTTCCAGTTGCTTTTAAAATATAAAAAAAATGATGTATTAACTATAAATTGTTATATTCAAGTTTAGTGGAAATTGTTATAATTGCTTTTAAACAACTTTTGATTAAAATAAAACTTCTCTTTATGTATTTAATTTATGGAGACTATGTATATAAATTAAAGCTTGTATATTATAGAATATTTTTTGTTAAAACAATATGTATTTCTGTAGTTAATTGAATTAATTCACTGCAGTTAGAATGCTGTAATAAAACTATTGTTTATAATATATGGAAAATAAATTTTATTTTACTGATTTTATTGAAATAAGATATTTTTGGAGATTGAAATTCATTTAAATGGAAAATCTTTGTTTTTTCCAGTTTGTTCATCATTGTTGATCTCGCCAAACCAAGAAGAGGATTTGAATTTTTTTGTAATGATTGTTGACAAGTGCCTTAGTCATGAGGTACTAATACTTTGGAACAATTCTTGAAATTTTATTGCATCCATGTAATTGAAGTTTAAATTTATAGTGAAATTTATACTTAAGGTAACCCTTATATGTATATTTAATTATATAAGAAGGAAATTTTGATTATTTGTTGGTAAACTATGTTATTTTACTCTCCAAGTTTAAAATATTCTGATTTATATTGGAATTTATTAGGTTTTAGAAAGCATTTTAAAATGTCTTGATTACTTTCTTTGTATTGAAGTTTTATGAGAAAAAAATCGTACATTTATGTGAAATACTTTTAAGAAAATTATTGCCATTTTTCTATTGTTACTTGCAAAGATATTTTTAGGTATAGGTTCCTGTTAATTTGTAAAATTAGTGAATAAACTAAACTTTATACTTCAATTATTAGAAAGCTTTTATAGAATTTTTCTTTGACCATTATTATGGAGACACAAGATCATCCATTAGTTTTAAGACTACGAAATTCTTCTATAAAGATGTCATTGCATGTTGTAGGCCTTCACCCCTGCTCAGAAACGTCGTCTCTTCTCGTGGAAGCAGCAAGTACAGAAGGCCTGCCACCCTCTTCCTCCGCGACGTTCTCTTGACAACAGACAGAGGAAGTGAGTGAATGTCTACAGATTATTTCTCATGAAACTTGATTTATCTTACTGCTTTATTTGTAAATGTTCTGAAATTTAATAGTGATCTTTTAGTCCATATCTCCAAAAATTATATTTTATATTCTACTTTATAAACCTCAGGAGATTGTTAAAATATAATGTTTTTAATAATGCTTACTTTATCTTAAATGCTATAATACAGTTGAAGGCATAAATCAGTTTAATTTCCATTCTTAATATTGTAAATCAAGTTACATTCATGAATTTGAAATTAGCCAAATATTTAAAATTCCAGATTTCTTTTAATTCTTAATATTAAAAATATATACATAAACAAGTTATCAGTGATTCATTTAAAGTATTGCATCTCAGTCTTTATAGTTTTTTTTTTTTTTAAAGGTTATTAGAAGTGTCAATTTTTGCTATTTATAAGGAATCCCATTAATTGTTACTTCTAATGAAGTGTTAATATAAATAAATTGATATTTAACAAATCTGGGAAAAAATTTCTAGTTTTAAAAAGAGAAAGGATGATATAAAATTTATTATTGTTTAAATATAAATGTATAAATTCTATGCATTTACATTTCATATAGTTTTTAACTTATTTGTTAAAATTATTGGTTAAATTTGTAATTCTAAAGTAACTAGTTCATTATACTTTAAAATAAACTATTAAACACTTTTAATATTTGCAGCAAATGGAACAGCTATCACAATGGGAATGGTGAACAAGATGTGTGTGGTTCCCTGCGACGTCGTATCCCCGTCCAATATCAACCCCAGCGCTTGGCACCACCTAGCTACCAAGCAGCCCAGCGAAGTCCCCTTTCGGCTGTCATTAAAAGGCCCAGTCTGCAAGAGGTACTTTATATAAATGTGTTTGTGTGGTTGCATTTTTTTTTTAGTTCTATATATACACTTAAAATTGGTGTACCATGTTTAATACAAGATGCCATGTTAATTTTTGGGTGTCCACATTGAATGTAGCTAAAATAATGGGTTTAAGAATGAATGCTTACTTTTATTATTTAAAGCTTCATTGTTATGAAAAGCATGCAAAGTCAAAGTTGTATAACCTTAATTTTGTAGAGGCTGTGAGCTTATAACTGATTTGTTAAATGTATAAATACTTATTCTTCATATTCTAATTCAAATATTATTTGTGTTATAGTATGCTAGCTTATCTTAAATTCTTGTTAACTTTTTTTAATTCCTGCTTCAATCAAGTTTCAATTTTTATTCTGTTTTAAGAAAATGATGTATGTGTAATTTGTAAATCATTTAATTTTAGCACATGAAGCCTCACGTTCAAGTTCAAAGGACGAACTCTGCTCCTGTCAGGCCGAATCCTCTACCTGCGTCAATATTTGGAAAAGTTTCCGATGGCAAGTAGTGCTGAGCTAGCTATTTGATTTTATATTTTTATACTATGCAAAGAGATGCATGCAGTTCTATTGTTTAAAATGATTTAAGGCCAGTATTTTATGGCATTTTTTTACTGGAATTATATTAGACATTTTTACTTGAATTTTAATCCAATCAGATAACTTATATTTTATTTTAAAAATTTCAGATTTTAGAGTATTAAAATTTAACTATATAGCTATTTCACTAAAATCTTTGATACATTCAAGTGAAGTACAAATTTAATTTAAGTTGTATTTGTTTAACTGAGTAATTTATGCTAATATTTCACCACTTAATTAACTAATTTATTTTCAGGTGTGGATTCTAATGATCCTGAACTCAACATAAGGCTGGAGTCTCTATGTCTCAGTGTGACAGAACATGCCCTGGGGAGCTTTGGTCAGTATATTAATAACTTGTACCTCTATTATATTAATTATACTATCATTAGTACTTAACAATGGTTTATAAACAAGTTACAGATTAACACAGCTTCCTTTCTGTCTTGAGTATTGGGCTGTTTAAGGAATATAAAAATTGTTATTAAATTTTAAATTGTAGAAAGTTACAAATTACTCTAAGTTTATATTTAACTTATTATTCACTGGATTTGATAAGTAAATAGGCTATGGATTTGAAAATTGAATCTTGTATTTGAATCCCTTAACTTAAAAGGAGATTGCTGGCTTTTCATTTAGTTTTACTAGCTACAATAACCTCTTTAAACTATTGAATGTCAGATTAACACATTCTATAACTGGCCACCAATAAAGCATTTGTGTTCCTTTGTATGAATTTGAGCATTTTTTTCACCTGGTAACAGATGGTAACAGTATTTCTCGCTCTGTGTTAATCATAACTGTCATTTTAGTTTTTGTTGCTTTCCAGAAGGGTTACGTATGTTTGTGCAATCTTGCAAATATATATATATATATATATGTATATATACTGTGTGCAAAAAATGTTATTGAAGCCTCGAATTTTGTAGTTAGGACGAAAACATCTTATTGAACAATTTGTATTATCTACATAAATTTGGAATTATCTACAAATGTACATGTTTTGACAGTGTAAATTTTTATCAGTGATCTTTGATATCTCTTAAAACTATTAATACTTGATGATCTAATTCAGCTGCTATTCTAAACGTGCTGAATTAGAGAGGTCACTATACTTGAATATATTTTATGTATAACACAGGTCAGTTAAAATGCTCGAAGAATGTAATCCTCTTCATTCTCGTTTAGATGCAAAACTAGATATCATTTATTTCTTTTGGCAATTGTATTATAGTATTTTGTGTTAATTTGCCTTTATCATAAATGAATTCAACATCTCATACAATCATACTTATTTGGGCCTTTTTATTTTAGATGGTGCTGTGCCTTTGTTTTGAAGAAGTTCTATGAGAACTTAATTTTTTTGCCGTGCCAAGGACTTCCTCATCGCCCCATTGTAACTATAACACATTTGTTTCTGAGCCTGCTGGATTTTTACCCCTTGGAGACGACAGTTTGACTGGATTGTATATTTTTTAGATGTCTTCCCCCTCGTTTTATGTGAAGTGGACCAAACTTCTCTGTGGCTGGTGCCTTATCATGCTGTGCATACATAGATGAAATATTTTCTTACATTCTAGTTATGGTCAAGTATGCCTGATTGAACTGTTGTTGGCCACTGTCTGTGTTCGATTATTGTAGGTCAGTGCTTCTCGACACCTGCAATGGAATGAATACCTGTGATCTTTAAATTCCTTTGTTGCCTGGATTTCAATATGTGAAATATATACTTTAAAAATTATCGGTAAACATCTAGATTTTTTTTTTTTTTTTTTTTTTTTTTTGAGAAATTTAATGGTGAAATCTAAGCTTTAAATCTCTTGCTCTATATCTATCCATTATATAATTTTTAAAATCTTGTTTTATTTGTTTGATAAAAAAAAAAAAATTTAATTTTTTTTATTAATTCTAATCTCAAAGCTATAAAATTCTCTTGTTAAAGAATACTGAAAGTTCTTGAAGATGTAATTAAAAAATATTTCGACAATTATTCATTTTAAGTTATTCATAAAACTTTGGCTAAATGTTATGTTGGCTGCTAAAAAATATATCTAATTTTTTTTTAAATGTAAATATGCAAAAAAATTCACATTGAAGTGGATAGAAGCACTACCTGAATGCAGGTTTTTGAGCAATGGCCACTTTTATTACAGGCTGTGATAGAAAGAAATACTGCAGATTTTTCTATATATTGCTGTTAGCTGCTTGAGTTTTACTGATTTGACTCTCCAATCTCTTTTAATTTGGTGTGACAAATGCCTTATTCTTCACTGCTGGTTCAGTGCTCCCAAGACTGTGAAAGTGAGAGCTGCGACGTCACTTAGCAACATTGCTTCCTACATGGATTGCTCAATATACTTCATTTCTCATTGATTTTAATTTCGTGTAGCAAGCAGAACTACCATCGACAGGATGTCTACCATGCACAAGCAGAACATGTTAATGTTAGGATTATAAGTTTAATATTTCGGTATTGCTACTCTAAAACGTTTTATACTGTTATCGGAAAATTGTGTTTTTTGTTGAGCAAGTAGCGTATTTTTCTTTTTATGAGAGATCTCAAATTTGTTTTTAAATTGTTTTAATTTTCCATGCTTAAAGCTACAAGCAGAGTTATATGGAATAAAAATTGCTTTTATTAAATTTTTAAATTTTGAAAAAAAAATTGTTCAGCTTCTATTGGCAGACATCCTGTATGCAAAAACCTGTATAAGGTTATAGTACATTCATGTAGAATGGCTCTCGATTTTCGAAAGGTTTTTAAATTTATTTTGCTGTAACATATTGATTTCATATGAAAGTGCGTATGAAATTGATATTATTTCAAGCTGGTCTTCAAATTTGAAGATTTTGAATTGGATGCTTCTTGTATAGCGACTTTCTTTGAACTCTTTGAATTCTTGCAATGTAAGAATGTCTTTTCTGCCCTTTCATTTAAATGCTTGCTACTTTTTTTCATGTGGTTGTGTTCTGACTTATGAGGCTCACTTTATATAGGTTGTGAATTATCTAAACTTATTATCCAATTTAGTTTCTTTTAAGTGTATTGCAAGCTTTTTCTTTTAATTTCGTCAAAATATAAACTGGGTTCCTGCATATGTCTTTAGTTAAATTTTGAAGAGTTCAGGAACATCTTTTTTAATTGTTTAAAAATTTTGAACATTAATTTGTAATACTCATTGCTTATAATAATGAGACTTTGTTTATCCTCTATGATACTTTGTTATATTCAAAAATTGCACATGCTTTTTAATTTTGTAAAAGTTAACATTAAATTTTCACCTTTTTGTTGGTCTTTTATTTCTGGCAAAAATTCTGGAACCCTGATATATTTGCCAAAACATATCACAATGCAGATATTAAATTTCATTGGAAAATTCTAAAGACCTAAAGTTTAATTTTTGCCGACTGAAACGGAGGAACTAATGCTCAACCCTTTATCATGTGTGATGTTTGGCTTCATCTCGAGTGAGTCTCAGGCATTGCATTTTCATTTTCCACAGAGTAAATATTATGAAATGTTTTGACCGCCAGGAAATATAGTGTAAATAAAATGCCCTGGTATTGGTTGATACTGTTTATCTCAAAATAAATTTATTGCAAATAGTGATGTCTCTTTATTGTGTTATAAAATGTTCACATATTTTTGGAAATAGTCGATTAATATTCTTATTAAAAAGAGCTTATAGATATTTAACCAACAGTTCATCTTGAAAAGCAGACAGAAAGATAAATGTGTGCATAAAGACTGCTCAATCATTAATTTGAGTTACAAAACTAATAAATTTTAATTAAATTTGTATTTTGTTTCTAAAAAAAACTAAAATTGCATTCGTAATTTAAGAAATTAAAGTTTTATTAAATTTCTGCTTCTCATGTTTAAATTAAATTAAGTTTAAACTAGATATATAATTGAAAGTACAAAATTTTTGTTTAGCAGTTCATTTGCATTATTTCATTGAATTAATATAAATTTAAAGTTATTTTCTAAACAAGTTTACAAATTTGTAAAGATTGTTTTAAATTTAAATACGGAAGAAATCTCTTGCATTTAAAAATTAAAATTCATAATTTTTTGTTTCTCGGAGAGCTTTGATATTTTGGTACTTTTTATTTGAAAGAAATAAGCTTTCCAAATACTGTTGATTACAAGTTGAAGATTTATGTTGGCAATAGATGCAATTATTAATCGATCTTCAAATTCGTAAACATGATGAGTTTTATATGTTCATTGTTTAAAAAAAAGCCATTGGGTATGCATGTTGAAATAGATTGAATTTATTTTCGTATATTAGAGGTACATTGTTCATTATATAAATCGTTTAATCTTAAAAGAATTGAAGATATTTTTTATAATTTGGGAAGATTAAATAATTATGAACAGAATCAAAACTTAAATTATGTCTGCTGATTTTAAGAATCAAATTCTTATGCCAATTAGTATTTGATATTAAAATTTGAAATATATATATGTAAAATTTCCATACTAGTTAGGGAGGGGATTATCTTGCCTATGGTGCAAATATACAAAACAAATTGCAAAGAATTTTTTTTCCCTCGTAATGTTTACAAGACAGCTTATTTTACCACTGCTGATATACTTCTATTGAAACTGCTGCACATTTTACAACATCAACATGAATTACATCCTTGATTATCTGTAACTAGTGCGATTTTGAATCAAAGTGTAGGCTAAAAGATACAAATTTTAACCAACATTTGCACGTTAATGTTCAGACAACTCCCTTGGCTTAGCATTTTTTATCTTTAGTTCTTGCCTTTTCATTGTTCCAAAACTAGTAAAACTTTTCATTGCATTTTTATTACCATGGTGTAATTTTTAATTTGCTTTCTTAACTAGGCTTTTGAGCGAAGTTGGAGAGAAAATAATTCATTTTTGCTATAAATAGAAATAACTTGGTTTGCTTCGTAACCAGTGCTGATTATCTAGTAAAATATTATGAAATATGCAACAATTGTCAGCAGCTAAATGACTGTTTTGATTTTTATTCGCACACAAAATACTAATTAACAATAAAATATGCTTCAGCATATTAAAAGTTTAATGTTTAATAATAAAAATTATTCATAAAAAAAGTTTTACATAAAAATTAATAATTTAAGAAATTCCTGAATTTTGTTTACATTTTAAGACAAAATTTCAAAATGCGTTAAAATATTAAAACATTTAATGAAACAAAATGAATAATATTAATTATTTTTGTTTAAGACTTAATTTTAATTTTGTCATTTGTGAAAAAACTAATTAGTATGCCTTCATGGTTATATAATATAGTATGTAAAGAACAAGGCAATTTATCTAATCATTCAGCCACCAAATGGTGAATTATTGATTGTCTAGTGCAGGGATCTCCAAACTTTCCAGCCATAAGGCCATACTGTTTACTCAAGTAAGTACCAAAGGCCATTATCTATAATTTCTAGACTAATAGCCGAGTACGCACTCTGAACGAGCATTCGCTTGCTAAATTCGCTGGTTCAATTACTACAACTCTTTTAATAATTGGTACAAGTAAAATTGATCCACAACTACAAACTATTGTCAGTGAAAAATCACAATTACATAAATGTCCTTAGTATTTTTTACAAGTGGATACCCCGCGGATTCATTCGCGTTAATTTAGCTTTTCCATTCCTGCGGGATTTTCAGGATATATACATTCCAACATAACTACCGAGGGTAACCGCGGGATGTTCTCTAGTTTATAATGTTAGTGGGATTCATTTCAGTTATTTGCTATGCTTAAGTTTCTGCGTATTATGCTTGTCATTAAGCTTTACCTAGCAAGTCAATAAAACCGAGTTATTATCGTTCTGTGTCTTTTTTTATCTAACTTATTACAGCAACAATAAGCTATTCGCTGTCGCGGGCCGGATGGATGACACTGACGGGCCGGATTTGGCCCGCGGGCCGTAGTTTGGTGACCCCTGGTCTAGTGGATGCATTATTTGGTTATTTTGTGAACTTGTTACTATATCCTGTTTTAAAATATTTTCCTTATTGAAAAGTATTCTGTAAAGAAATACATTAAGCAAAAAAAATGGAGAATTCAGCATATAAATATTTCTGTGGCGTCATCTAGATTACTTTATTGGAATAACAAATTTTGAATACTAATGAAATTAAATTTTATACCAAACATTATAAATACCAATTTTTATACATATATTAAAGAAATGCCAAGAGTAAAGTAGCACTTATTTGAAAAAATTTAAAATGGTTTGTTGCCTTCAGTATAACTGGGAGTTTTATCAATGAAAGGCATTATGTTAAGGGACAGTTCTAAGTGCATATTAAGACATGAGGGAAATAAATCTGTGAAGCAAGTTTGAGTAACATTTGTAAGCTTGGAATAATTTTTATTTCATGTGTGAGAATTTTGAACCAATTTAGATGAATAACTTAACGTATACCAAATTTTAATAAAATGCAATAACAATTGCCTCGAAATGGAAAATGTCCTTCTCTTGAATATGTAGTTTTTAATAGAGCAACTAAAAATGTAAAGCATGAAATTATAGTTTAAAAAAACTAAAAAACACGCTTTTAGAGTTAATCAATGTAAAAATAATTGTTAACATAAGAATAAAATTACTGTCGAGAAAATGAATGTCACTGTTCTAAAAGCGTGGGGGCTTTGTATGACATTTTTAAACTAACTCTGCATTTCGGAATGAAACGAGTGAAAAATTACAACGATTGATATCGAGCACCCCACGCTTTTAGAACAGTGACATTCATTTTCTCGACAGTCATTTTATTCTTATGTTAGCAATTATTTTTTAGTTTGATTCACTCTAAAAGCGTGTTTTTAAACTATAATATTTAAATGAGGTCCCGGTACGGTGAACTGGAACTATAGTTCTTGCAATAACTTAATAAAAAAGGCTTGCTAATAATTTAATAAAACAAAGGCTAAATGCGAATAGGTCTAGCTAGCCAGGATTCGAACAGGGAATCTCCTGATCTGTAGTCAGGCGCGTTGTGCCACTGCCTCACGCATGTTTGAATGTCTTAGGTACTTTCATTCTCCATGGGTTAAATTGCTCTTCATAAGTTAAAATAAAATCACCAATCCTGGCGATCCTCATCATGAAGAGATAATAAAC
Source organism: Caerostris darwini (assembly GCA_021605075.1). Classification (NCBI taxonomy): domain Eukaryota; kingdom Metazoa; phylum Arthropoda; class Arachnida; order Araneae; family Araneidae; genus Caerostris; species Caerostris darwini. The sequence goes on along the minus strand of BPLQ01003893.1, from coordinate 74,671 downwards.
TTATCGAAATATTTTAGTGTCCTTGATAAGTCTACAACGTTTCAATGAAATCTGATCGCTTAAAATAGGGTAAAATCGAGATCAAAGAGTTAGTTACAAACAAACATACAGTTGAAACTAATAAAAGCGTACTAAAAAGTAAAATTCTTGATAGGTAAAAATATATATTTTTTTTTTACCAGAGCAGCATAATGCAGTACTATTTGAACATGTGATAGAAATAATTCCTTTGGTCGTTCACACTTGGGTTGTTTTATATTAAACCTTAATAAACGAAATTTTCCAAACAATAGAACATTAAAAAAAAAAAAAAAAAAAAAATTTAATCTAAAAGGACGTATACATGTAAAATTTCATTAAAAATGGAATTTTAAAATTTAGTAATTAAAAAAAAATAGATTTGTATAATTGATTCCATCAGTGTCGAAAGATTAATAATGGAACGGATGCGAAAATTAATTTTGTTATGGTAAAAAAAAATTCAAGCCTGTATAATACAACAATGGAAATAAACCAAAAATATATTAAAAAGAAAAACTTGTGGAAACTTCGAATATTTACAAATTATTTTATAATGGAACTAAATGAAGTGATAAATAAAATGAAACACGTTATAAATTTAAGCTTTGTATTTTTTTTACTTCCAATGGCAAGGCAAATACAAGTAAAGAAACAAATACAAAGATGACCGAAGTCATTGCCTTAAGAGTTCTCTCGCACGCCAGTAAAGCGCTGTCGCCGTCAAGTACCGCACATCGTTGGAGGTGGTCTCTGTTCATTGGATCTGCTGAACTACATAGCGGGCAGAAAAGGTTCGAAAAGATTTTGATGCGATGGAGATGTTCTGCTAGACAGTCATGGCCAGTCAGAAGTCGAAACTGGGTGACAGCAGCCATCATTATTTGTTTGATATAAAGTTTTATAGAATGGAGTGACAGTGACGAAGATCTCATTTGAAGTAGTCTTGAACCTCTTTTTGCTAGACAATCGGCCTGCTCGTTCCCAAAAAAAATGCCCAAGTATCCATTGAAGTACAGTTTCATTTTTTAATTTCTTCTATTAGCTCACACTCTCCCTATATATTTATCTTGTTCAAATTTTCAATCGTTCATAAAAAACTTTTTATTCCTCCACTCGAGTTCAAATACATTTTTTTTTAACTCGTAGGGGATGACACTGGATGTCAATATAGTTTTTTCAAATATTAATTCAGTAATTAAATTTAATTCACTAATTATATTTTTTTTTAGGTTTAAGTTGCATGTATCTACCAATAGATGGCGCCAGATAAACTTTAAAAAAATGAATGAAAATTATTTATAAAGGACTTTCTGCAATAGAATGAAAAAAAAAGTAGGAATTGACTTTAAATTTTTATTTTTTATTTTTTATTACTTGTTTTAAGTCAGTTCCCGCAAATGATGTCGACACTGGGAGATTTCCTCTGATGAGGAAGGCTTGGTTGAACTAATACCCTGAATTGCTGCTTGTGAATCAGACAAAATAACCACTCTATCGAATCTATCCTCAAAAATTAGTAAATACTTCAAAGCAATTCGGATAGCTTCCAGTTCTCCATCAAAAGATGTTCGATATTTCCCAGCTGAAGCGTAGAAGGAGAACAAGTTCGAAAAGACTCAGCAATGAGATTTTCATAAAAGGAGCCATCTGTGTATACGTGCAACCATTCAGATTTTGGGTGCCATGCATCAAAAGTATCAACCCTCATAGAGCTGTTCTCAAAAGTTCAAGTTAACATCTCAAAAACTAATTTATTTTGCATCTAATTATTTGTATTAATTTAGTTCAATATTAAAGTTGTACTGGTGACAGCAGACGGTTATTGAACGAAAAATTTTAAAAATAAATGTTACTATTGGAAATTATACTTTTTTATTTAATTAAAATTAAACTGATACGAATCTTCCGTATTAAGGTTTATAACCTTAAGAAATTTCCTTCAGGTAAAATTGGTTTTATCTTGGATACTGTGACCTTAAGCTGTCTTGAGTAAGTTTCAGGCCAGTTTGTGTCTGAATAATGAAGAAAGGTGACGCATTTTTTTCGAGGGGGTTACACAAAAACTTGAAAATCCGTACCATTAAACGAGGGAAAGGAGTTTCTTTCAGAAGATGAAGTGGGGTGGGAGTTAGCTAGGTTTTCAAATTAAGTCCCATCCAGATCAGAACGAGTCCTATTCGCAGACCCATTAAAAACCAATTCGAGGTTTGGTTTGTCGCTCTACGGTCTTCTTGTGCACACTTTAGACCAGGGATGGGCGAACTAAGGCCAATTCTGGCCGGCCGGAAGATTCTATCCGGAATGCGGATAGAATTTTAATTTGCCAGTCCGGGGCAAATTAAAAGAAATACATATTTATATATTATACAGTGGATAAAAAAAGTATTGGCAATTGCCTATAAATGATCATATTTGCTAACAAAGTATGTTTACAAATTTCATTTTAACATAGCGATGACAGAAGGAGAAAAGACAAACAAATATAACGAAATTTTCATTTAAATATTTTTTTAGTCAAAATCTACGAGAAAATCCAAAATTTGCATGATAAAAAAAGTATTGGCAAAATTATGAAATTGACAAAATTATGAGCGAAAACAAAATCAGTATATGTTTAGTACTTTGCATGCATACCTTCTGCATCTATAACAGCTTGTAATCTATTTCTCATAGAGAAAACTAAGGTCATTGTTGTACTGTTGGGAATTTTGTGCCACTCTTGCAAGAGTAAACGTTTGAGGTCGTCTTTACTTGAAATGTTATGTTTCTTGATTTCTAGATCCAGCAGGTGAAATAAATTTTCAGTTGGATTGATGTCAGGCGATTGAGGTGGGGTTTTTAAGTGGCGAGGAGCATTGTAGAGTAGCCATTCACGGGTGAGATTCGCTGTATGCTTGGGGTCATTGTCTTTTTGAAAAACGAATGATGTTCCCAAGCCAAGATTTTGGGCACTGATTTTTAAGTTATGGCGCAAAATGTCAATGTATGTACGTGCTGTCATAATACCATCAATAAATTGCAGGTTGCCAATTCCATTAGCTGCCATACAGCCCCAAACTAAGACGCTGCCTCCACCATGTTTTACAGTAGCAGTTAAATGTTGCTTTTCCAATTCAGTATTTGGCCTCCTCCACACATAACGTCGTCCATCACTGCCGAAAATGTTAAATTTTGATTCGTCGGAAAAAATAACTGTGCTCCAAAACTCTTCAGATAAATCAACGTGGGATTTTGCGAAATCTAACCTCTTTCTCCTATTTATTTCCGAGATGAATGGTTTTTTTCTAGCCGGCCTTCCATAATAACTTCTCTCGTGCAAAACATTCCGTACAGTCTGTACGCTGAAAGTCTTTTGCGAAGTGAAAGCAACATCTCTAGCTATTTGGGGTGCATTTATTTTAGGGGTTTTCTTAACCTTGTTAATAATGACACGTTCTTCTCTTGTAGAAAATATTCGTGGTCGTCCACTTCTAGTCTTATTTTCCGTTGATCCTGTTCCCTTGAACTTTTTTACAACACTTCTGACAGTAAATAAACTTGTATTGAACTGCACTCCTATAGCACGATAAGTTAAACCTTCATTTCTGAGCCTAATAATCGTGTTTTTAACACTAACGTCCTACTCCTTCGATTTCGAAGTCATTTTACTGCAGTAATCGCAAAATAATGCATAGACACTTTTGGAGTAGTTTTGCAGACTTTATACCCGTAGAGTTTCTTATCAGTCGAAACACGTGACTTCAATGTAACAAAATTTGCATAGCAGTTAAAACTTTGCCAATACTTTTTTGGCATGCAAATTTTCGTTTTTGAAAGAAAAAATCGTAGAAAATGCAAATTAAAATAAAATTTTTACTATTTTTATATATCTAAGATGTCTTGTATTTAATTACGACAGCTAAAATTGCATAACTTATTCATATTGACAAATAAATAACATGTTAAGGCAATTGCCAATACTTTTTTTACCCACTGTATATCCATCTCCTTTTCTACTTTGATTAAATATTATTTTTTTTTTCCTTCCGTTTTTTCAAAGGGCTGATAATCTTTTTATTTTCTCTATTTTTGTTCTACAAAATATAATCGACTTTTAAGCCAAAACTTAATATGTTTGTTGGGCAGCTAGCTAAGAACGACTTGTCCCATTTCCCGAGGTTAAATTCAATACCCTCAGTAAATGAAGAGACGCTTAAGAATTATAAGACGGCTTGAAAAAACTGCATTTTGAGTTCGAATGCAGATTTCAAGATTTCAGTGCCATTCAAACAGAATTGAATATTTTTACCATACCTTCCAACGTAAATTGTAAAGCAGTGAGATCAGATTTGCAGGAGGAATTAATTAAGTTGCAATCTAACAATCATCCCAAACCAGGGGTCGGCAACCTGCGGCTCGCGAGCCACATGCGGCTCTTTGAATGTGAAGCTGCGGCTCTTTGGATCCATAAGCAAATATTATTTATTTTATAAAAAAAAAAAAGCATTTAAAAACCGTTCTGAATCGATTAACGAGGATTAGGCACCGATTCTATCTCTCAGCCACTTGTACTCGCTTTTCACCGCGCTCAAAGAAACAAAGTTCTATGATTCTGTTTCTCATTCCAATAACCAGGTCCTCAAAGATCTTCAAAATTTTGATTATGATATTTCTCTTCCTAGCAGTCGCAAACTCCCACGATACGTACTTAATATTAATAAACAATGCGCTTGCTATTAGTTTCTTCCCAGACAACCGATGATTGCTTTCCCCCTCGGCGCCGCTTTTCAAGATCAAAGGTTATTTTCGCTTTGGTTCTGGTGGACTGAAACGATGGTTTCGGTTTCTTACTCGATTCTCTCTCTCTCTCGCACCTCGCGTGATTTTTATATTTGTGCTTTTATTTAGTTACTCCGACTATGCTCGAATAATTGCAAAATTTGTAATCTGCTGTTTTGGACACCTAAATAATAATTTTAAAGATCCTTTATTACAGCTTTACCGCAAGCATGGCATCTACAAAAAAAAAGAGAAGAACTGAAGATGAACATCGAGAATTCAATCGGGATTGGACGGAGTCGTTCGCTTTCATATGCAACTCAGATGGCCTTCCGACTTGTCTCATTTGCCACGAAAAACTCGCACACAATAAGAAATCAAATTTAGAGAGACACTTCACTAAAAGACATACTCAGTTTGCTAGTAAATATCCAGCCGGCGAAGAACGAAAAAAAGCTGTCGACGAGCTCCAAAAACAAAAACAGCAATCAAGTTCCATGTTAAGTAACTGGGCGCAATTTACAAGTAATGTTAATCTAGCAAGCTTCGCGGTATCACTAGAAATTGCAAAAATAGGCAAACCATTCACAGATGGTGAGTATGTCAAAGATTGCTTCATACGTGCATCTGAAGAACTGTTTCGTGATTTCAAAAACCAACCAGAAATCTTTAAAAAAATCAAAGATTTGCCATTATCCGCTAAAACAGTACAAGATAGAATAGCTAAAATGTCTTCAAATGTAACATATTTGCATTTGGAAGATATTCAACTTTCTTCTGTCATATCACTTGCTATAGATGAGTCTTGCGACATAAAAGACACGGCACAAGTTGCCCTTTTTGTCAGGTATAAGTCTTCCCAAGGTCCAAAAGAAGAACTTCTAGGATTGCTACCGCTCTCGGGACAAACTAGAGGGGAAGATATAGCGAATGCTGTGCAAAAATACCTTGAAGACAATAAGATCGATTTAAATAAAATCCTTTCAATAGCAACTGATGGAGCCAGAAGTATGACAGGAAAAAATAAAGGGGCAATAACGATTCGTCAGAGCAAAATAAACCACGAAATTCTTACGTTTCACTGCATAATACACCAAGAAGCGCATTGTGCCGAAACATTTCCGGCCGAAATAGTTGAGGTCACGAATTTGGTAATCAAGATTGTTAACAGCATCTTGTCAAAAGCACTCTACCATCGTCAGTTTAAAGAATTCTTAAACGAAATGGAGACTCAGTATTCCGACCTCCTACTTCACAATAAAGTGCGATGGCTTTCCAAAGGTAAGGTGTTGAAACGTTTTGCTTTGTGCTTGAATGAAATAAATACATTCCTAAATGAAAAAGGCATTAATCACCCTGAATTAGAGAACGACAAATGGTTGCAAAAATTTTACTTTATGGTGGATATCACAGCGAAATTAAATGAGTTGAATCTAAAACTGCAAGGAAAGGGAAACCCAGCCTATGTTTTGGTAGAAGAATTGGTTTGTTTTGAAGAAAAATTAATTCTTTTTGCAGAAGATATTCAGAGCGGTAAATTACTTATTTTCAATTTCTAAAGCAATATCGTGATAAAACTAGTGCAACTGTTGACAGGAGGTACTTCAACACAGTTATAAAAAAAATTAAAGATGAATTTACTGACAGATTTGAGCAATTGAAAAACAACAAAACCACTCTAGCATTCATAGTAAATCCTCTCAACACAAATAGTAACGAAATCCACATTGAGACATTTGGAATTGATACTGGATCTCTAGAAATGCAATTGATCGATTTAAAAAGTGTAGCTTTGTGGAGTGGAAAATTTACAGAGTTGGAAGAGTTGGAGGTCCAGAAATGTATGTATGTAACGCAACAAAAGTGGACAACTTTAAAAGAAATGCCGCGAGTTGAGGCACTTATATTCGACGCATGGAATAGTCTTCCAGGTTGCTACAGTGAGGTGAAGAAGTTGGCATTTGGAGTACTGACTATCTTTGGATCGACATATTCGTGCGAGCAAGCGTTCTCTTGTATGAATATAATTAAAAGTAAAGTAAGAAGCCAACTAACAAATGAAAATTTAGAGTCGTGTTTAAAACTTAAAGCAACAAGTTATGAGCCAAATTTATCCAAACTTTCTAAAACCATGCAAAGCCAATGCTCCCATTGAATATGCTTGCTCAAATGTATGTTATTGTTTTTTTATTTTAAGTACAAATTACATTGTTTAATAAAGTTTAAATTTTCTACTTGAATAACCATGCAAAGCCATCGCTCCCATTGAATTTGTTTGTTCAATTGTTTGTTAAATTACAAGTTACAGTTAGTGTTGTAAGTAAATGTTTAATTGTTTTAATTTTTTACTTAAATAATAAGTTATCTAATAGTGAATAAATAGAATGATATAATGAATAAATAGATATTTTTTCTTATGAATAAGTAGATTAGTTTTTTTTTTTTTCTAAAAAAACTTTATTTATGCGAATATTAACAGGTGGGCTAGTATTATTAAATCGGCGCTACTGGTATTAAATCCATATGATTTTTAGTTAGCCCTAACCTTCAAAAGACACGTGTATAAATTTGACAGCTGTTGCACTCTTAGTATGTGAGTAATAGCATTTTTAGTGAAGCAACTTTTGTTAGTTTTAAAAAATGGATGAAAAGGAATTTCGTGTGTTAATAAAGCATTGCTTTTTGGCGAAAAAAAAATACTATTGAAGCCAAGGCTTGGCTTGATAAACATTATTCAGACTTTGCACCAGGAAAATCAACGTAGAGAAGTGGTTTGCTAAATTTAAACGAGGCGAAATGAGCACCGAGGACGATGCACGCAGTGGACGCCCCAAGGAGGCTGTTACTGACGAAAACATCAAAAAAGTCCACTAAACAATTTCTGATAACCGTAAAGTGAAGTGGATTGAGATAGCTGAGACCCTAAAGATATCAACGGAACGTGTTGGACATAACGTGAATGAATATTTGGATATGCGAAAGCTCTGTTCAAAGTGGGTGCCACGCGAGCTCACAATCGACCCAAAACAGCAACGAATTGAGGATTCTAAGCAGTGTTTGGAGCTTTTCAATCGTAATAAACCCGAATTTTTGCGTCGATATGTGAGAATGGATGAAACATGGTTCCATCATTTCACACCGGAATCCAATCGACAGTCAGCCTAGTGGACTGCACGTGATGAACACTAAAAATGCTATAACTCACATACTAATAGTGAACAGCTATCAAATTTATATACGTGCCTTTTGAAGGTTTGGGCTAACTAAAAATCGTATGGATTTAATACTAGTAGCGCCATCTATGTGTCAGCCTACGAACTTTTCAGCCCACCGGTTATTTATTGTTGGCAAGAAAAAATTTTGTGGCTCTTTAAAACTTTGAAATTTTGTAAATTGTCATTTTTGGCTCTTCCGACTCAAAAGGTTGCCGACCCCTGTCCCAAACAGTTGTTTCGAAATATGCCAAAGTTAAAGTTTTACAAATCATTATCGAAAGTAAGTTTCCCAAATTGAATATCTCACGCCCAGAAAATCAGTGCTCAAAGTGTGCTCAGTGTGAACAAATGTTTTCAACTATGAACCTTAGAAAGAATTAGCTCAGAAGTAGACAGACAGATGAGCATTTAGCCTCGTTCCTCAGAATCAGTACATATCACTTCGAATCTCCATATGAGGAACTTTTAAAAATGAAATCTCAATTTCACTCATCTCATTAACATATTTAAATTGTAATACCTGTATATTGTTTTTAAAATTTTAGAAAAATGTATCTTGGCCCGCCAAACTTTTTTTTTTTCGATTTTTGGCCCGCGACCGAAAAGGTTTGCCCATCCCTGGACTAAACAAACGGTGACCTGCAGTTTGTAAAGTTTGTAAGTTTGAAGTTTGTAATCGAACGACTGATGAACATCCATGCCAACCCCAGGATACGAACCTGGCGACTGTGATACTAAAGAGGTCAGAGCGTTGCCAATTGGCCACCTGACCGCAAACCAATTTGAGAGAAACCCTACCAGAAAAACATGCGTCTCTACCTCGCTCCGGCAAGAGTAATTTTTTTTCACACAGCAAAGGGAACTCATTTACGACCAACTGTCACTTCAGTCGGAAATAACGTGGGTTGTTTTTCGCTTAGATGATAGGAACGAAAGCAATTTGTTCACTCTCGTCTGGACGCTGCTTTAGATGGTGGACTGAATCCGCCATGTTGGTGATCTTTTATTTCTTTCAATTGAGAAAGGGGTGGAGGCTTGCTCAATTTCCTTGTAATTTTGGACTTTTTGAGCCCGTAGACTTTCGAAATTTCTTATAGTTGGTGAGATTTAGGACAAAGTTAGGTGGTGGTTTATGTTTTGAGATGGGTTTGGTTTGTAGTTCTACGGTCATCATGTGCACATGAGGGCTAAACAGACCGGTACCTACAGTTTAACGTGGAATAATGAACCACTAACAAACATCCATGCCACAGCCAGGATTCGAACCTGAAGCGTTATGTTTCGAGAGCAGCAGTTTATGATATTTAAAAGGTCGTCAGTAATTTTAGCTACCAAGGCGATATGATATGAAAATTTTTTTCCTAACGCAGCTGGCAATATATACATAGTTATCTTTAAGCAAGGGCTGCACCGGTGTTACTCATTTAACACCATCCAGGGGACACGTGTAGCTTGAAGATAGGCCATGGAAGCGAGTAACACCACCCCGACAACCAGGGCCGGATTTAGATGAAAAGAGCCCCTAGGCTATTCTATTTATGAGGCCCTTTCATCTCCCATTTTTTAAGTTTGCAAATTACATGAGAGATAATAAAGTACATCATTACTGTGATATACATATCAATATGTTAAATGAAATATGTTATGATGGGTACTAATCTTTATAAAAAATGTGGTACGGATAATAAATTTAAAAAAAAAAGGCGAGAACACTTATTTGAATATTTATTCTCAGCACCCTATGTAGTACTTGTAAAAATAACTAATCAAATATAACACACAACATTTACAAAGAAACAAAATTCAAATAATAAAAAATCTTTGACTACGAAAATTAATGTAATTAAATTAGTGTAATTCTAATTTTGCTAACCATTTGAATGTAAGCCCCTCTTGATCTTGAGGACCCAGGCTGAAACCTAGTTAGCCTATAGGAAAATCCGGCCCTGCCCACATCGCTCTACGATTCTGTTAGACCTGGACCTACGGTTTAAAGTGGATTTCGAACCATTACATCTGTCCATCGCACGGCCGGGACTCGAACCCGAAACCTGTGGTACAGAACGCTAGCCACTCGGACATAAAAATAAAATTAATACAAAATGAAAGGTGTACCCATTCTACGCTTGTCGCATAACAAATGTTGTTGTTGTTGTTACTTATTCCACTTGGTAGATATCTAATCTAGACCAAGCCCACGAACTCGTATGGACTCATGGTTGAAGGGGAAGGAAGCAGCTTCTGTTGTGAAGGAGCACCCGTAGGTAGAAGTCTGATTTTGGCTCCTTGACGTTCTTACAGTCATACTCGCTTTTTTTTATCGCCGGGACCTACCGCTTAAAGTGGATTCCGAACCACTACAACATCCATGGCACCGCCGGGACTCGAACTTTGAACTTTCCTGTATCCGTTGATGTGTTCCATTATTGTCTTTTTCATTGTAAATAAAAATTTAAAATCTGCTTTTTCTTTTTCGCTAGCCCATATATAAGATATTTAAGAATTTTCATCAATGTTCTGGTGTTCTAATGCAGCTAGCAATACAGAGACAGTTCATCTTTATGCCATAAGCAAGGACTGCACCGCTGTGACTCATTCAGCACTACCCAGGAGGGATACGTGTAGCTTGAAGATAAGGCTACGGACGAGACTCATACTACTCCCACAACGTTCTACGATTCTAGTAGACCTGGACCTACGGTTTAAAGTGGATTCCGAACCATTACATCTGTCCATGACACGGCCGGGACTCGAACTCGAAACCTGTGCCACTCAGCCATAAAAATAAAATTAATTCATAATGAAAGATGTAACCTTTCTACGTTTGTCGCATAACAAACGGTGTTCACATTGGATGCATAAAATAACTTTGAACTTCCCTGTATCCATGAATTCTGGCGGTGGCATGGATGTTTGTTAGTGGTTCGGAATCCACTTTAAACTGTAGGTCCCGGTATGTTTAGCCCACAGTGTGCACGGGGTGACCGTAGAGCGACAAACCAAACCATGGATGTAAGGAAATGTACAGCTGCTGTTGTGATATGGAGCACCCGTAGGTAGAAGTCTGACTTTTGCTCCGTGACGCTCTTACAGTCATATGAGACCGGGACTTACGGCTTAAAGTGGATTCCGAAGCACTACAATCATCCATGGCACCGCCGGGACTCGAACTTTGAACTTTCCTGTATCCATTGATATGTCCCATTATTGTCTTTTTTATTGTAAATAAAAATTTAAAATCTGCTTTTTCTTTTTCGATAGCCCTTTATATAATGAAATATTCGAATGTGTAATGTTAATGGAAATAATTCGAATGCAATAATTATTAAAAGTAATACGAATTCCACAAAACATTGCACATGATTTTATTTCGAAAGTACCTTAATTGAATTTTGCGCAATTGAATATTTTTTTAAAAATATTTATATATATATTTATATATTTCAATTCGCTATTGGTGTTGTTTTTGTTTTGACACTTTAATCTTCACAATTCTGATAACGCCATGATCATTCCTCCCCCATCTTTATTTTCATTCAGATTAACTCGTTGCTTAATTTTATTCCTCTGTAAAAATTGCACAACAAATTTTTTGGAATCATTCAATTTCAATTTTTGCAGTAAAATAATGCAATTTTTTTAGAGAAATAAAAATTGATTAAAATTGAAATTTTAGCAATTATTTTTCAATTTCAACATTAAAACAACGTACTTCTTTAAATAAATATATAAATTAATAACTTTAGTTATGAAAAAGAAAAACTTAATTGAACAAAAAACGAATTTATTACTTCTTTTGATCTAAATGTTTTATAATAAGAATTATAGTTTTCAATGTAGAATATGTTTAACAGATGCATTGAAAACATCGCATTAAAGAAATCATGTCGTTGCCTTATAATATTGTTGTGGGCCTAATGGCCAAGTGGCTAGCGATCTGGCGCTCGGTACCACAGGTTTCGGGTTTGAGTCCCGGCGGTCGCACGGATGTCTTAGTGGTTCGGAATCCACTTTAAACAGCAGGTCCGGTCTAACAGGATCGTAGAGCGTTGTGGGGCTAAGGTTACTCGCGTATGTAGCCTATCTTCAGGCTACACATGCCCCCTGGATAGGGCTCAATGAGTAACAGCGGCGCAGCCCTTGCTTATGGTATAAAGATAAACTGTCTCTGTATTGCCAGCTGCATTAGAAGAACAACAACATAGTTTTTAACGTAGAATACGCTTAACAGATACGTTGAAATCTTGTTAAGAAAATCACGTGGTCGCTTTATAACGTTGTTGTCATAGTAACGCTGAAATAAATAATAATAATAATAATGTTTAAAACTAATTGACATATTCCTTAAATGTATATATAAATTGATCTAAAAATGAAAAAAGAGGCCTGATGGCCGAGTGACTGGCGCTCGGTGCAACAGGGTTCGGGTTCGAGTCTCGGCGGTACCAGGGATGTTTGTAGTGGTTCGGAATCCACTTTAAGTTGAGTGGATTCCCAATATGACTATTGAGGGTAGACCTAACAATCCTACCTCGTAAAAAATCAGCGTCACGGAGTCAAATTAGACTTCTACCTACGGGTGTTCCATCACAACAGATGCGAGTTCATCCTTTCCCTCCTTCCATGAGACCACATGGGTTCATGGACTAGGTATAGATGTTGCTGTCAACCAAGTGGGATAAGAAACAACAAAAATGAAAACATTAATAAAATAACGTTATTACTTCTCTTGTTACGGGCCTGAATGGTCGAGTAGCTAGCGCTCTGGTGCTCGGTACCACGGGTTTCGGGTTCGTGTCCCGGCGGTGCCATGGATGTTTGTAGGGGTTCGGAATCCACTTTAAACCGTAGGTCCCGTCCCTAATAAGAGCGTTGCGGGGACATTGTTACTCCGCGTCCGTATCTTCAAGTTACACGCGCCCCCTGGGTAATGCAAAGTGAGTAACGTCTGTGCAGCGTTTGCCTTAAGGCATCCAAGACCAAGCTGTCTAAGTGGTTGCCAGCTGCATTAGAAAAAGAAAAAAAAAACTTCTCTTGTTACTCGCGTTCTGATTGACTGTTGGCAAGCACTCTGGCATTTGATACCACAGGTTTCAAGTTCGAATTATGGCAGTGCCATGGATGTTTTGTTAGTGGTTTGGAATCCACATTAAACTGTAGATTTCTGTCTAATCAGCCCAATGTGGGCAAAATGTTACCGTAGAGCGACAAAGAAACCATGTCTATTATTAAAAATAAATTGACATATTTTGAAAATTAAGATATTCTAAGAAATAAATTCAAATTAATAAATTGTGAATTTATAATAAGCTGGAATATCTATTTATAAATAGGTTTTCTCTTTCAGTATCCATTAACTATATTTTTAAAAAATATTTCTGAAAGTTAAAATTTTCAAAATTAGTCTTTTTTTAAAAATTTTATGATATATAGCATGCTCTAACATTATTACGGCTCGAAAAAAATTCGTACATCTTTCATTTTAAGCTGGTCACATCTATATGAAATTGATGTTATAAATTCAATGTAGTGTAATCAGTATAAAAATTAAATGATACATTCTATAAAATAAATTCAAATTAAGAGATTGTGAATTATTATCATTTTTTTCTATTTCAGTATCCTTTAATTATATTGATAAAAATATTTCTGAAAATTAATAGTTTTCAAAATTACCTTTTTTAACATTTTATGATATATAAGCATGCTTTGACATTATATGGATATTTTTGGGGGGAGGAGATTTTGTGTCCTTGACAATTTTCCAATTTTTTACATTTATGCTGAAACCTGTAATTTTTTTCACGAGCTTTTCAAATAATGTATATATATACTATACAATACAAAGTGCATTATAAATTCGTGCAAAATTGATAATAAATGAAATAAGGCTCGAAAAAAAATTCGGTTTGCGAGAATATCATCAGAGGAATATTGGAATTTTTTTTCTATTTATTTTTTTTTCTTCTAATGCAGCTGGCAAATAGACCGTGATCTTTCGCCATAAGGGCTGCACCGATGTTACTCACTTTGCACTACCCAGGGGGCGCGTGTCACTTGATGGTAAGCCACGGACGCGGAGTAACAATGCCCCCGCAGCGCTCTACGATCCCATTAGGACCGGGACCTACGGCTTAAAGTGGATTCCGAATCACTACAACACCCATGGGCAAAGCCGGGATTTGAACCTGATACCTGTGGTACCGAACGCCAGAGCGCTAGCCATTCGGCCATTTCTATTTATAAAAAACAATGATTCTAAAATTTACCAAAAGAGGATGTTTACACTTCATTCTGAGATGTTTTATGCAAATGAGACAAACACAAACTGACAAGTAACAGATCACACTAACATGACATGATGCTTTTATTTTCAAGTGAAAGATGTTCAACACGATCACGACCACAAGGTGTTTTGCCAAATGATGTGCGTCATTGCAGCTGAATGCAGCATGTCGACATCGATGCCACCGACGGATCTTTCGAAGGGCATCTTTCAGTTCACATCAAAGTGACTGGGCAGCCTTGTAACAGGTGGGTTGAAAAGTTCTTAGTCTAACACATAGATGGCGCTACTAGTACTAAATCCATATAATTTTTAGTTAGCCCTAACCTTCAAAAGACACGTGTATAAATTTGACAACTGTTGCACTATTAGTATGTGAGTTACAGCATACTACTATACTATTAGTATAGCATTTTTAGTGTCCATCACGTGCAGTCCACTCGGCTGACTGTCGATTGGACTCCGGTGTGAAAGGATGGAGCCATGTTTCATCCATTGTCACATATCGACGCAAAAATTCGGGTTCATTACGGTTGAACAGCTCCAAACACTGCTTAGAATCATCCATTCGTTGTTGTTTTGGGTCGATTGTGAGCTCTGCGCGGCACCCACTTTGAACAGAGCTTTCGCATATCCAAATATGCATTCCCGATATGTCTAACACGTTCCTTTGATATCTTAAGGGTCTCAGCTATCTCAGTCAACTTCACTTTACGGTTATCAGAAATTATTTTGTGGACTTTTTTGATGTTTTCGTCGGTAACAGCCTCTTTGGGGCGTCCACTGCGTGCATCGTCCTCGGTGCTCATTTCGCCTCGTTTAAATTGAGCAAACCACTTCTCTACGGTTGAATTTCCTGGTGCAAAGTCCGCATAATGTTTATCAAGCCAAGCCTTGGCTTCAATAGTATTTTTTTTTTCGCCAAAAAGCAATGCTTTATTAACACACGAAATTCCTTTTTATCCATTTTTTGAAACTAACAAAAGTTGCTTCACTAAAAATGCTCTAACTCACATACTAATAGTGCAACAGCTGTCAAATTTATACACGTGTCTTTTGAAGGTTAGGGCTAACTAAAAATCATATGGATTTAATACTAGTAGCGCCATCTATATGTCAGCCTATGAACATTACAGCCCACATGTTACACATAAGCCTTTAAGAATCCCCACAGCCAAAAATCTGTTGGGGTAATGTTTGGTGATTGTGAGAGCCACTTGAAACTTACAACTTAGGACAGGTAACGCATGTTTTTCTTGAAATACAGGCCCGACGTGCTTCTTCAATGACGAAGGAATGATTCAATTTCCAAACAGGTGTTTTATTACTAGCCTGATTTACATACAATGTCTCATAAATGTGAGAGCGTCTTCTTACGGTTATGTTTGGAATAATTTTTTTTTATATATTGGGAAAAAATCCAATGTTCCTCTATTCATATTAGTTCAAACCGAAATTTTTTCCCAGCATTACTTCTTTTATTATGAATTTTCCACTCTGTATATATATATATATATATATATAATGTTTGTAAATAAATTTTAAAGTGTTCCCATGAACCTGAAAGTGGCCCTCTTCTTGAAGCCGTTATAGCTTTAGTATAGGCAGAGACGTTACAATACTTATGATACCTGGTCTAGTAAATAATAAATCAAGTCCATTAGACAAAACCATTGAAATGTGAAGATGATACATTTCGCTGATGAACAGAAGGGATGATCTCTCAAGCTGCTTACACAATGGTGAGGAACCACTTGGGGTGGTCATCGTCATTCCCTCTAATAATATTGCGGAGGAAAGGGGAAAAAAGCCTTTTTGGTGAACTTTCACCTCCGACTGCAGTATTGGAGGAAATCTAGAAAACTTCCAACCAGGTACAAACTATCAATACGAGACTCTGTATACGGAATATAAGTCACCCTCCCCAGCTGATCTACTTATTTTTCAGAACAGAGGCTGTTTAAAATATAATGGAATGTTCTCCTGAAACAGAATCACTTACGTCCTCTTCCACGCAATTAGTGCGCATTACAAGTACACAAAATAAGACCATAACGTCTGACTATTGGTGCAGAGGCTGTAGGATGGCTCAGGTTCTAATCCGCTTTAAGTTCATATTTCAGGAATGAGTAGATTTGATAGCGATTGCGAAAACGTGAGCAAAGCGTCTCGCCTTAATAATCAGGAATCCCGGCAGGAATTTTCCCTCGTATTCCATGCAAATATATATATATACATATATATATATATAGATCATGATGTAGTCCACATCCAATCTGTAATTCTTTCGACCTGCGGAGGTCGCACAGATATTCGCTCATTTCATGAGGTCTCATTATCCATGATACCGAATATCTGCTATCAGATTTGAGTGACATGATTGTTCTCATTAGTACAAACTATAATTGCATGTAATATAACTACCCACAATACTGCTTGTCTGCTGTCAAATTTGAGTGATGGATTGATATTATATATTTGTCAATAGCCAATAATATATATTCTATATTTGTCACATTCCTCTCTTCTGGAATGAAATGCCAAACGTGGTGAGAAAAAATGCTGCAGTATCCCAAGAATTGAGCAAATCTTGATCAACCAATTATGAAAACAGTATGCTATAATATAATTTAATAAAAATTAATTGATCTTAACTTAAACGAAAAATAAATTTAATTCTTTGTTTTTATACAAGCCAAAAACTGTATTTCCGTAATGTCTGAATTATGGTAAATATTTAATAATATTGTTTTATATTATTAAATTCACATGAAACTGATAATTTGATCAATAGTTGAAGACTATTATCAAATTAGACTCCGATATTTTTATTTATTTATTTATCATATTTAAATAAAATTTGTCATAGGAAATGTAAAAAGTTAAAACTAAAAATAATGTTACAAAATAAAAAAAAAGTTTTGCTAAATGCATCCTGATGTAAACGCAATCGGGTCATTTCAGTTAAATAGTTTCATCCACTTTGGCATGCGACGGAATTTTTAATATTTTCTGAGAAAAAAGCGATTTAGATTTTAAAAAAATAGCTAATTTCGGCAAAATGAGAAATTAACAGAAATGGTGGGATCACTTGTCAAGCGAATTGCTCCACAGGAAAAATAAATAAATAAATAAAACTTGATTTCATTCGAAATTTACGAAATTGAGTCGCTTTTTTTGGAAATGGAGGTTTAGAAATATTATAAAGGTAGAACAAATAGTTTTTTGTTGCTTTTTTAGACTAATCAGCTATGCAAGTGGGGGTGAGTATTTTTCATTCTTCTTCAATTATTTATGATATTTTCTTAATATAAGTAAGATAAAAATGGCAACAAAAATAGATACAGTACATATAGATATAGATACAATAGATATAGATATAGATACAGTACTCCAACTTACACAAGGAGTTGGCAACAGTGCCAGAATATTTGAATGCTTCAATTTCCTTATGATTTCCTACTATTATCCTGTATTATCTTATGGCTTCGGGTTCTTATCTTCGGGTTCGGGTCCCGGAGGTGTTATGGATTTTTGTAGTGGCTCGGATTTCACTATAACCGGTAGTTCCCAGTCTCATATGACCGTAGAGCGTCACAGAACCCAATTAGACTTCTCACCCACATCATACATAAATTGTAAAGGGGCAACTCCGCTCTAGGCATAGTGATATGGTGTGGAGTAAAAGTTAGAAGCTAGGTGTGAAGGTCTGCGGTTTCGAATGTATAACTTTACTATTGTGCCCAAAAAGGAAGACCAGTTATTATTATTTTTTTTTCAAATTCTTCATTTATTCTTCCAAATTTATTTCATCGCCTTCAAAGTAATCCCCTCCGGACACAATGCACTTTTGCCCACTTTTTTTACAATCCTCAATGCATGCTAAAAAGGCATCGGCAGAGATGGCTTTCAAAGCGCGCGGTGATTCAAGTTAAATAATCAATCGACTCAAAACGGTGTCCCCGGAGTGGTCTTTTGAGTTTAGGGAATAGCCCCAGAAATCGCAAGGTGTGAATACGGTGGTTGTGGAACGATATGAGTTTCATTTTTGGTGAAAAAGTCACGGAGAATCAATGCAGTGTGATCTGGCGCATTATCGGGATGCAAACACCAAGAGTTGTCTTTCCACAAATGTGGCCTCTTTTTGCAAATAGCTTCTCGCAAACGACGCATAACACTCAAATAATATTCCTTGTTGACAGTTTGACCCGGCGGAAGGAATTCATAATGCACTACACCAAGGTAATCGAAGAAAACAGTCAACATGACCTTGATTTTTGAACGACTTTGGCGTGCTCTTTTCAGTCTTGCTTCACTTTTTCACGATATGCACTTGATTGATCGGTTGTTTCCTGTTTGTAAGCATAAATCCAAATCTCATCTCCAGTTATGATTTCTTTCAACTTGTCCTGATAGTCAGAAAGCATTGTTTCACACACTTCAACGCGACGATATTTTTCCAAACGGTGTTTTCGATACTAATCGAGATTTGACGCGTTTGAGACCCAAAATATCTTTTAAAATGGAATTGACAGATCCTTTTGAAATTCCAACATTATCAGCAAGGTCTCTAATTGTAAATAGACGGTTTGCAAGCACACAATGTTTAATTTTTTGGACGTGAGTTTCGTCAGTTGAGGTGGAGGGTCGACCAGAGGGCTCTTCGTCTTCAACGCGTTCTCTGCCTTCTTTGAACTGTTTATACCACTTCTAAACATTTTTTTCCGATATAGGAATGCCTTCTGCAACATTCTATACGTTTCTGCAATCAAAATTGAATGCAAGTTCTTTGCTCAATTCATTCAGACATTTCAAAAATCGCCGGAATCACTTTTAGCGTCTCACAAATCCAGGCGTAACTCAAACACTCCAGAATTCGAACCTGAAGCCTGTGGCACCAAAGGCCAGAGCGATAGCCAATTAGCCATTAGGCCGCTGCCGCAGCTCTATTGACATTTAACCTCCTCATTAAATTAATAATAAATTACTGAGTAAATGTGGCTGCATAACTATATTATAAAACTCATTCTTTAGATTCTAACTTTTGAATTCTCATAAGACGGCGCATTTAAGCCACTGTATTTTTGAGTGCTTCATAATTTCCTGCTATCATCATGCCAATAGTCACCGCTGGCGTTCAACTATTACTAGATGTCTCTTAACCTCCTCATCAAAAACAAGTAATATATAAAAAAAAAAAAAATTTAAGTAAATTCTTACTTTTAACTTACTTCCTACTTAAGTCCTTTATAAATAATTTTCATTCATTTTGTTTAAGTTTATCGGGCGCCCTCTATTAGTAGATACATGCAACTTAAATCTAAAAAAAATTTTAATTAATTAATTGAATTTAATGAATGAATTAATAAATGAAAAAACTGTATTCACATCCAGTGTCATCCACTACAATTAAAAAAAAAATGTATTTGGACTTGAGAGGATGAATAAAAAGTATTTTATGAACGATTGAAAATTTGAACAAGATATATATAGGGAGAGTGTGAGCTAATAGAAGGAATTGAATAATATTGAGTTATTCATTTAAAGTGGCTGCCTAAATTAATAATAAAAAAATTCATTCTTTAGATTGAATTACGCTTAAGAAGGTGCATTTAAGCCCCTGTATATTTTTTTCTAATGCGGCTGACAAACACTTAGACAGTTGTCTTGGATGCCTTAAGTCAAGCGCTTCACCGACGTTACTCACTTTGCATAACCCGGTTAGGTTTGGTTTGTCACTCAACGGTCATCTTGTGCACACTTTAGGTTAAGCAGACCGGGACCTACAGTTTAAAGTGGATTCCGAACTACTACAAACATCCATGGTTCCGCCAGGACTCGAATCCGAAACCTGTGGTACCGAGCAAAAGAGTGCTAACCACTCGGCCATTCATGCCCCAAGACCTTGTATATTGATTGTTTCATTTTCCTCACAGTTTTCTGCTATAATTTTTGCGTTATTGTTTAAAATGTTACTTTTTCAATTCATTTATCTGTTCCATGAATATAAATTCATCAAAAGGAAATTTTAGTTCATAGTTAGTATACATGCTTTCTTAATTCTCAACCATGGCTCTATTTATTTCTTCTTTTTATAAATAACTATCATTAATTAATTTAAATTTTATTATTAATTATATTTTCGTTTTATAAATAGATATATATATGTACAGGTGTGTGTGTGTGGTTCTTAAATTTCATCTGTTTAAGTGTGCTTTGATTGAAGATATATCTTGAACGTGAAGAATTATTTTATTATTATTATTTTTTTTTTCAAATTAAATTTTTTTTTTTTTTTTTTTTTTTTTTACGTGTAAAAAACCGAACATAGTTGTGAAAATGGAAATTTAAAAAAAAAAAAAAATTTTGTAAAGAAAATTGCTTGCTTTCAAAATAATTGTCAAATATTTTAAAGGGTGAAAATTTATAAAGGTTTTACTGTAGGATGAAATGCAATTTTATTAAATTTTTTCTCCTAAACTAGTGTTTATGTATGTCCATATTTATGTATTTATATACAAAGTTGTACCTCAACTTACGCTATTCGATTTAACAATTGTTACCAAAATCGCGCCAGCACGTGATATAACTCTTTGGCTCTGAAGAGCCAATCATGAGCAGATGCGTGTTGTGGAGTGATGTCTCAGTCGCCAATCATGCGTTGGCACGGGAAGAGTTGTGCCTCAACATATACTCTCGGCTCTAATTGACAATATATGTTAGGTGCGTCAGTTGATATTGGTGTGGGGGCCTGAATGGTCAAATGTCTAGCGCTCTGGTGATCGGTGCCACAGGTTTCAGCTTCGAGTCACGAAGGTTCCATAGATGTTTGTAGTGGTTCGGAATCCTCTTTAAGCCTAGGTTCCGGTCTCCTATGGATGTAGAGCGCCACAGAGCCCAATTGGACTTCTCACCCACATCATTCCCAAACTGTATAGGGGCAACTGAGTTCTATGCACAGTGATGTGGTATATTAGTAGTTCGAAATCCACTTTAAGCGTAGGTCCCGGTTTCATAGGACCGTGGAGCGTCACAGAGCCCTGTCAGACTTCTCACCCACATCATTCCCAAACTGTAAAGGGGCAACCCAGCTCTAGGCTCAGTGGTGTGCTGTAGTGTCGTAGTAGTGGTGGTATGGAGTAAAAGTTATAAGCTAGTTATAAAAGTATGTGATTTCGAATGGATATCTTTATCAGATATTAAAATGCAATCTTGTCATATGAGTTGAAGAGAGGGTACTTCTGCAGGGCCTTCATCATCATCCTTGGCGCAACAGCCCGGTGTGGGCCAAGGCCGTCTGTCTACTGGTAGATTTCGACAAGAGAGGTGTTCTGTATTTTTTACGGGGTAGGGTTGTCAGCTGTACGCCCAACGCTCAACCGTCATATGGGACGGGGACCTACAGCTTAAAGTGGATTCCGAACCGCTACAAACATCCATGACACCGCCGGGATTTGAACCCGAAACCTGTGGTACCGAGGGCCAGGCAGGGCCTTCATACCCCTAAAAAAGAAAAATGCAATCTTATAAGATAATGAAATTGCATTGCTGAGTTTTCTGACGAGTACGGTGATGTTTGTGACTAATCCTCAATGTCCTGCAGTGCGGGACGGACAACCCATGAGTGATCTACTCATGGATGGAGGGAAAGGGCAGCTTCTGTTGTGATGGAACACCTGTAGGTAGAAGTCTGACTTTTGCTCCATGACGCTCTTACAGTTATATGAGACCGGGATCTCCGGTTTAAAGTGGATTCCGAACCACTACAAGCATCCATGGCACAATCGGGACTCGAATCCGAGGCCTGTGTACCGAGCGCCAGAGCGCTAGCCACACCGCCCTCAGCCCCCTTTTTTATTGATGAGGGCCTTGCATCCACAAATAAAATGCTTAAAGATATTGTTTACAGTATTAATACCATTGCAACAATTCAATTACATTAAATATTTGTTAGTGATAGTCATACAAAAATAATGTAGTCAAGGTAATGCCTAAATATTACCTAGTAATCAGTACGATATGGGGTCTGATGGCCGACTGAATAAAACTCTGGCTCTAGGGGACATGGGTTCGAATCCCAATGATACCGTGGATGTTTGTAAGGGTTCTGAAACCACTTTAAACCGTAGATCCCGGTCCAATATGACTGTAGATTGTTGGGTTGACAACCCTACTCCATAAAAAGAAAAAATCTCATGTTTCGGAATCTGCCAGTAGGCAGACAGCCTTGCCATAACGTGGGACTGTTGTGCCATTGAATGGTTTGGTTTGTCGCTCTACGGTCATTTTTTGCACACTAATTCTATTTGGCTCTGTGACGCTCTACGGTCGTATGAATCCGAGATCTAAGGCTTAAAGTGGATTCTGAACCACTACTAACATCCAAGGCACCACCGGGATGCGAACCCGAAACCTGTGGTACCCGAGCGCCAAAGCGCTATAAATTTGGCCATATTTAATTTAAATAATCAGCTGTACTGTAAATTGGGTATACCACTTTTGTATAGGAGCCTGAATGGATGAGTGTCTGGCCCTCGATGCCACAGGTTTCGGGTTCGAGTCCCGGTGGGGCCATGGATGTTTGTAGTGGTTTAGAATCCACTTTAAAGCGTAGGTCCCGGTCTCAGATTTATAAGAGCTGTGTATCCGGTTAGTAAGAACGTCGCGGAGCCAAATCAGACTTTTAAATACTGTAAAAGTCTGATTTGGACTGAAAAGTCTGATCTATGCTCCATCACAAATATCTGCCTCTTTCACTTCAACCGTGAGTTTATACGGGTTCGAAGACATGATCTAGATGTCTACCTGTCTGGGATAAGAAACAACAACGACTTTTGTATATATTTTTACTTTACATTTCAAATCCTTTATAAGCTTGAAAATTGCAATACCTTTATATTTTATAAGCAGAAAATTGTGCTTTATAATTAAAAGCAAATAAATAAATTATTTTTTTGTAAATTTTTAAAAAATTTTTGAAATAGTTTGTTGCTTATTGTTCCACATTCAAAACCAGTTAGCTAATAATACCACGCTTAAAAGTCATTTCATTAATTTTTTCATTGTATATGTCACCGTTGAAGCGTATAATTCAGTAATCTTCCAATATAACTATATAACTTCTCATATAACTATTTGTATATTTCCCGAAATAATATAGATAACTAGTTATTTTATGAAATAACTAATGATAGACAATCTCTTAATTATTTATTTTTATTTAATTACTATTCCGACTTCTTAATGCGTAGTATAATCAATATGAATATGTGCATTTGTAACTTATACCTGACTGGGATATTAAAACAAGTAATATAAAAAAAAAAATTTTAAAGTCCGTCCCTACTTTTTTTTCACTCTATAGCAGAAAGTCCTTTATAAATAATTTGCTGTCATTTATTTTAAGTTTATCTGGCGCCATCTATTGGTAGAAATATGCTACTTAAATCTAAAAAAAACAACTAAAATTAATTAATTAAATTTAATTAATGAATTAATATTTGAAAAAACTGTATTCACATCCAGTGCCATCCACTACAAGTTCAAAAAAAAATGTATTTGAACTTGAGTAGATGAATAAAAAAATATTTTATTAGAGATTGAAAATTTGAACAAGATATATATAGGGAGAGTGTGAACTAATAGAAGGAATTGAAGGAAAAAGATCAACACGCCGATTTGCGATGTGAAGCGGCGAACCAGAGCGATGCAGGAGCGAGAGTTCGTTCGTATCGTAAAGCACAAACTAAGACGATACTGATTATACAATATGATTATCGGCAAAAGGAACAATTCTTAAACTTTCTTTGTTACATTTTTTCTATTCTTTCCCTTCTGAAATATAATGGAGAAAGGGGGAAAGTAGGAAAAACCCTATTTCTTTAGTTACACCATTCATATTTGCAGTCACGAGCATATTTTCTATTAAACATTTTAATTTTATATATATAATAGACGTTGTCCTGCCCTGAAAATAAAAAACAAATCCTGAAATCTGATGGCAGCGCCACGTAACGGGTCCAATTGGGAATCTAAACCATATCCAGGAACCTACTCAAATACACACCAAAGATTTCATCAAAATCGGTCAAGAAGTTTAGAAATTCAGTGACAAACACGCGCACAGAAGAACCCGATTGTAGCGCCACCTTCCGGGTCCAATTGTGTATCTAAACCATCCAGGAACCTACTCAAATACACACCAAAGATTTCATCAAAATCGATCAAGCCGTTTAGAAATTCAGTGACAAACGCGGGCACAGAAGAACCCGATTGAAGTGCCACCTACCGGATGCAATTGTGAATCTGAACCATCTAGGAACCTACTCAAATACACGCAAAAGATTTCATCAAAATCGGTCAAGCCGTTTAGAAATTCAGTGACAAACACGCGCACAGTAGAACCCGATTGAAGCACCACCTACCGGCTCCAATTGTGAATCTAAACCACCTAGAAACCTACTCAAATACACGCAAAAGATTTCATCAAAATCGGTCAAGCCGTTTAGAAAATCAGTGACAAACGCGGGCACAGAAGAACCTGATTGAAGTGCCACCTTTGCAATTGTGAATCTAAACCACCTGAAACCTACTCAAATACACGAAAAGATTTCATCAAAATCGGTCAAGCCGTTTAGAAAATCAGTGACAAACGCGGGCACAGAAGAACCCGATTGAAGCACCACCTACCGGCTCCAATTGTGAATCTAAACCACCTAGAAACCTACTCAAATACACGCAAAAGATTTCATCAAAATCGGTCAAGCCGTTTAGAAAATTCAGTGACAAACGCGGGCACAGAAGAACCCGATTGAAGTGCCACCTACCGGCTCCAATTGTGAATCTAAACCACCTAGAAACCTACTCAAATACACGCAAAAGATTTCATCAAAATCGGTCAAGCCGTTTAGAAAATCAGTGACAAACGCGGGCACAGAAGAACCTGATTGAAGCACCACCTACCGGCTCCAATTGTGAATCTAAACCACCTAGAAACCTACTCAAATACACACAAAAGATTTCATCAAAATCGATCAAGCCGTTTAGAAAATCAGTGACAAACGCGGGCACAGAAGAACCCGATTGAAGCCCACCTTCCGGCTCCAATTGTGAATCTAAACCACCCAGAAACCTACTCAAATACACACAAAAGATTTCATCAAAATCGGTCAAGCCGTTTAGAAATTCAGTGACAAACACGGGCACAGAAGAACCTGATTGAAGCACCACCTACCGGCTCCAATTGTGAATCTAAACCACCTAGAAACCTACTCAAATACACACAAAAGATTTCATCAAAATCGGTCAAGCCGTTTAGAAAATCAGTGACAAACACGGGCACAGAAGAACCCGATTGTAGCGCCACCTTCCGGGTCCAATTGTGTATCTAAACCATCCAGGAACCTACTCAAATGAACACAAAAGATTTCATCAAAATAGGTCAAGCCGTTTAGAAATTCAGTGACAAACACGGGCACAGAAGAACCTGATTGAAGCACCACCTACCGGCTCCAATTGTGAATCTAAACCACCTAGAAACCTACTCAAATACACGCAAAAGATTTCATCAAAATCGGTCAAGCCGTTTAGAAAATCAGTGACAAACACGGGCACAGAAGAACCCGATTGTAGCGCCACCTTCCGGGTCCAATTGTGTATCTAAACCATCCAGGAACCTACTCAAATGAACACAAAAGATTTCATCAAAATCAGTCAAGCCGTTTAGAAATTTAGTGACAAACACGCGCACAGAAGAACCCGATTGAAGCGCCACCTTCCGGATGCAATTGTGAATCTGAACCATCTAACCTATACACGGAACCTACTCAAATACACGCAAAAGATTTCATCAAAATCGTTCAAGCCGTTTAGAAATTCAGTGACAAACACGGGCACAGAAGAACCCGATTGAAGCACCACCTACCGGCTCCAATTGTGAATCTAAACCAACCTAGAAACCTACTCAAATACACGCAAAAGATTTCATCAAAATCGGTCAAGCCGTTTAGAAAATCAGTGACAAACACGGGCACAGAAGAACCCGATTGTAGCGCCACCTTCCGGGTCCAATTGTGTATCTAAACCATCCAGGAACCTACTCAAATGAACACAAAAGATTTCATCAAAATCAGTCAAGCCGTTTAGAAATTTAGTGACAAACACGCGCACAGAAGAACCCGATTGAAGCGCCACCTTCCGGATGCAATTGTGAATCTGAACCATCTAGGAGCCTACTCAAATACACGCAAAAGATTTCATCAAAATCGTTCAAGCCGTTTAGAAAATCAGTGACAAACACGGGCACAGAAGAACCCGATTGTAGCGCCACCTTCCGGGTCAATTGTGTATCTAAACCATCCAGGAACCTACTCAAATGAACACAAAAGATTTCATCAAAATCGGTCAAGCCGTTTAGAAATTCGGTGACAAACACGCGTACAGAAAAAACCCGATTGAAGCGCCACCTACCGTAATTTAATAATAGCGTAATATAATAATAACCTAATATAATCTATATATACCGTAATCTATAATCTAAACCATCTAGGGACCCACCGGGGATGCATGACTGGCGACATCACTCCCCACTATGATCTGTCGCGTGATTGGTTCTTTAGTGGTGACGCAACATCAGCGCTGGCGCGATATCGGTAACAAAAATATGACGTAAGTCGAGGTACGACTTTGTACATAAAAACGTAAAATCTTTGTCCGATATGACTGTAAAGCGTTGGGCGTAGGACTGATAACCCTACCCCGTAAAAAGCATCTCCTGTCCTGAAATCTGCATATAGCCAGACGGCCATGGCCCACAAGGGGGTTTTTACGCTAATGGAGGTTTGGTGTGGTTTATCTACGATCATTTTGTGCACGCTTTAGGCTAATTAGACCGTGACCTACAGTTCAATGTGGATTCCGAACCACTAACACACATGCTAGCCACTGCCAGCATTCGAACCTGAAGCCCGTGGTACCAAACGCCAGAGAACTAGCCAGTTCTAGGAGTAATGGATCTTGAAGAGGTCTAATGTATCTTTAGATAGTTGATAGATACTTGAAAGGAATAAATTTTGAGGCGGCCTAATAGATCTTGAGTTTATAGGTAAATGTCTTGCAAGAGTGAATCTTTAGATAACCTGATACAGAGGTAGTTCATTAGATTCCGAGATTGATGACTGAGAAGAATGCATCTTCAGATGATCGATATCATTATGTCAAGCAGAATTTCCTGTCGTTACCCCTTTAAGAAATGAATTTTCTTTAAAACTTAAATTTTACTTTAAAATTTTTTTAGGAGACATTGATTCCAATTATACTAAAAAAATAATTAAACTAATCTATGCCCACTAATTGGATATGGGGAGGCCATTAACACGATCGTGCGGGTTAGGCTTTTCCATGAAAAATATTCAAAAATGCCTCACCAGCACGATCTCGGGCTTAAATGGTTACAGTATAGGCAAGAATTTATTGGTCTTTGACAGAAGACAGATCATGATAGTTAAAAGGTTAGATTTTAGTACATTGGAAGTTGGAAGTTTTGTCAGCTGTTCATAAGATAAAGTAGTTAACACACATTAATTTAGTTGCAAGCAGGGTTTGGCTTGTAGCTCTACGGTCATTTTGTGTACACTTTGGGCTAATTAGACCTCTACCTGCAGTTTAAAGTGGAATCTGAACCACTCACAAACATCCATTCCAACGCCAGGATTCGGACCTGAAGCCTGTGGTACCAGACGCCAGAGAGCTAGCCAATTGGCCATAAGGCCTCTAGCAAGAAAGGGAGATATCCAGCTGAAGGCAATGTAATGGGTGGCCAAGAACTATTAATAACAAAGGTCAGCCTACTATTAATGACAAAGGTTAGTGTTGTCAGCTCTTTTTCAGTGTCTATCATTATGAATATCGGACTATCATTATCAATGTGGACATAGTAAAGGTCGTAGGTGTAGAGGTCATAGGTCATGCAATATATGACTTCTAGAAGGCCTTAGTTCTACTTCATTGTTCTTTCATAAGAACAATGAAGTAGAACTAAGGCCTTCTAATTGTATGTAGAATAGATACAGTTATTATAAAGGCGGTCTTATGTTTTGACTAATTTTTATATAAAACTGCTAAAATATCTCTGTAGAGATATTTTAATAATCTAATTTTCTATTTTAATCTAATCTCTATTTTAATAATTAATATTTTAATAGTAGAGATATTTTAAAATATCTCTGCAGAATATTTTAATGTAACTAAATAATAGGTAAAATAATAATAAATAATAGGTCTTTTAGATTGCTCCACGCTCATAACAATATCACACTTTAGAACAGATTTTATTGGTGTTTTCTTTTTTCAACACAGGTCATATTTATCTGCTTGCTGCTTTTTCTGCCTCTGAGTTTCGGCAATGTGTACGAAGATCCGCCAGAGGTTGACGAAGACCTGAAGAGTGGCAGAAGCAGAGACACTCGTGTCCTGAGGAGGAAGGATGGCGTGTCCCGGAGATCTCCGGAGTGGAAAACCGGGCTCGTTTCCTGGATGGCGGAGAGGGCCGAAGGTGAAGAAGCGGGGGAGAGGCGAAAGAGACACAGAATCCAAAAGCGATCCAGTCACCACGAGAATCGGAGAGACGTTGAGGACAACGTCGGAAAGCGGGCAAGAAAGAGCAAAAGCAAAAGCGAACCTAGGAAAGGGGGGAGAAACGAACATGGGAGGAAAAGGAGCCAGCGCGGCAATTCCAAAAGAACGCAGAAAGCAAAACGCAAAAAGAAGTTGAGGAAGTTTCCGGCACACAAGGAGGTGTGCTACTGCGAACCTGAAGGAGTTCAGAGAGCTCTGGAAGGAAAGGACACTGCCATTTGCATTTGTGGCCCCAAGGAGGGTCAGTGGAGGAAAGAATACAGAAAAAAATTAAAAGAAAACAAGGAAAAGCAATCAAGTACCAGCAGCCCCAACATAGGAATAGGAACCACCCCATCTAAAGAAACTAAACAAGTAGAATCCAAATCAAGCACGACAGAAGAAAGGACCGAGACTTCGAGGGAAGCAGGTGGAACTGACGACGAAATGGAACTGGTCAAAAGGGAATCAGTCGATCGCGACTCCGAGATGGTCGACGAAAAAAATAAAAGTTCAGTTGAGAATTGGGAAATAGTCGAAGAGGAGGAGGATTCTGGACCGAACGTGGACTTAAAGAAAAAGGGAAGTAAAAAGAAACCTCGTTTGAAAAAAAATAACACATTTATGAGTGAGAGGAAAAGCAAAACAGTAAAAGGTGGGCATACTAGGGAAAACGATCGTGGCCCGAAATTTGGAAGAAGAGCCTTGGTACTGGAGAAACGAAGAAACAGAGGAAGAAACAATCCTCTCATTAGTGGTAGAAGACAGGGAAGAAATTGTCCCCATGGCCGTGGAAGAAATAATCTTCAATTCCTTAGTAGAAGAGCGGGAAGAAATTATCCCCATGTCCGTGGCAGGAGACACGGAAGAAATTATCCCCATGTCCGTGGCAGGAGACACGGAAGAAATTATCCCCATGTCCGTGGTAGGAGACACGGAAGAAATTATCCCCATGTCCGTGGTAGGAGACACGGAAGAAATTATCCCCATGTCCGTGGTAGGAGACACGGAAGAAATTATCCCCATGTCCGTGGCAGGAGACACAGAAGAAATTATCCACGTGTCCATGTTAGGAGAACGGTAACCCCTACTTATTTCAAATATTCAGTCCCAGTTGGAAGAAGGCATCCAGATATCAGGGGCAAAAAACGTAAGATAAAAATGTGGGATTCTGATATAAACGATGGAAAATATCCAGGTATGATAGGAAAGGAGAAACTTGGAGGAATTAGAAGAAGATATGTAAATTACCCTGACGCAACAGAAAGTATTTCAGACCTTTGGGGTGATACTGACTACGAGGATGATTTAGACATTCCATATGTCAGAGGAGAAGAAATAACTCCACCTATAGGACGTAGAAGAAGAGGAAGATTGTATCCAAGCAGAAGAATTACATACACAGGGGATGATGTTCATGACGAAAGAGATTATCCAGGAAGAAATAGAATACTTCTACCAGAAAAATATGAAAAAGAACACAGATTCTATCCAGATGTAAGAAAAACATGGTTTGATGAAGTTGATTACCCAAATAAAAGAAGTAGAAAAAGAATGAGAAAAGGTCACCCAAATATAAAGAAAAAAAGAGGACGATTGCCTCAAAAAGTAACAATAAGAAACGTACAGCGGATTAAAGACACGTGGGATAGTCCTGAGAATCATCATGAAAAACGAAGAAGACTTCCTCCTCGGAAACGTAAAATACGGGACAGACTGCATCCAGCTGATGAAATCGGTAAGCCAAGGAAGACAAATGCATGGGACGATGAATTTGACTATCCGGAAGAAGTTAGAAGGACAGTAATACCATCTAGAAGACACAGACCTAAGGGACATTTGCATCCAGGAAGATTTAGGGATATAGTGTATGAAACTGAAATTAAAAGAGGCAGGCGTTATCCAAATAGAATACTTCCATTTGGAAAGCCCCCCAAAAGGCGCGGGTTGTATACAGAAGAAAACATCGGTAAGCCAAGGAGGACAAAAGAATGGGACGATGACTGTGATTATCCGGAAGTAGTTAGAAGGACAGTAATACCATCTAGAAAACACAGATCGAGGGGACGTTTGCATCCAGGAAGATTTAGGGATAAAGGGGATGAAACTGAAATTGAAAGAGGCAGACGTTATCAAAATAGAATACTTCCATTTGGAAAGCCCCCCAAAGGGCGCAAGTTGTATACAGAAGAAAACATCGGTAAGCCAAGGAGAACAAAAGCATGGGACGAGGACTTTGACTATCCGGACGCAGTTAGAAGGACAGTAATACCATCTAGAAGACACAGACCGAGGAGACGTTTGCATCCAGGAAGATTTAGTTATATAGTGGATGAAACTGAAATTGAAAGAGGCAGACATTATCCAAATAGAATACTTCCATTTGGAAAGCCCCCCAAAAGGCGCAAGTTGTATACAGAAGAATACATCGGTAAGCCAAGGAGGACAACAGCATCGGACGATGAATTTGACTATCTGGAAGTAGTTAGAAGGACAGTAATACCATCTAGAAGACACAGACCGAGGGGACATTTGCATCCAGGAAGATTTAGGGATATAGAGGATGAAACTGAAACTGAAAGAGGCAGACATTATCCGAATAGCATACTTCCCTTTGGAAAGCCCCCCAAAAGGCGCAGGTTGTATACAGAAGAAAACCTCGGTAAGCCAAGAATTTCAAAAGCATGGGACGATGAATTTGACCTTCCTGATACAAGGATAAGGAAAAGAATGCACCCCAGAGTTGGAAGAAATAGACCATTTCATCCAAGAGGGAGAATAGAATCCATAGATGAAATTGCGGATTCAGGAAATGGTAATGAACGAGAAAGGCAGTATCCAAGTAGAAGGGGAATATTTCCATCTCAAATACTTAAAAAAAAAATTTTGTTACATCCAAAATGGAAAAGACCAAGACGGTCATGGACGGTGAATGATGAATTTGACTACCCAGACACAAGGAGAAGAAAAAGGGTAAAATCTACAGGAATCAGGCCTTGGAGACGTCTGCCTCCAAATATAAGAGGCAGAATAGCAGGTACGAAACACGATGTTTTTCCTTCTGAAAAAAGATCCAGATTGTATCCAGATGATAAAATAGGTAAACCAAGAAGCCAGGAGACTTGGGACTATGATTTTGACTACCCTGATATACGTCAAAGGGCAAGAATACCATCTGAGAGGCAAAGACCGAAAGGACGTTTGCATCCAAGTATAGGAGAAAGTATTGTTGAATTTGAAAAGTTCAGAGATTACCCGGGTAGAAGAAGAATATTTCCGTCTTGGAAACCTAAAAAGTATGTCACATGGCGTCCTAGAGTAAGAATCGGCAAGCCAAGAAGAACAATGGCATGGGATGAGGACTTTGTTTATCCTGGAAGAAAAAGAATTCCATCTACAGGACGAAGACCAAGAGGACGTTTGCATCCAAATATAAGAAGAAATACAACGAACATGAGGGATATTGAATTTGAAAAACTCAGAGATTATCTAGGGAGAAGAAGAACGGGAGAATTGGAGAGAATGGAGAGAATTCCCAATGAGAGAATTGGTGAACTAAAACATGCACGGAGATGGGATGAAGACTTTGACTACCCGGATACCATGATATTAAAAGGAATACCATTTAGAAGGCGTTTGCAACCAAATATGAGAGGAACTATGAGATGTCAGGTGCAGGACACTGTATGCGGAACAATGTTTCCATCAAGGAAACTTAATAACAGATTGTATCCAAATGAAAGAGTAGGGGGGGAAATTATGTTAGAAAGAAAGAAACGATTGTATCCAAGTATGAGAGAGAGAGTAGTCGGCAGAGGGGATGATTTCATCGAACCTGATAAAGTGAGACGGCTTTTTGTACCTGGTACAAGATTATATCCAGATAAAGGTAAAAGGACACAAATGTGGAATGAATACTTCGCCCTGCCAGATGCGCTGGGGAAAAAAAGAGTGACATTAGATGAAAGGAGAAGATTGCCTCCAAATGTTAGAAGAAAAATTGGCCGCCCATTTGGCGTTATTGCAGATGAAAGAGATAGACATTTTCCGGAAAGGAGATGGTCTCTCATACCTAAAGCCCTTAGAAATGGGATAGGAATCTATCCAGATGGAAGAACCAGAACGCAAACATGGGATGAAGATTTTGGTCCTCTAGATTCTGGAAGAAAAAGAATATTATTGGAGAAAAGAAAAAGAAGATTTCATCCAAGTGTAGATGGAAGAATTATTCAAAAAGACAAAGTTTATCCTGGAAGACAAAAGAGTCTTACACCGTGGGCACTTGCATTTGAAAGCAGATTGCCACCAAATGGAAAGAAGACGTTTGATATAGAATTTGTCTACCCAGGAATAGCAGGAGGAAGAAGAACACGATTGTATCCAAGCATAGGAGGAAGAAGCACAGACGTATGGGGCGATATTATACCTAGACGTGATAGATATACTGGTGGAAGAAGAATTCTACTACCTCGGCCGATTAGAAGACTAGAAAGAATACTTGCACTTGAAAAAGGGAGAAATAGAAATAGGGTACAGACTTGGGGTAAAAAGTTTGTCTACCCAGATGTAGGAGGAAGAAGCACGTACGTATGGGGCGATATTAAACCTAAAAGGGGTAGACTTCCTGGAGGAAGAAGAAGCTCGTACGGATGGGGCGATATGAAACCTAAAAGAGACAGACATTCTGAAGGAGGAAGAAACACGTACGTATGGGGCGATATTAAACCTAAAAGAGATAGACATTCTGGAGGAAGAAGAAGCACGCCCGTATGGGGCGATATTAAGCCTAAAAGAGATAGACATTCTGGAGGAAGAAGTAGCACGCACTTATCGGGCTATATGAAACCTAACAGAGATAGGCATTCTGGAGGAAGACGCCCGCACGTATGGGGCGATATTAAACCTAAAAGAGATAGACATTCTGGAGGAAGAAGAAGCACGCACGTATGGGGCGATATTAAACCTAAAAGAGATAAACATGCTGGAGGAAGAAGAAGCACGTATGTATGGGGCGATATTAAACCTAAAATAGATAGACTTCCTGGAGGAAGAAGTAGCACGTACGTATGGAGCGATATTATACCTAAAATAAATAGACTTCCTGGAGGAATAAGCAGCTCGTACTTATGGGGCGATATGAAGCCTAAAATAGATAGACTTCCTGATGGAAAAAGAAGCACTTACGTATGGAGCGATATTATACCTAAAATAGATAGACTTCCTGGAGGAATAAGCAGCTCGTACTTATGGGGCGATATGAAGCCTAAAATAGATAGACTTCCTGATGGAAAAAGAAGCACTTACGTATGGAGCGATATTATACCTAAAATAGATAGACTTCCTGGAGGAATAAGCAGCTCGTACTTATGGGGCGATATTAAATCTAAAATAGATAGACTTCCTGGAGGAAGAAGAAGCACGTACGTATGGGGCGATATTAAACCTGAAATAGATAGAATTCCTGGAGGAATAAGAAACACGTACGTATGGGGCGATATAAAACCTAAAATAGATAGACTTCCAAGACGAAGAAGAAGCCCGTACATATGGAGCGATATTACACCTAAAATAAGTAGAAATCCTGGTGGAATAACAATTCACGAAGCAAGCAAAAGTAGAAAGGAGGGAAGACTTAGAACAAAAAGACAAGCTAATCATGGTGACTTTGATAGAGCAATTTTGATAATAGAAACAAGAAGGAGGAGAGGAATTCCACGAGAAGAACGTGCAAGAAGAACTCCTCGCGACAAGCGTGACACTTTGGACGCATTCAAGAATACTGATTATGGGAATCCTGCGTCTGTATCGAAGAAAAAAGGAATATAAAAAAAAAATTTAAGTCAATTCCTACTTTTTTTCACTATATTGTAGAAAGGTCATTTATAAATAAAGTTGAAATTTTCCTCTTACATCTGGCGCCATCTATTGGTAGATATAAGCAACTTAAATCTAAAAAAAAAACTAAAATGAGTAAATTAAATTTAAGGAATGAATTAATATTTGAAAAAACTGTATTAACATCGAATGTCATCCACTACAAGTTCAAAAAAATGTATTGGAACTTGAGTGGATGAAGGAAAAATATATTATTAACGATTGAAAATTTGAACACGATATATATACATATATATATAGGGAGAGTGTGAACTAATAGAAGGAATTGAAAAAGGAGTCCTTGGGAAAGGTAAACAGGAATAAATATAATTGGAAGACGAGATAGGTACTGGGACTAACATGCACATGCCCCTTGTAGGTCTTTTGTAAGTGCATTATCCTTAGCAAATAACTTTTGTAGGAAAAAATATGCATTAAAGTAAAAATATCGTTTAATAAGTCGCCCAAGAAGAGATTTGATAAACTTACCAGTTTACGATACAGGAAAATTGTTGTACTTGACGTACTAATTCTGAATTTTATTGTTTCTTAATTCTTTGAGATTGATGATCTTCAAGCAAAAGTCAAAAATTTTCTGCCATGTCAGAAAATCTTCACATCTTTTGAATACAAAATTTTAATGTCTTCTTAAAAATTCTTTTGTGCTGTTTTTATGAATAAAAATTCGAAATGATCTTCAAAATTGCTTTGGTCTTTAATTATTAATTAGTCATTACTGGTTTATTTATTTATTATTTTTTTTTTTTTTTTTTTAGAATTCACAATTTTCTTGAAATTTGGTGCACTAATAATCGTATCTTGTTATAATGTTTGGGTATGAAACAATGATTTAGGAATGTTTGGCGTTAATATTTTTAGGAAAAAAATGTTCCTGAAGATAAGTAACAATCATACTTATTTTCCAATATTAACTTTTCGAATTAAAAAACGAATTAATTTCGAATTAATTGAGCTAGGAAAAATCATTTAAAATAACTAATTATATTCAGAGCCGACATTTTACATATGTTTAATGCATAGGTGCCAACTCAAATGATCTTGCCGGCCACTTTGGAAATGTGGCTCCGCGTAACTCCGCAGGCCGCATATAAAATCTTATATCCCCCTATTAGATGTAGATCCACTATAGACATTTTTTGGAGTAAAAAATTGAAACATAATGTGTTATTATTTTTGTGTTTACTATTATTCTTACATGTAAACATAGATAATAGAATAATAATGATACTAAACGCATATTGTAAAAAAATATATAACACTCAAAATGAAATATAAAAAATATACAAATTTAAACGAAATAAAAAAAAGTGAAATCATTAAAAAATATTTATTTTACGAGTGCGATATGTGTTTCTCCACTCATCATGAGTGCAGAATATAGTTTAATGATTCTGCGAACTCATAACTGTGAACTCATAAATAAAACGAGCACTATCTGTCCTATATTCGCAAGAATATTATTTTAAAGTCAAAGTTAATTTTTTCTCATCATTTCGACAGTTAATTTTAGAATTAGGGATGCACACATAAAGTATTTTTAAATGCATTGGTTTTCACTCCTTTGGCCATTCTAAAATAAATATATTTTGTAAAAGTGTGATAAATTTCACGGGCTGGAAAAATATTCAAGGCGGCCGCGGGTTGGCCACTCCTGAATTAGTCATTATTTTTTTATTATTTTTTAATGCAGCAATTTTTTTAAATTTTTTTTTTGTACTTATATTTGTATCTTATTATAATTTTTGGGTATAAAACAATGATTTATGAATGCCTGGCATTACTATTTTCAAGAAAAAAAACGTTTCTGAAGATAAGTAACAATCATACTTATTTTCCAATATTAACTTTTTGAATTAAACTAAAAATTAAATCGTTAATGCTTTAACTAAAACTGTCAATAATCATCCATGAAAGAATCTATTTAAAATATTTTAATTCAATACACACACTCAAGAGCCAAAACATTATGACCACCCCTACATTTTGCAATGAACTCGCCTGGATGACGTGGAAGGCACGTGATCAGGTGGAAGTGGCATTTAACTGGTATTAAGTGGTGGTATTAATCCATGGCAAGGCGGGTTGAAGCTGTGTTGCGCGCCAAAGGTGGGCCAAATCGTTATTGACAGGTGGTCATAAAGTTTTTCCTCTTGAGTGTACATAAAATCATTCAAAACTTGTAGTTAAAATTTCATTATATTCCGAAAATTATGACTGTTGATTTAGGGTGCTAATTTCATGATGCAGCATTATCCATGACACTGAATATCTGCTATCCTATTTGAGTAACAGGTATATTAGTACAGGTCTCATTAGTACAAAACACTAATAGCTTGTAATTTAAATGTACACGACACTATTTATCTGCTGTCAGATTAGAGTCATAGGTTGTCATTATGCATCATTATGTTAAAGAATATACATTCCTTCCCTTAGGAATGAAATGCTATATCTTTTCTCGTGGGAAAAATACTAAAGTACAGTCCGTGTTGGACACATAGAGTACCAATACTACTGTGCCCAAAAAGTAAGACCAATTTTTTTTTCAAAAACTCTTTATTTATTCTTCCAAATTTATTTCTTCTTCTTCAAAGTTATCCCCTCCGGACACAATGCACTTATGCCAACTTTCTTTCCAATCCTCAATGCATGCTAAAAAGACGTCGGCAGGGATGGCTTTCAAAGCGAGCGGCGATTCACATTGAATCACTTCCATCGATTCAGTTTTGAGTTTAGGAAATAGCCAGAAATCGCACGATGTGAATACGGTGGTTGTGGAACGATATGGGTTTCATTTTTGGCGAAAAAGTCACGAAGAATCAATTCAGTGTGAGCTTTCGCATTCAGTGTTTCCGGTACCAATCGAGATTTGACGCGTTTAAGGCCCAAAATGGAATTGACTTGACCTTTTGAAATTCCAACATCAGCAGCAAGGCCTCTAATTGTAAATGGACGGTTTGCAAGCAGCAAATCTTTCATTTTTGGACGTGAGCTTCGTCGGTTGAGGTTGGTGGTCGACCAGAGGGCTTTTCATCTACAACGCGTTCTCTGCCTTCTTTGAACTGTTTATACCACTTGAAATTCCATAAGCCCCGGGAATTTTAAATTGAAAATTGGTCTTACTTTTTTACGCCAAAAAATTTATTAAAAGAATATTAATGTCAAATAGTTAGAAAAATTACATTTATTGGCAGCTAAAAAAATGAAAGCTTTCTCTTGAGAATTGTTGTATGAGAGTGGACTTTTTTCCTCCCTTCACATCAGCACAACAGGTAGTAAAAGCCAATAGAAAAGATTATCGCCAAAAATCGCCAAACTACCGTTACGTATGTAAAAGCTGCAAAGTAAAAGTCAAGTGAGGTGCATGATCACGTGAGTATTATGTTTGCCCCAACTAGTAACCCCAATGCTCACACTATTTTATAATTACTCTGGGTGGATCATGAAGAAAATAACAATTTAACAATAAATAATAAATTGTATTCATGCTGGCAAGAGAGTCTTCTTTGGCGTTCAGGATAAATGGTCACTAGATCAATGGAAAGGGCCTCGAGACAGAGAGAGAGAGAGGAGAAAGGCCACCTGAGGCCCATGGAAGGACTTTTCAGCTTATAGATTTAACATGCCTATCTTTGGTATAGACATGCTAAATTTATACTAGCTAGATCATTCATCAGTTTCAGTAAGATCAATAAATAAAATACGTGGCGTGGCCTAGTTGACAGAACGTTTAAACCCTTGGAGCTGAGTTCGAAACCCGGCCCGATTCGTGACCCATTGGAAAATGTAGCTATCGTGCAGGAGGGCTGAGGTTTGAATCCACTCGAGTCATTGCTGCAGTCACTGCTTTCAGAAATGAGGAGGCTCTATGCAATTATGAAATTGTGTATAAAAACATTTCGCCTTGATAATCAGGCTGCTGGTTGCAGTTTTCCGGTTTTCCTCCCATATCACACGTAAATGTGGTAGATGCCCTTAAAAGCACTTAAAGAAGCTTTTTCCTCCCCCATCTGCAGATGGGCTGTTCGTGGTGTGCATGAAGCCGTCCTACGTTAAACCCTCAATTTTCGCGGCCTGATGGCCAATTGGTTAGCGCTCTGGCCTTTGGTACCACAGACTTCAGGTTCGAATCCTTGCAGTGGCATGGATGTTTGTTAGTGGCTCCACGTTAAACTGTAGTCCAAAGTGTGCATAAAATGACCGTAGAGCGACAAACCAAACCAAACCCTCAATTTTCAAACTGGTAGGGGATTACATAGTCCTACGTAGGAGAGAGTAAGGTGTCTAGAAAAGAAAAAGTTCAAAATCCGACAAGCAAAGCTGAACCATAAGTTAATAAATCTTTGCCATGAATGGGCTTGGTAAATCTATAAGTTGAAAAATTCTTCCGTGGTGCTCAAAATGAAGGTCAGAAGAGTGCGAAATCCCTCCAGATGTCACTATTGTAATTGCTTGTTTTAAATTACCGTAGAAAAAGACTAAATGGAAAGAAGAAGTCTAATCTCGCACTGACAGGCCATCTTCTACGACAGGGGTGGCCAATGCGACGCCCGCATGCGGCCCGGCTTGAATATTTTACCGGCCAGTGAGATGTATCACACTTTTACAAAATATATTTATTTTAGAATGGCCAAACAACCAATGTATTAAAACAAATACATTATGTGTGCATCCCTATGGTCAAAAATGAGCTGTCGAAATGATGAGAAAAAATGAACTTTGATGTTAAAATGATATTCTTGCGAATATAGGACAGATATTGCCTGTTTTATTCATGAGTTTACATTTATGAGTTCGCACATAATTAAATTATATTTCCTGCGAACTCATGATGACCGCTCATCTTGGAACATCTAATATAACATATTCTATGTTTCACTTTAAATGACCTCAGTGTCCATCCCTATATACGCACAGTGGATTGTTGATAGCAAAACAATCCGGACACACAATGCAATATTGAATTAAAACACATTTTTGAAACATCATATTCAAAAATAGATTTTTATAATGTGTACGTCGCAAAAGAGAAATTTTCCAATTTGAGAAATCTGGCATAAAAAGTTGTTAGTGCTTTTGGTTCAACTTACACCTGCGAATAGCTTTTTTTTTCCGAAAATGAAATTCACCCAACACAAAACACGCTCAAACATAATGGACGCAATACCCATGATGATGTGTCAATACCCAAATTGAGATCGATTTGCAAAAATTAAGGGAAAGAGTGGAGAAACACATATCGCACTCGTAAACTAAATGTTTTTTAAGGATTTCATTTTTTTTATTTCATTTATATTTATATAATTTGTATTTCATTTTTAGTGCTATATATTTCTTTACAGTGTGCATATAGTGTCATTATTATTATATTATCTATGTTCACATGTGAGAATAACAGTAAACACAACAATAATAACTCATTGTAATTCAATTTTTCACTCCAAAAAAATGTCTATAGTATGTCTAAATCTAATATTGGGATCTATAATTTTTAAAGGCGGCCCACGGAGTTAGGATGCTTTTCCAAAGTGGCTTGAATATTTTTGTGTGGCCCGTGAGATTTCTCACACTTTTACTAAATATATTTATTTTATAATGAATTTATTTTATAATTTTACCAGTGAAAACTAATGCTTCAATTTTTCACTCCAAAAAAATGTCTATGGTGGGTCTAAATCTAATAGGGGGAAATATATAATTTTATAAGTGGCCCGCGGAGTTATGGTGCATTTCCAAGGTGGCCCGCAAGATAATTTGGGTTGGCCACCCCTGTTCTACAACGACTCAGGCATCATCATCATTAAAAACAAAAGATCTTCTGAAAGTTTCTCGCTATACTTTTGCAAACTTGATGAGATTCAGAAAACTTTCCGCAACAGCACTTTTGATGAACCACGAATTGATTCGAAGTTGAAGATTCAATCAAACCGAACCTGAACTCGCCTTAAATCACCCGTCGTTTTCATTAAGAAAGTGTTCCATTTCCTGAAGGAAGGAAAACTAATCTCCTGGCAGAAGGAGGGAGACACCTCATCTCTACCTGGGACCGATAAATATTTTCATTGGAAGACATAAATCGAACGTCATTAGACAGACGGGGAGATCGCTATCGAACTCACCCTCCCCCTCCCCCCTTTTGTCTTAATGGTCAAGACATTCGGAAAAAAGGATTCAATCGGGAGGGGGTGGGAAAACTTTTCTTTCCCTTCTTTAATGAGGAGAGATAATTTCGGAGACTGGGGGATGGGGGTGGAAAAAAGATAGGGGGCTTTAATCTCGATCGCATCACCTTTACAGGGGGGGAGGGGGAGGTGCCTTTCGTCCGTCATTAGGGTCCTGGAGCCACCTAATTAACATCCTGAGTTAAACGGCGCTCGAACACGGCTATTAGCACTTGGAAAGCACTAATCTGGCTCATTAATTAGCCCGGCCTTTGTTTCATTGCTGATGCCTTATCGCGTAATATGTCATTTTTATCTTCACTTCGCTTCCCCATCGATTTCTTCTCCACCCCAACCCACCCCCTCGCACCCCCTAATGGTCGGGGAAAAGTTTTCTCGGAGAGCGAGACGAACTCTCACTATCTTCGCTAATGTCACCACATTAAATAATTATTGTTCTACGCACACCGCACGTGTAATTAGAGTAATGAAAACACGTCCGCCCCCTCCACCCCTCACCCCCGAGCGATTCTTTATCTCTTCACTTCGCTTCCATGTCTTAGTTTTTTACTCTTAATTACTCCCGCTCGTATTTTCGGGATAATCATTAAGAAAGCAGCTAGCTGTTGGTTCTCCCGGATTTTTTTTTCTACTCTCTCTCTCTCTCTCTCTTCCCGTTTCTCTGTCTCTCTCTTTCTCAATTTCCGTTTTTTCCCCCCTTTCTGCTCCCTTTCCTCTCCACCCCCATCACCCCCTCTGCGGCTAATGGTTTGCGGTTTTGTGGTTGTTCTTCTTTTCTGGTATTTTTGTTTCAATTTAACGGGAGGGTGTTCTGCTTTTCAATTCTTTTATTTCCTTTTCGCGGTGTCTCTCTCTGATTTTTTTTTATCCAACTCATTCATCCCCTCCCCGCCCCCCTCTTCGAAGCGTATGTGTCTTGTTTGCCGTCGTCTGCTATCTTCTGCTGCCCCCTCCCCTAAAAACAAAGAACAGGGGTGTGTTCTACTGGCTTTTTGTTTTACGCTTCAACTGATAATTTGCAAAACACTCTTTTGAACCCCCCTTTCCACCCACCCCCCTTCGGCGAGCGCAAACGATATCATTTTGGTGTGTTCCACAAATTGTTGTTTCTTGATGAGTCTTTTTTCGGAACACTTTTTTTTTTCGACATCCCAAACGATAAAACGGGGCCGCTTAAAGAGTTAATTGTTTCCTAATGAGATTTGGCTACTTTTTGGAAGCATTGGTTTCGCTTCGAATGTCTCTTTCTATCTGATGCTCTGGACACTGTCAGACATTTTTTACATCCCGCCATAATCTCAGAACTTTGGAATTTCTAACCAATGGTTCTCCTTTCTGCCGCTGATTATTCCTTCCACCCCTGAACCACGTGTTGCATCCCCCCCTCCACTGTAAAGCACTTGCATTCCAGATTCTATTTTAAAAAATGGGTGGGAAATCGTGTATTAAGTTATAATGGAGGTCTTGTTCGTTATTTCTAGCTAAAATAAACTGGAAGACTTAGCTAAAACCGCATTTATTTAATCATCCTTATTTTCAATGAAATCTTTCCAAACAGCTTTGCAATACTTTTTTTTTTTTTAAATAAAATTAATGTAGTTTTTTTACCTTGTAAAAAAGTCAACTTCATTTGCAATTTCGTTGCCTCAATACTGCAAAATGATTCTGTACATTTCTAGAAATATTGATTGGTTTGGTTTGTCGCTCTACAGTTATCTTGTGCACCACTACGGGCTAATTAAACCGGACTTACGATTTAACGTGGATTCCGAACCCCTGACAAACATCCATGGCACTGCCAGGAGTCGAACCTGAAGCCTTCAGTACCACCGGCCAGGGCGTTAGCTAATTGGATAATGAGATTCGGTTGATGATTGGTTGGTTCCTAATGAGATTCGGCTACTTTTTGGAAGCATTGGTTTCGCTTCAAATTCAGACATTTTTTACATCCCACCATAATCTCAGAACTTTGGAATGTCTAGCCAATGGTCCTTCTTTCTGCCGCTGATTATTCCTTCCACCCCTGAACCACGTGTTGCTATCCCTTACCCCCCTCCTCTCACTGTAAAGCATTTGCATTCCAGATTCTATTTTAAAAAACTGGGAAATTATGTATTAAAACGAAGTCCTGTTCGTATTTCTGACTAAAATTAACCGGAAAAAATATTTACTTAATCGTCAACTAAACCATCCTTCATTTCAATGAAATCTTTCCAAACAGCTTTTTTAAACAAAATTAATTTAGTTTTGCCTTGTAAAAAAGGAAAGATAGCTTCTTTTCAACTTCA
Source organism: Caerostris darwini (assembly GCA_021605075.1). Lineage (NCBI taxonomy): Eukaryota > Metazoa > Arthropoda > Arachnida > Araneae > Araneidae > Caerostris > Caerostris darwini. Next base: position 31,413 of record BPLQ01003893.1, on the reverse strand, counting down.
TTGTCTAACCCAGGGGTGGCCAACCCGCGGCCGGCCTTGAACATTTTTCCGTCCCGTGAGATTCACACACTTTTACAAACTATATTTACTTTAGAATGGCTAAAGGAGTGAAAACCAAAGTATTAAAAAAAATGCATTACTTGTGCTTCCATATATTCAAAACTTAACTGTCCAAATGATGAGAAAAAATGAACTTTTTGATTTGGTTTTGATGGATTTGAATTTAAAATAATATTCTTGCGAATATAGGACAGATAGTGCCTGTTTTATTTATTTTTTTATAGTGCCTGTTTTATTTATGAGTTTACAGTTATAAGTTTGCAAAATAATTAAATTATATTCTGCGAACTAACATCTAATATAACAGGTTCTATGCTTCACTTCAGAGCAGACCAGACTCTTGGTTTAAGTTGTTAGCACTTTTGGTTCAACATACATCTTCGAATCGTTTTATTTATTCATTAATTTTTTTCAATGAAACTGACCCAACATAAAACACGCTCAAACAGAATGGACGCAACGCCCATGACGATGTGCAAATACTGAAACTGAGATTGACTTGCAAAAGCTAAAGTGAAAGTGTGGAGAAGCACATATCGCACTCGTAAAATAAATATTTTTTAATGATTTCATTTCTTTTTTATTTATATATTTTTATACTTCATTTATAGTGTTATATATTTCTTTACAACGTGCGTTTAGCATCATTATTTGCTATTATTATCATTATTTACTATTATTCTTACATATAAACATAGATAATAATCTATGTTTATTTGTAAGAATACTAGTAAGCACAAAAATAATAACTCATTATCTTTCAATTTTTTACTCCCAAAAAATGTCTCTAGTGGGCCGAAATCTATTAGGGGGAAATATAGTTTTAGAGACGGCCCGCGAAGTTAGGATGTATTTCCAAAGTGGGCCGCAATATCATTTGGGTTGGCCACCCCTGTTCTAAATGCTGCAAAATGATTCTGTAAATTTCTAGAAATGTTGAAGCATGATGAGAGAAATAGCGAAGAAAGATGTGGGAGTAAAGCAGCGAGACGAGTCTGTCTCGCAAATCAATTATAAACCTCTTTGACAGAACCCTCTGCGAGATTCATATATCTCAACCCTGCTCCAACCACAATCGTTTATTTCTGAGCATCAAAAGAATTCTCACGGACGCTATTTATGACTAGCTGCAAGTGAGAAATAGAGATAACGTGGCTTGTTTCTCGTGGCCAGATGGAGACTCAGATCGCATCGGTGTTTATTCGAATCTATCCGTAAGCCCCGTCCAGACGAAAACGTGTCCCATTCTCAAACCCATTAAAAGCCAGTTTGACAGAAAATCGTGTGCCTCGACCGTGCTCCGGCAAGAGTCAATTTTGTTTTTCAGAACACCAAAGGGATCCCATTTATGACCAGCTGACACTCACAGCCAGAGATTCTCAGGCAGATGGTCAATCAGACAGACCTCCCGTCGTGAGAAAACAAGAAATGGCAACCGAAGGAGACCAAGACCAATTGGTCTTTCATTCAAAACTGATTTCATAGGGAACTTGATTTTCGGTTATATAAAGAGACTCAAAGACCAAGTTATTGGAGAGAGAGTTTGAGAGAATAGAGTCAACAGTACAAGAGGCAGTCCAGAGTTACTGAGAGGGTCATAACATTTAAGAGAATTTGTCTAAGAAAGCTTTGCGGAAGTATTCCGTGTGTTTATTATTATGTTAAATATGATCAAAGTGTGCTATGCTGGGGTTTTTTTTCTGGGTTTTTGAATAAATAATGTTGCAACAAAACGTTTCATTTAATCCTTTTAAAAGAAAAGGTGAATTTCCAACTACAGAATAACTGACTTTATTGGACCAAGATAAGTACCCCTTACTCCTTTCTCGAAAAATTAAAGCCTCAGTTATGGGAATATGGAATTGACAAACGCAGAAAAAAAAATTTACAGCAGCGTCGTTCGTTTTCGGAGGGGGCGACAAACATATTATTATACACATGGTTGTTGTATCGTGTTGTAGCATCATGAATCTTAATTTAAGAATTATGGCGGATTGAATAATTGATGTGAGCATGTGATGTTCAACATTGTCTATTAAAGAAAACACAAAATATCCAATTATCCAATCATCGTCCAATGTTTCTACTAATTTGCTACTATAATGTTGTAAAAGCCATTGGCTTGTTGTAAAAGTCGGGCATGAACCAATGAATGTCTCGACTTCCTCTTTTCAGACGATTGACCATCATCGACAGAATCAATAAAGATGTTTGAGATATCATCTTTTTTCGATTCTGTTGACAGAATCGAATTGGAGTCACCATAGTGATAGATTGTATGACACTTTCGGTATGTATCACCGTAACAGTCCCAGTACAAGGATATAAACATTTTGGGTTACCGTATCTGGTGTCACCACAGTGACAGATCGTATGACACTTTCAGTATGTATCACCATAACAGTCCTGGTACAAGGATAGAAACCATATCACCATATCTGGGGTCACCGTATCTGGTGTCGCCACAGTGACAAATTGCATGACACTTTCAGTATGCATCACCATTCAATCTTGGCACAAGGATGCAAAGTGCTATTGCATTATATTCTAGTACCTGCCTTGTACGAATTACTATTACGTTTTAGATTTGCTTATATATGTCGGAATTTTTGGAGCCTACTGTTTATCTTCCGGATTTGTCTGAAGCTAGTTTTGTACAGGACTAAGAAAAACCCTTTGTTGTGTGAAAGAGGAGAGAGGAATGTATGCTATTTGACAAATATATAATAGCAACCCATCACTCAAATTTGACAGCAGACAAGCATCATTGTGGGTAGTTATATTACATCATGCAATTAGTGTTTTGTACTCATGAGAACAACCTGTCTCTCAAATCCGACAGCAGATATTCGGTATCATGGATAATGAGACTCGGGAAATTAGGGAATGTCTGTGCGACCTTCACGGGTCAAATACAGATGTAATATGGACTACACTATGAGTTGTTTTATTGTGATGACTGATAAGCCACGGGATGAAAAATATCTACTTCAAAGATAAGGGAGGGAAGCTGACCGCCCCCTTCCTCTTGACGGATATTTTTAAAAGAAGGCTTTTTGTCAAGAAGAGAGAGAATTCTGCGACGAGTAGAGCAGAAGTGTTGTTTTTCTTTTTTCTCTGAAGTGAATGAATAAGCTGTAGTTTCCACCTGTTTCCAGAGTGAGCCCCTCGGGGTTTCGTTTATAACGCTGTGTGATAATTAAGGTCTGTCGCAGACCAGGCAAGTAGAATCGACGTAAACTCGAGAACTCTGAAAATCACGGACCTTGGAGTGAACTGCATTTGTGATTTAGCCGTGCACTTGTGATCAAATTTATATTTTTAATTTCTATAATAACTCTTGTATAATAACTCAGAGTACACTTTATATATATATATATATATATATAATGCTTGTAAATAAACACAAGTATTATAAAAAAAATTAAGTCAATTCCTACTTTTTTTCACTATATTACAGAAAGTCCTTTATAAATAATTTTCATTCACTTTTTTCACTTTGCCGGCCACCTTCTAAATGCATCCTAACTCCGCAGGCCGCATATAAAATTATATATCCCCACATTAGGTTTGGACCCATTATAGACATTTTTTGGAGTGAAAAATTTAAACATAATGTATTATTATTTTGTGTTTACTATTATTCTTACATATGTTGTTTGTTGTTGTTTCTTATCCCACTTGGCTGGCCAAGCCCACGAGCCCATATGGACTCATGATTGAAGGGGAAGGAAGCAGCTTCTGTTGTGATGGAGCACCCGTAGGTAGAAGCCTGACTTTTGCTCCGTGACGCTCTTACAGTCATAGAAGACCGGGACCTACGGCTTAAAGTGGATTCCGAACCACTATACAAACATCCATGGCACCGCCGGGATTCGAACCTGAAACCTGTGGCACCGAGCGCCAGAGCGCTAGACACTCGGCCATTCAGGTCCCAAATTTGCCAACGGCACGCAGTGTTGCCACGTGGTCACCCACCCAAGTACTGACCGCGCCCAATGATGCTTAACTTCGGTGATCTAACGAGAACCGGTATATTCAGCATGGTATGGCCGTTGGCTATTCTTACATGTAAACATAGATAATAGAATAATAAGGATACTAATCGCACATTGTAAATAAATGTATAACACTAAAAATGAAATATAAACAAGTAATAAAAAAAAATTTAAGTCAATTCCTACTTTTTATTCACTCTATTGCAGAAAGTCCTTTATAAATAATTTTCATTCATTTTTTGGGGGGGTTTATCTGGTGCCTTCTATTGGTAGATACATGCAACTCAAATCTAAAAAACCCTAAAATGAAGGAATTAAATTTAATGAATGAATTAATATTTGAAAGAACTGTATTAAAATCCAGTGTCATAACTGCAAGTTAAAAAAAAAAAAAAAAAAAAAAAAAAGAATCGAGTGGATGAATAAGAAGTATTTTATGAACGATTGAAAATGTGAACACGATATATATGGGGAGAGTGTAAGCTAATATAAGGAATTGAAAAATTAAAGTGTTCCCATGAACCTGAAAGTGGCCCTCTTCTTCATGCCGTTACAAGTCTAATATAGACCGATGGGGATTGTGTTAGCTTTTACAGTCGTCTTCTCGCAAACGGGTGATAAATTGGTGAATAATACTTGGTGAAAAATTTCTCCAATACGACATCCGTACATATTAGTTTAGACGCAAAATGAGAGAATAAGACAAGAGAATAGTTCTCGTGAACTAATTATAAGCCTGTTTGTTTCAGTGTGGACGTAACCCTCAGAGTGAGTCAACTGTCGTGCTTCTCTTCAACCAGAGTGGCCTGCAGCTAAGTGGCTAGCGCTCTAGCTTTTGATACCACAGGCTCTAGGTTCAAATCCTGGCGGTGTAATGGATGTTTGTGTGTCGTTCGGAATCCACATTAAACTGTAGGTCCCGGTCAGTTTAGCCCGCGTCTGCACAAGATGACCGTAGAGCGACAAACCGTGAACGATTTTTGCCGCACATTAAAGGGATTTCTAAGTCATTTTCGACCATCTGTAAAATGTCGGTATTTTCACAACCAGAAATAAAGTTGTTGATCTGTTATAAATAAACTTGAAATTTTCCTCTTACATCTGGCGCCAACTATTGGCAGATACACGCAACTTAAATCTAAAAAAAAATTTAATTAATTAATTAAACTTAATTACTGAAATAGTATTTTAAAAAACTGCATTAACATCAAAGTGTCATCCCCTACGAGTTAAAAAAAATGTATTTGAAGTTGAGTGGATGAATAAAAAGTATTTCATGAACGATTGAAAATTTGAACAAGATATATATAGGGAGAGTGTGAGCTATTAGAAGGAATTGAAAAAGAATCCAGCTCTTATCTAAGTCCACTAGTAACTTAATAGTATATGCTAGTAATAAAAAATTAGTATATGCTAGTGGAGTCCGTTGAAGTCAGTGCTTTCAGAAATGAGAGGATTCGATGGTGACTGTAACAGCTTGTGTCACTTCTCGCATAGACTGCCTAATGGTAGGCTAGGACCACCAATGCACAGTAAAAAAAGTACAGCCCGGTGGGAGGGGGTTTTATTCCACACTGATGCCATACGCTGCCGTCACTTTTTACAGAAAAGAGAAGATTGGATGTCTAATGCTACATCTTCTGTGAGAATCTCGCATCAAAAGTTGAGCTGTCTGGTGGAAGTAAATCTTTAAGTTGTTAATGTTTCTTCCTATAGTTTGATTTAGTTCAGGAGTGGCCAACCCTCTGCCCGCCTTGAAATTTTTTCCGGCCCCTTGAGATTTATCATATTTTTGCAAAATATATTTGTTTTATAATGACCAAAGTAATGGAAACCAATGTATTAAAAAATTATATATTATTTGTACATCCATGTATTAAAAAAAAATTGTCGAAATGATGAAGAAAAAATTAACTTTGATTTTAAAATAATATTCTTGCGAATCTATAACAGATGTTGCCTGTTTTATTTATGAGTTCGCAGAATAATTAAATTTTATCATGCCAACTCATGATGGGTAATGGATGCAACACCCACTACGATGTGTAAATACCCAAGTGGGGATCGATTTGCAAAAGCCAAGTTGGAGAACCACATATCGCACTAGTCAAATAAATATTTTTGAATGATGTCATTTTTTTTTATTTCGTTTATATTTATATATTTTTTATATTTCATTTTTAGCGTTACGTATTTCTTTTCAATGTGCGTTTAGTATCATGATTATTATATTAACTGCTATGTTTACATGCAAGAATAATAGTATTCGCAAAAATAATAATCCTTATGTTTCAATGTTTCACTCCCAAAAAATGTCTACAGTGGGTCCAAATCTAATAGGAGGATATATAATTTTATAGCCGACCGAGGAATTAGGATACATTTCCAAAGTAGCCCGTAATATCATTTGGGTTGGCCACTCCTGATATAGATTATTGAGTGTAATTTTAACTAGGTTATGCTACACCAGGGATGGGCAAACTACGGCTCGCGGGCCAACTCCGGCAGGCCGGAAGGTTCTATCGGTCCCGCGGATAGAATTTTAATTTGCCTGTCAGAGGCAAATTAAAAGAAATATATATTTATATATTATATATCCCTCTCATTTTCTACTTTGATTAAATAATATTTTTTTCTTCCTTTTTTTTCAAAGGATTGATGATCTTTTACTTTCTCTATTTGGATATTTTTACCATGCCTTGCAACGTAAATTGTTAATCAGTGAGGTCAGATTTGCAGGTTGCATTAATTGAGTTGCAATCTAACGATCATCTCAAGCAGTTGTTTCTAAATATGCCAGAGTTAGAGTTTTACAAATCATTATCGAAAGTAAGTTTCCCACAATTAATATCTCACGCCCAGAAAATCAGCGCTGTGTTTGCTTCATCTTATATATGTGAACAAGTGTTTTCAAGCGTTATTTCAGAAGTCGACTGACAGATAAGCATTTAGCCTCGTTCCTTAGAATCACTACATCTCACTTCAAACCTCACTATAAGGATCTTTTAAAAATGAAATCGCAATTTCATTCATCTCATTAACATATTTAAATTGTAATACTTGTATACTGTTTTTAAAATTCTAGAAAAATTTGTCAATTTTTTTTTTTTTTTTTTTTTTTTTTTTTTTTTTTTTTTCGATTTTTGGACCGCGACCGAAAAAGTTTGCCCATTTCTATCCTACACCAAAAAAGTTGCTGAAAAAGTTATTATCATCACCAAGAAAGAACTTTAAGTCATTGTAGTCCCACGTAAAGTTGTCGGCAAGACTGGAGAGTTACCTCTCGGAAGGCAATATCCTTCCTTCGTGACACGTCGAGGGGGCTGTTCGTAAAGGGGGGAAGGGGGTATATTTGGTTTCGTTTGCCACTCTACGGTCATTTTGTTCACACTTTAAACACATTAGCCTGGGACCTGCAGTTTAAAATGGATTCTGAACCACCAGGGCCGGATTATGCCATGAAAACAATGGATTCAATGGCGGCCTACTTTTATTGAGGTAATAGTTAGATGCAGGGTAGGAATAGATGTTGATGTGGCCTAATAGATCTTGAGATAATAGATGGATATCTTGAGATGGCCTCATGTCTCTTGATGTGATAAATAGATCCCTGGAAAGAATGGATTATGAGGTGGTCGAATGGATCTTCAGGTGATAAATAGATCCCTGCAAAGAATGGATTATGAGTTGATAAATACATCCCTGGAAAGAATGGATTATGAGGTGGTCGAATGGATCTTGAGGTGATAAATAGACCCCTGGAAAGAATGGATTATGAGTTGATAAATAGATCCCTGGAAAGAATGGTTATGAGGTGGATCTTGAGGGGATAAATAGATTCCGGAAAAGAATGGATTATGAGGTGGTCGAATGGATCTTGAGGTGATAAATACATCGCATGAAAAAATGAATGATGAGATGGCTCTTGGTGCGAAAATGGATCTTGAGGTCATGGAAGATGATAGATCCCTGGAAAGAATAGATTATCTTGGTGGTGGTCGAAATGGTTTATCAGGTGTCCTAATGGATCTTGAGGTGATAAATAGATCCCTGGAAAGAATGGATTATGTGGTGGTCGAATGGATCTTGAGGTGATAAATAGATCCCTGGAAAGAATGGATTATGAGGTGGTAGAATGGATCTTGAGGTGATAAATAGATCCCTGGAAAGAATGGATTATGAGGTGGTCGAATGGATCTTGAGGTGATAAATAGATTAATGAAAAGAATGGATTATGAGGTGGTCGAATGGATCTTGAGGTGATAAATAGATCCCTGGAAAGAATGGATTATGAGGTGGTCGAATGCATCTTGAGGTGATTATTAGATCCCTGGAAAGAATGGATTATGAGGTGGTCTAATGGATCTTGAGCTGATAAATAGATTCCTGAAAAGAATGGATTATGAGGTGGACTAATGGATCTTGGGGGGATAAATAGATTCCCTGGAAAGAATGGATTAGGAGGTGGTCTCAGGGCCGGATTTACCTATAGGCTAACTAGGCTTCAGCCTAGGGCCTCAAGATCAAGAGGGGCCTAATCATTCAAATTGTTAGCAAAATTAGAATTACACTATTCTAAAAACAGTAAGCACTAAAACACTGAATCAAAAATAGGGAGAAATTTTACACATAGGACTAATAAACAAACATAAAAATGTATTGGTTAGGATCAACGCTTTCGGTTCATTGGGTCTGTTCGTTTGTATATACTAGATTGCACCAAAGTATAGTTCATACGTTCACTGATTGCTATGGCAAATATTGACGTGCCTTATTCTACTAAGCTTTAATTTGATAGAAAATATTGTAATGTTTACTGCATATTTTATTTTCGTAGTCAAAGATTTTTATTATTTGAATTTTGTTTCTTTGTAAATGTTGTATGTTATGTTTGATTAGTTATTGTTACAAGTACTATATACGGTGCTGAGAATAAATGTTCAAATATGTGTTCTCGACTTTTTTTTTATTTATTATCCGTGCCCCATTTTTTTATAAAGATTAGAACCAATCACAACAGGTTTCATTTAATATGTTGATATACATAGTAATATCATATCATAGTAATGATGTATTTTATTATCTCTCATGTAATTTACAAACTTAAAAATGAGAGGTGAAAGCGACTCATAAGTGAAATAGCCTAGGGCCTCATTTCATCACACACATCCATGCCACTGCCAGAATTCGAACCTGAAGCCTATGGTACTTTTCTTCCTATAAGACAAGCAATTCAGAGGCATAATTACCCCTAAATGTCTTCCGGGTAAGTAATAAGAATTCTACAAGTCCCAGACTGTCCAATATTAAAAAAAAAAAACTAAAAAAATATTACTATACTAAACTACATATTATTAAAACTACTATTTAAAATATATTATAATGGAGTGCATTATAATATAATAAAATTTAAAAATACATTATAACGGAGTGCATTAATTCTGTAATGTTTCCAAGAAAATTTTGCGCGTGTGGGCGCGTTGCACCAACTTGCAATCCTTGCATCAGTGTTAATGATCGGAGGTTGCTAAACTCATATCCGCAGACAATGGCAAAAGTCATTACGCTTCGATCTCCGTGGCGAAATTAGAAAAGCAGGGCTTCCAAAAACCGTTACGAAACCTTCCTCAAGGACTCTTCCATAACAATGGCCGCATCCTCTTATAAAAAGCTCAGTTTATTGTCTTAGCTTCACATTAATCCTTCCCTCCAAACAGTCATGAAGTTTTTGGTAAGTTCATTTCGTCTTTAGAAGTTTTAATATCTTATTTGTTCATACTTTAACATGAAACCGTATTTATAAATCATTAACATGCCTTTTTTTATGATTTTTACGAATGGAGAAATGGAAGATTATAGATTATAGTAAAAAACTATCCACTATAAACATTTGATTATTTATTTATGTAATCGTGCTTCCACCAACGCACTGCAGCGGCCTGACGGCCAATTGGCTAGATTTCTTCCATTTGGTACCACAGGCCTAAGTGTGATGAAGTACAAAACCTTTCTTTAAACTTCTAGAAATTCTACTGGATATCTCCCTTTTTTGCTAGAGGCCTGTTGGCTAATTGGCTATCGCTCTAGCATTTGGCACCACAGGCGTCAGGTCCGAATCCTAACGGTGGATGTTAGTTTGTGGACCGGAATCCACTATAAACTGTAAACCCTGGTTCTAATTAGCCTAAAGTATGCACAAAATGACCGTAGAGCGACAAACCAAAACCAACACACTGCAAGAGTGCTCCTTGTGGCCTTCAGGAGAAATGGTCAGTAGGCATCGAGACTTTCAGGAAGGGAGGAAGTACAGATCAACCGGCGCTGCCACTGAGAAACGTTTAGTTTACAGTCTCTCGTCCCATTACTTATTAGACCGATCTGGTGGACAACTCGTTGGGTTACCGCACTAGGTATTAGTACAGTACAATTTGACTTTCCTAATCTAGTTTGAGACCAGAGAAAGAAAGCCAAACTGAGCATTTTTCTGTCTGTATCGGATATTGAACAAGATAAATCAGTAGACTAGGAGGTCTTTCAGTAGAATTGAAGAAGGAGGGTTAATATATTGTTTGTTCATGTTTTAATATGAAATGGATCAGTTAATTATAAATTATTAACAATGCTCTTTTTATGTTTTTTACAAGTGAAGAAATGGAAGGTATGGAAATATAGTATAATCCCTTATGAACATTTGCTTATTAATGTATTTAACAGACTGACATGGTGGAAATCGCATTGTGTTTAGGTACTAGGTACTAATCTGGTTAGAGGCTAGACAAGGAAAACCGAACTGAGCATTTCTTTCTATATCGGAGATTAAGGTTCTGACGGCATTGATATCCCAGAAAACAATCAGCTGGCTATGTAATTTAAAGCATTGATATCCCAGAAACCAATCAGTTGGTTTTGTAATTTAAAGCATTGGTATCCCAGAACCAATCAGCTGGTTTTGTCATCTAAAGCATTGGTATCCCAGCAACATAAAATCAAAAACAAAACATAGACTGATGGAAAGATTTATTTCCTAGCCAACATTCATTGAAAACAAAAAATCAAAAACAAAAGACAGACTGATGAAAGATTTATTTCATCGTCAAAATTCCTTCTCCACTCAGGTGGCCTTGACGCTTTTGTTATGGGTACAGTTGAATGACGCCAAGACCTTACTGGAGGATGGACATAAAAAAGAATCTCATGTCAACTCAGTAGTACCTGGTAATCCGGCGAATCTCCAATGGCGACGATATTTTAATATCAAGAAAAACTGCCACCCAAATTGTAAAGAAAGCGAGCCTGAAATGCTCGTGCTGCCCCCACCACCCAAACCCTGCCAGGAGGAGGAGGAGGAGGAGGAGGAACACGTGCCCCAGCCCATAGGCTTCCTGAGGAAAAGGATCATCTGCAAGCCGAAGCCCAAGCCCAAGCCGGTCTTCTTGAAGAGGGTGGATTGCGTGTGCCGCAAGAAACGCTCTGTGTTCGGCCCTGAGGCACACGACTGCGACTGTTAAAAGTGATCAATCAGGTGAGTTTGGTTTCCATTTACTTTTAAATCAGGGTTCTACTTGTGGCACCTTAAGGCTCGTTCGAGGCGAGAAGCGTTGAAGATTCACGCGGCAGGCAAGAAAATTCAGAAAATTTGTCAGAAATAGCATTACGTCTAGTAAAGTTCCGCTTCGAGTTGAAAGTAGGTCAACTCGAAGCGGTGCATTTCAAACCGGTTTCAGGCGATCGTTTTGAGGATAGGGATTGGTCAAAGCTTCACGCTTAAAGCCTCACGCCGTGGTGGGAACGAGCCGTTATGCACATTGGCCTTCAAAAGTTAAGGAATAACATGTTTTTCGAATATCACCATAAACAAGTAATATAAAAAAAAATTCTTAAAGTCAATTCCTACTTTTTTTTCACTCTATTGCAGAAAGTTCTTTATAAATAGTTTTCATTAATTTTTTTTAAGTTTATCTGGCGTCATCTATTGGTAGATATATGCAACTTAAATCTAAAAAAAACTAAAATTAATTAATTAAATTTAATTACTGAATTAATATTTGAAAAAAGTGTATTAGCATCCAGTGTCATCCACGACAAGTTAAAAAAAATGTATTTGAACTTGAGTGCATGAATAAAAAGTATTTTATTCACGATTAAAAATTTAAACAAGATATCTATAGGGAGAGTGTGAGCTAATATAAGGAATTGAAAAAAAAATGACGGTAAGAATAAGATTTATAGTTTATAAATTTAAAAACAAATTTTATGCAAATTTAAGCAAAAACGATATCTCGAAAGTACCACTTTTTTTAATAGAAAAAAAAACAGGTATGTATGGACGGGAGAAAAATATGCAAATATCACGCTTTCGTAATTACGCGTGCAACTTTTGTTGATTTACTACTTTTGTTAGCAGATTCGTTGACAATAGGCAGTGTGTCTGAATGTCGGAGAGAAGCCGTTTCATCCTCAAGCACAACAGAAGGACTGCACCAATGAACTTGTTGGGGATCTATGCAGTTCTGCGTTCATTCTCAAGTGAAACAGACGTAATAGAATAGCTGGGATGTTCACACAATTCTCCCCTCCAACCTCAAAGGCAGCAGAACTCCGTTTCAATGGAATAAAAGGGGAAGGATCAATATAATTCTTTCTACATTTTCAAGCGTGGGGCCTGAATGGCCGAGTGGCTAGCGCTCTGGCGCTCGATACCACAGGTTTCGGGTTCGAGTCCCGGCGGTGCCATGGATGTTTGTAGTTTTTCGGAATCCACTTTCCGGTAGGTCCCGGTCCTAATGGGATCGTAGAGCGTTGCGGGGACATTGTTACTCCGCGTCCGTGGCTTATCTTCAAGTTACACGCGCCTCCTCGGTAGTGCAAAGTGAGTAACGTCTGTGCAGCGCTTGCCTTAAGGCATCCAATATCAAGTTGTCTAAGTGTTTGACAGCTGCATTAAAAAGAAAAAACATTCTCAAGCGTAATCGAAGCCGCCCTATTAAAATGTCGAGGTTCACACACCTCTCCACGTCTTCATCCGCAACAGAAGGATTCCCAAATAAAATAGAGTGGGAGAAGGGTCCATATTATTCTCCATTCATTCTCAATCCTAACAGAAGGCTGTCGTGTCAATGTAATGCCTGGGAGTTTCATCTTCAAGTACAACAGGACTCCGCCCCAATGGAATAACTTAATGTTTGATATATTTATCCTATGATCCTCAAACGCAACAGAAAGATTCCTCGATGGTATAGTAGAAGAGGAGGGGGTTCAGTTTAATTCTCCCTTCATTCTCAAACACCTCGGGAATATGTTGTGTCAGTGGAATATCGTGGAGATCCACATACTTTTCTTCTTCATCCTCAAGTGCAATAGGAGAATTGCACTTGACGATGAAGTGTAACAGCTGCTTCATAACAACTTCTGCCAAATTCAACAGAAGTTCTCTTCTCTAAGGTAATATTTGGCTGTTTAACATATTCCTCCCATGACCCTCAAACAGAATGGAAGAACTTCCCCAATGGAATAACAGAAGGGAGGGTCCATACAATTCTCAAGCACCACAGGAGGACGCTTGCTCAGTGTAACATCTGGGAGGTTCCCACACTTTTTCTTCAAGTGCAATAGGAGAGACTTCGTTCCAGTGGAATATATGATAGTTTGAACATATTCCTTCCATGATCTTAAACGTAACAGAAGTACTCCAAGAAAATATTTGGGAGGTACACACAAATCCTCAAGCGCAACAGGATTCCTCCAACGGAATATTAGGTGTGGTGGGGGAGATCTGTATAATTCTCACTTCATTCTCAAGGACCGTAGGAAGACGCCATCCCTGGGAGGTTCACACATTTTTCATTCTTAATCTTCAAATGCAACAGAAGGGCTCCGCCCTAATCAAATATCTGATGGTGTGACATATTCCACCCATGATCCTCGAACGCAACAGAATGACTCTAAAAAATATCTCGGAAGTCCACACACTCTTCATCCTCAAATGCAACAGAAAGGACTCCACCCCCAACGTAATATCTGACAGTTTGACAAATTCCTGTAAATTCTGATTCCTGGAATATCTGAGAGAGGTACACAACCATCCTCAAGTGCAACACGTGATCTACACCAATGGAATAGAAGGATGGGGGTCTATATAATTCTCATCACAGGAAAAAGCCATCTCAATGTAATATGTGGGAGATCCATACACTCTTCCTTTCATCTTCAAGTGCAACAGGAGGGTTCAGCCCCAATGGAATATCTGACGGTTTCACATATTCCTTCCTTGTTCCTCAAACGGAAAGGCTTCAAGGGTCCATACATCCTCATAAAGTCTTCCATCATTCTCAATAAATCTTCCATCATTCTCAAGCACTACAGGAGGACGAAGTCTCAATGTAATATCTGGATAGTTCTTACAGTTACCATCTTCATCTTCAAACGCCACAGAAAGAGGTCGCCCCCAATTCATGCATGGTACGCCGCTAAATATCCTGGTATGCCCTTGCAGTGCTCCTGTCCTAGATCTGCTCAAACGGCATTAGCTAGACTAAGGACTGGCCACACTAAGAGTTTGACTTTCAATGGAAACGGGAAGCCTTTGTCCTTGTTTGGCCATCGCGGCTCATCTCATCGATTGTATTGGAGCCTCTGTGAGGCAACTGTTGAATGAGGGAAGGACCGCTTGCGATCTATTGATGCAGCATGATCTACTGGACTTGGTTTAGGATTCTAAATCAAGGGGATAAGCAACAACGCCACAGATGGACTCCGCCCCATTGTAATGTCTGACGGTTGGACATATTCCTCCCATGATCCTTAAAAGCCACAGAGAGACTCCAAGAAAATGTCTGGGAGGGACACACACATCCTCACGTGCAACAGGTGAACTCCTCTGTGGAATAGCAGGGGAGGGTATATAATTAGTTCATTCCCAAAAACCACAGGTAAACATCATATCTGAGAGGTTCTTTCATCTTCTTCTTCCAGTGAAACAGAAGGACTCCGCCCTAATCAAATATCTGATGATTTGACATATTTCTCTCAGGGGCAACGGGCAACGGGCGTACCGGTTACGGAGTTCCAAAGTGGTTTTAAGAACCACAAAACCTCCACATCTTAATGTAGTTAAAATATTTTGATCCTCAAACGCAACAGAAGGATTCTCCAATAGAGTAGCAGCAGGAGAGGGTGTCTATATAAGTCTCCCTTCCTTCTCACCTGAATGTCCGAGTGGCTAGAGATCTAGCGCTCGGTACCACAGGTTTCGGGTTCAAGTCCCGGCGTTGCCATGGATGTTTGTAGTGGTTCGTAATCCACCTCTGGTCTGTTTAGCCCAAAGTGTGCACAAGAGGACCGTAGAGCGACAAACCAAACCCTTTATTCTCAAACGCCACAGAAGGACTCCGCCCCATTGCAATGTCTGTCAAACACAACAGACGGAACTCGAAGTAAATATCTGGGATGTATACATTTATCCTCAAACACAACAAGTCTCCTCCAATGGAATAATAGGGGGTGAATTTCCATATATTTCCCCTTTTATTCTCAAGCGAAAAAGAACTCCTCTCCAATAGAATAAATAGGGATTCACTCAGTTCTATCTTCATCCTCACTAGCAACAGACACACATTCCAGCTGATTTATCGAGATAACTTTGGTACAGACACGGATATATCCTTCATTGCATTTTCTATTATTATTCATTATAATGGATATTATCTGTACAAAGTGTGTTTCATCACCACAATACACAAAACAGTTTTTAATAGACAATATGCAATACACAATACATACAATAGTTTTTTTATCGACAATACACGCATACAATAATTTTTTACATCGCCTCTCACTATTTTTTTGTTATTTAAGTATTAAATGATAAATACATTTGATCTTTTTTTAGACCATTCCCATATCAAGAAAATGTTAAGGGTCTTATTTTTACCTAAAACCCTCGTTAAATCGCCAACTTTTAAAGCGAAGTATGAGAGTGGCTTGCTTATAAAACGGGCAAGAATCATCTGGTACTTTTTTTAAGGAAATTCTATAAAATATTTATTTTTCAGGCGTCAAGTTATTCAAGAAATGGGGGTGAATTCAAGAATTCTACAGATTCCAAGGAAAATGAACTTGAAAAAAATATGGCTGAATTGAATTGATGACTGTAATTATAATGAAAAATAAATTATTATAAAACTCATCTTTCTTTTTTTATTGTTTGATTTACATTGCTTGCTGAAACAATTTCTAACCTAGAATATGTTTTACTGAGGGCTCAAATTATTGAAAGGGCAATACATAAAGGTAAACAGAATTAATCTTATATACAGGGTGATTATAATTAAAGTCCCACTTTCAAAATGCTGTAAATAAAGAACCACTCGTAGCAATGAGTTCCAATTTGAACAGAAGATAGTTGAAGAAGAGGGAAACGGTATGGTATCAAAAAAGAGTTTCGCCGATTTTTCCCATCCAATTTGGTATGGATGAGACCTTGCCGTGTTGGATGGGCTTTCCACTAACAGTGTCACAACTGTTAAATGACTCGGAAGTCCTTTTTTTTTCGTCGAAAAACCGAAACAATCAAGCACATTGGACACAATTGATGGTTTAATGTTCAACTCATGCCAAATACGTTGCCATTTCGATTCAAAATATCCTTGGTAGTCGAATTCACTTTCTTTAGGCCCGCCGGAAGGTTCTATCGGGCCCGCGGATACAGTTTTAATTTGCCTGTCCGAGGCAAACTAAAGTCATTGTAGTTATTGTAATAAGTCCCAGTAATTAGTCATTGTAGTCCCACGTAAAGTTATTATCATCCCCAAGAACGAACTTTAAGTCATTGTAGTCCCATGGGAAGTTGTCAATAAGCCTGGGGAGTTACCTCTCGGAAGGCAATGTCCTTCCTTCGTGACACGTCGAGGGGGCTGTTCGTAAAGGGTGGGAAGGGGGTAGATTTGGTTTCGTTTGCCGCTCTGCGGTCATTTTGTGCACACTTTAGACTCATTAGGCCGGGACCTGCTGTTTAACATGGATTACGAACCACCAGGGCCGGATTACGCTATGAAACAATGGATTCTATGGCGGACAATGGATTCTACTTTTATTCAGGTAATAGTTAGATGCAGGATAGGAATAGATGTTGATATGGCCAAAAAGATCTTGAGATAATAGATAGATATCTTGAGGTGGCCTCATGGCTCTTGATATGATAAATAGAGTCCTGGAAAGGATGGATTATGAGGTGGACGAATGGATCTTGAGGTGATAAATAGATTCCTGGAAAGAATGAATTATGAGGTGGACGAATAGATCTTGAGGTGATTAATAGATTAATGGAAAGAAGGGATTATGAGGTGGTCTCAGGGCCAGATTTACTTATAGGCTAACTAGACTTCAGCCTAGGGCCTCAAGATCAAGAGGGGCCTACATTCAAATTGTTAGCAAAATTACAATTACACTACTGTAAAAACAGTAAGTACTAAAACATTGAATCGAAAATAGGGAGAAATTTTACACATAGGACTAATTACCAAACATAAAAATGTATTGGGTAGGATCAACGCGTTCTGGTCATTGGGTATGTTTGTTTGTATAGACTTGATTGCACCAAAGTACAGTCCATACGTTCACTGATTGCTATGGCAAATATTGACTTCCCTTATTCTAATAAGCTTTATTTTGATAGAAAATATTGTAATGTTTATTGCATATTTATTTTCGTAGTCAAAGATTTTTATTATTTGAATTTTGTTTCTTTGTAAATGTTGTATGTTATGTTTGATTAGTTATTGTTACAAGTACTATATACGGTGCTGAGCATAAATGTGCAAATAAGTGTTCTCGACTTTTTTATTTATTATCCGTGTCACATTTTTTTATAAAGATTAGTACCCATCACAACATGTTTCATTTAACATATTGATATTTATCATAGTAATGATGTATTTTATTATCTCTCATGTAATTTACAAACTTAAAAATGGGAGGTGAAAGCGACTCATAAGTTGAATAGCCTAAGGCCTCTTTTCATCTAAATCCGGCCCTGCGAACCACTCACACACATCCATGCCACTGACAGAATTAAAATCTGAAGCCTATGGTACTTTTCTTCCTATAAGAAAAGCAATTCAGAGGCATAATTACCCCTAAATGTCTTCCTGGTAAGTAATAAGAATTCTACAAGCCTCAGACTGTCCAATATTAAAAAAAAAAACTAAAAAAAAATATTACTATACTAACTTACATATTATTAAAATTACTATTTAAAATATATTATAATGGAGTGCATTATAATATAATATATTTAAAATAGATTATAACGACTGTTCGTAAAGGGTGGGATTTGGTTTCGTTTGTCGCTCTACGGCCATTTTGTGCACACTTTACTCTCATTAGACCGGGACCTACGGTTTAAAGTGCATTCCGAACCACCAGGGCCGGATTATGCCAGGAATAGTTATGCCAGGAAACAATGGATTCTATGGTGGACTACTGTTTATTGAGGTAGTAGTTAGATGCAGAATAGGAATAGATGCTGAGGGGCCTAATAGATCTTGAGATAATAGATAGATATCTCGAGGTGACCTCATGGCTCTTGAGGTGATAAATGGATCCCTGGAAAGAATGGATTATGAAGTGGTCTAATGGCTCTTGATGTGATAAGTAGATCCCTGAAAAGAATGCATTATGAGGTGGCCTAATGGATCTTGAGGTGATAAATATATCCCTGGAATGAATGGATTATGAGGTGGCCTAATGGATCTTGACATGATAAATAGATCCCTGGAAAGAATGGATTATGAGGTGGCCTAATGGATCTTGAGATGATAAATAGATCCCTGGAAAGAATGGATTATGAGGTGGCCTAATGGATCTTGACATGATAAATAGATCCCTGGAAAGAATGGATTATGAGGTGGCCTAATGGATCTTGAGATGATAAATAGATCCTTGGACAGAAGGAATTATGAGGTGACCTAATGGATCTTGAGGTGATAAATAGATCCCTGGAAAGAATGGATTATGAGGTGGTCTAATGGATGTCGAGATGATAAATAGATCCCTGGAAAGAATGGATTATGAGGTGGCCTAAGGGATCTTTGTGGGATAAATAGATTCCTGGGAAGAATGGATTATGAGGTGGCCTAAGGGATCTTTGTGGGATAAATAGATTCCTGGGAAGAATGGATTATGAGGGGGCCTAATGGATCTTTGTGGGATAAATAGATGCCTGGAAAGAATGGATTATGAGGTGGCCTAATGGATCTTTGTGTGATAAATAGATCCCTGGAAAGAATGGATTATGAGGTGGCCGAATGGATCTTGAGGTGATAAATAGATCCCTAGAAAGAATGGATTATGAGGTGGCGAAATGGATCTTGAGGTGATAAATAGATCCCTAGAAAGAATGGCTTATGAGGTTTCCTAATAGATCTTGAGGTGATAAATAGATCCCTGGAAAGAATCGATTATGAGTTGGCCTAATGGATCTTGAGATGATAAATAGATCCTTGGACAGAATGAATTATGAGGTGGTTCGAATGGATCTTGAGGTCATAAATAGATCCCTGGAAAGAGTGGATTATTAGGTGGTCGAATGGCTTTTGATGTGATAAATAGATCCCTGGAAGGAGTTGATTATGAGGTGACTTAATGGATCTTGAGGTGATAAATAGATCACTGGAAAGAATGGATTATGAGGTCGCTTAATGGCTCTTGATGTGATAATAGATCCCTGGAATGAATGGATTATGAGGTGGTCTCAGGGCCGGATTTACTTATAGGCTAACTAGGCTTCAGCTTAGGGCCTCAAGATCAAGAAGGGCCTACATTCAAATTATTAGCAAAATTAGAATTACACTATTCTGAAAACAGTAAACACTAAAATACTGAATCGAAAATAGGGAGAAATTCTACAAATATGACTAATAAACCAACATAAAAATGTATTGGCTAGGATCAACGCTTTCGGTTCATTGGGTCTGTTTGTTTGTATATACTACACTCATGTCCATAAATTAAGGATAATGAAGTTCAGGCAAAGAAAGAGACAGAAGCAAAACAAATTTGACTTATTTGTAAAGTCTATTTATTAAACAAAAGGTAAAGAGCAAAAAAGATGCTATATGTTTGACATAATTAATAAAAATTGCGATTTTTACTCCCTAGAGCAAATTTTAAAAAAGAACCTATTTACAAAAAACATGGTTAGTAGGATGGTTAATATGGAGTGTGTCCTTCGGACGATTAAATACAGGCCTTACAACGACTAGGCATGCTGAGTATCAAATTATCAATCTGATCTTGGACGCCGCAGGCGTGCCCCTGACCCCATCACACAAGGTGACGTTACAGTGGTTATCAATCTGATCTTAGGGAATATTTCACCACTCATCAAGCAATGCCCTTCGAAGTTCCGGTTGACAGGTGGGAGGGGGTTGACGGGCTGCAATTCGTCGGCCAAGCATATCCCACACATGCTCTATTGGATTCAAGTCCGGTAAGTATGCCGGCCAATACATACGGGGGATATAGTCAAATTGAAGGCATTCGTCTACAATGTTTGCACGGTGAGGACGGGCGCTTTCATCCATAAACAGAAATTCAGAACCCATGGCGCCCCGAAATAAACGTACATGTTGTTCCAGAATGACATCCCGATAGATGTGGCCTGTCATCGTTACACTCTGAAAATGCAGGACAGTTCTGGAACCAAGAATAATTCCTCCCCAAACGAGCCATCCTGCACCACCGTAACGGTGTCGTTCAATGGTGTTCTCTTGGTGGTAACGGATACCTGGCGCTCTCTATTAAAGTCCGGCGGGAATCAAACTGCAAACTAAACCTGGACTCGTCGGAAAACAGCACACAAGACCACTGTTGCGGTGTCCACAATGCATGCTCTCTACTCCAGGTTAATCGCAGGCGATAGTGAGTTGCGGTAAGTGAAACACATCTGACAGGCCTACGAGCATATAGACCAATGTGCCCTAAGCTCTGTACACGGTCTGCCTTGAAACTGTCGTACCGTAGCTGAAGAGAGCTGACGAGACAGGTCTTATGCTGTGCTTCGTCTGTTTCTTTTGGCAGTATTTGCTAAATACCGGTCCTCATTCGGCGTTGTAACTCGGGGGCGACCTGTGCTGTAACATCTACGCACATTACCATCATCTTGGAATCGTTGCCAAAGCCTGGAGATGACACTCTAGGCAATTCCAAGTTCCTCGGATACTTCCAGCTGGATACGTCCACATTCTAGTCGTCCGATAATTCTACCAAGTAAAAAAATCATCCAAATGTTTCCTTTGTGCTATAACTATGCGTTTATTGCACTGAAAGGCTTTTAAAGCGCTTGTGAACAATTTTATGTCTTTGCCACCCTTCCTTATATACCCCTCTCTTACACTCTCGTCATTGTGACGTACTATCCGCGCCATCTGGTGATTTCCTGTAATTTGCATATTCTTCTTCAAGATGTGTGTGATACTTCTACAGATGAAATTTTTATTTTAGAGTTTAATTTCTGTGTGATTCTGAATTATCCTTAATTTATAGACATGAGTGTAGATTGCACCAAAGTAGAGTCCATACGTTCACAGATTTCTATGGAAAATATTGACGTGCCTTATTCTACTAAGCTTTAATTTGATAGAAAATATTGTAATTTTTATTGCAAAGATTTTTATTATTTGAATTTTGTTTAATTGTAAGTGTTGTAACATCATGTTTGATTAGTTATTGTTGCAAGTACTATATACGGTGCTGAGAATAAATGTGCAAATAAGTGTTCGCGACTTTTTTATTTATTATCCGTGTCACATTTTTTTATAAAGATTAGTACTCATCACAACATGTTTCATTTAACATATTGATATATATCATAGTAATGTTGTATTTTATTATCTCTCATGTCATTTACAAACTTAAGAATGGGAGGTGAAAGGCCCTCATAAGTGGAATAGCCTAGGGCTTCTTTTTATCTAAATCCGGCCCTTCGAAACACTCCCACACATCCAGCCACCACCAGAATTCGAATCTGAAGCCTATGGTACTTTTCTATATATAAGACAAGCAATTTAGAGGCCCTAAATTTCTTCCTGGTAAGTAATAAGAATTCTACAAGTCACAGACGGTCCGATATTAATGTTTCCGAGAAAATTTTGCGTGTGCGGGCGCGTTGCACCAACTTGCAATCCTTGCATCAGTGCTAATGATCGGAGGTTGCTAAACTCTTATCCGCCGACAATAGCAAAAGTCATTACGCTTCGATCTCCGTGGTGAAATCGGAAAAGCAGGGCTTCCAAAAACCGTTGCGAAAACTTCCTCAAGGACTCTTCCATAACAATGGCCGCATACTCTTATAAAAGGCTTAGTTTATAATCTTAGCTTCACATTAATCCTTCCCTCCAAACAGTCATGAAGTTTTTGGTAAGTTCATTTTGTGTTTAGAACTGTTAATAGCTTACTTGTTCATACTCTAACATCAAACCGTATTTATAAATCATTAACATGCCTTTTTTATAATTTTTACGAGTGGAGAAATGGAAGATTATAGACTTATAGTAAAAAACTGTCCGCTATGAACATTTGCTTATTAATTTACGTAACCGTGCTTCTTTCTACGCACTGCAGCTGCCTGATGGCCAAATGGCTAGCGTTCTTGCCTTTGGTATAATAGGCTCATGTTATGAATCCAGGCGGTGCCATGGATATTTTTGAGTGGTTCGGAATCCACTTTAAACCGTACCTCCTTTTCTAATTAGCCTAAAGTACGCACAAAATGACTGTAGAAAGACAAACTAAACCAAACCGAAACCTACGCTCTCAAAGAGGGCCTCTTGTGGCGTTCAGGAGATATGGTCAGTAGGCATCAAGACTTGCTCTGAAGCCACAGGTATAGGATTCAAATCCCGGCGTTGCCATGGGTGTTTGTAGTAGTTCGGAATCCACTTTAAACCGTAGGTCTCGGTCCTAATTGGATCATAGAGCATTGCGGGGGCATTGTGACTCCGCGTCCATGGCTTATCTTCAAGTTACACGCGCCCTCTAGGTAATGCAAAGTGAGTAATGTTGGTGCAGTCCTTATGGCATAAAAAAGATCAGGGTTTATTTTCCAGCTGTATTAGAAAAAAAAGCATCGAGACTTTCAGGAAGGGAGGAAGTACAGCGCAACCGGCGCTGCCACTGATAAATGTTTAGTCTCTCATTATTTAGTAGACCGACCTGGTAGACAACTCGTTGGGTTACCGTACTAGGTATTAGTACAGTACAATTTGGCTTTCGTAGTCTAGTTTGAGACCAGGCGAAGATAGCCAAACTGAGCATTTTTCTGCCTGTATCGGATATTGAACAAGATAAATCACTAGACTAGGACGTCTTTCAGTGGAATTCAAGAAGAAGGGTTAATATCTTGGTTGTTCATGTTTTAAATATGAAATGGATCAGTTAATTATAAATTATTAACAATGCCCTTTTTATGTTTTTTCTAAGTAAAGAAATGGAAGGTATGGACCTATAGTATAATCCCTTATGAACATTTGCTTATTAATTTATTTAACAGACTGACCTGGTGGACATCGCATTGTGTTTAAGTACTAGGTACTAATCTGGTTTGAGGCTAGACAAGGAAAACCGAACTGAGCATTTCCTTCTATATCGGAGATTAGGGTTCTGATGGCCATGCTCTGACTGTTTATTTACTTTTTTCAATCCATGCTGAAATAAAGGTTTTTCTTTACCCGATGTTGTTGTTGTTTTCGTGTCCATGGAATTAAAATATTATTATCAAAATTAGATCAAATCAAAAGTCTTCACGATAGCGGCCGCTAGCAACGCCGCCGCTTCACTATACAGGGCTTTTCTTAAGTTGCCTCGATTGGCACCCTACCCAATTGCAAAACATGGTGAGTGAGTGCTGGGCACTCTAGAATGTGCTTAG
Organism: Caerostris darwini; assembly: GCA_021605075.1. Classification (NCBI taxonomy): domain Eukaryota; kingdom Metazoa; phylum Arthropoda; class Arachnida; order Araneae; family Araneidae; genus Caerostris; species Caerostris darwini. The sequence continues at coordinate 7,431 of BPLQ01003893.1, read as the reverse complement.
GTATTTGGAAAGCGTTGGGGCAATTTCTGCATGGGATATATTCCCTCGTCTTGTCTGGGAGAATCTTCATGCCTCTGTAATGATTAGTTTGGAGTCTGCTAATAACTGATGTCAACTTCCTAGGGCAGTTGAAGTCCGTGATGAGTGGCTCCTTATGAGTTATGAGGAATGAGTCGGATTTTGGCAACTGCGTTACCATCTGCAAGTGTGATGGTAGTCCTGGGTTCATCATTGTCCCTGGCTCCTTTGGCTAAAGAGTCAGCGCTGCCGTTGCCCTCAATGTTGGCATGTGCAGGAATCCATTAAAGATGACATGATTTGCCTCTACAGTGTAGAGTTTCGAGCAGAACATTTATCGTAGAAGTGATGTTAGTATCTCCATTTTTAATTGCTTCCAGAGCCGACGTGCAGAAAAAATCATTAACCCGTCAGTGAGACCTGAAATACTTGAGTCATTTAGATATAAAGCAACAGCCTCTATAATTGCTATGAGCTCTCTGGTGAAGTTTGAAGCTATCAGGCCTTTGCCCGATTAATTAGGTATTTGTTTCCATCCCTTCTTAAATTTTTCAGATATTTGTTTCCATCTCTGTTCAAATTTTCAGGGCACTTATTTTAATAAGTAGAAGCAAGTAGTATATGGCAATCAGTAGTCGTAACATAATAGTAGAATCAGTAGTCTAAACTAATCTATTACAGAACTTCACAGTATGTATTATATATTTCGAAACACAGGTGAAAATGGGTTTCGGATATAAGAGAACCAACATGCAAAGCCAAACCGAAAGATCTCATGTCTATGCCGGAGATAGACCGGCCCTGTTTATAATTCTCTAATTCAGTACAAAAAATTAAAAACAATATACAGACTGATGGAAAGATTTATTTCATCGCCAAAAATTAGTTAAAAAAAAAAAGATAAGCAGATGGAAAGATTTATTTCATTGAAAACAAAAAATCAAAACCAAAAGACAGACTGATGGAAAGATTTATTTCATCGTCAAAATTCTTTCTCCACTCAGGTGGCCTTGGCGCTGTTGTTATGCGTACAGTTGAATGACGCCAAGACCTTACCAGATGATGGACATAAAAAAGAATCTGATGGCAACTCAGTAGTCCCTGGTAATCCGTCGAATCTCCGGTTTCGACGATATTTTAGTATCAAGAAAAACTGCCACCCAAATTGTAAAGAAAGCGAGCCTGAAATGCTCGTGCTGCCCCCACCACCCAAACCCTGCCAGGAGGAGGAGGAGGAGGTACCCGTGCCCCAGCCCATAGGCTTCCTGAGGAAAAGGATCATCTGCAAGCCGAAGCCCAAGCCGGTCTTCTTGAAGAAGGTGGACTGCGTGTGCCGCAAGAAACGCTCTGTGTTCGGCCCTGAGGCACACGACTGCGACTGTTAAAAGGGATCAATCAGGTGAGTTTGGTTTCCATTTACTTTTAAATCAGGGTTCTACTTGTGGCATCTTAAGGCTCGTTCGAGGCGAGAAGCGTTGAAGATTCCCGCGGCAGGCAAGAAAATTCAGAAAATTCGTCAGAAATAGCATTACGCCTAGTGAAGTTCCGCTTCGAGTTGAAAGTGGGTCAACTCGAAGCGGTGCATTTCAAACCGGTTTCAGGCGATCGTGGTGAGGCTAGTGATTGGTCAAAGCTTCATGTTTAAAGCCTCACGCCTTGGTGGGAACAAACCTTTATACACACTGGCCTCCAAAAGTTAAGGAATAACATGTTTTTCGAATATCACCATAAACAAATAATATAAAAAAAATTTCTTAAAGTCAATTCCTACTTTTTTTTTCATTCTATTGCAGAAAGTTCTTTATAAATAGTTTTCATTAATTTTTTTTAAGTTTATCTGGCGCCATCTATTGGTAGATATATGCAACTTAAATCTAAAAAAAAAAAAACTAAAATTAATTAATTAAATTTAATTACTGAATTAATATTTGAAAAAAGTGTATTAGAATCTAGTGTCATCCACTACAAGTTCAAAAAAAATGTATTTGAACTCAAGTGGATGAATAAAAAGTATTTTATTCACGATTAAAAATGGGAACAAGATATCCATAGGGAGAGTGTGATCTAATATAAGGAATTGAAAAAAAAGACGGTAAGAATAAGATTTATAGTTTATATAATTAAAAGCGAATTTTATGCAAATTTAGGCAAAAACGATATCTCGAAACTACCACTGTTTTTTAATAGAAAAAAAAACAGGTATATATGAGAGAGAGAAAAATGTGCAAATCTCAGGCTTTCGTAATTACGCGTGTAACTTTTGCTGATTTACAACTTTTGTTAGCAGATTCGTTGATAATAGGCAGTGTTTCTCAATGTCTGAGAGACGCCGTTTCATCCTCAAGCTCAACAGAAGGGCTCCACCAATGAAATTGTTGGGGATCTATGCAGTTCTGCGTTCATTCTCAAGTGAAACAGACGCAATAGAATATCTGGGATGTTCACACAATTCTCCCCTCCAACCTCAAAGGCAGCAGAACTCCGCTTCAATGGAATAAAAGGGGAAGGATCAATATAATTCTTTCTACATTCTCAAGCGTGGGGTCTGAATGGCCGATTGGCTAGCGCTCTGGCGCTCGATACTACAGGTTTCGGGTTCGATACCAAACCGAAACCTACGCACTGAAAGAGCGCCTCTTGTGGCGTTCAGGAGATATGATCAGTAGGCATCGAGACTTGCTCTGGCGCTCGGTACCACACGTATAGGGTTCAAATCCCGGGGGGTGCCATGGATGTTTGTAGTGGTTCGGAATCCACTTTAAACCGTAGGTCCAGGTCCTAATGGGATGGTAGAGCGTTGCGGGGACATTGTTACTCCGCGTCCGTGGCTTATCTTCAAGTGACACGCGCCCCCTGGGTAGTAAAGTGAGTAACGTCTGTGCAGCGCTTCCCTTAAGGCATCCAAGACCAAGTTGTCTAAGTGTTTACCAGCTGCATTAAAAAGGAAAAAAACATTCTCAAGCGTAATCGAAGCCGCCCTATTAAAATGTCGTGGTTCACACACCTCTCCACGTCTTCATCCGCAACAGAAGGATTCCCCAATAAAATAGAGTGGGAGAAGGGTCCATATTATTCTCCATTCATTCTCAATCATAACAGAAGGCTGTCGTCTCAATGTAATACTTGGGAGGTTCATCTTCAAGTACAACAGGACTCTACCCCAATGGAATAACTTAATGTTTAACATATTTATCCTATGATCTTCAAACGCAACAGAAAGATTCCCCGGTGGTATAGTAGGACGGGAGGGGGGTTCAGTTTAATTCTCCCTTAATTCTCAAACACCACAGGAATATGTCGTGTCATATCGGGGAGATCCACACACTTTTCTTCTTCTTCCTCGAGTGCAATAGGAGAATTGCACTTGAGGATGAAGTGTAACAGCTGCTTCAAACAGCTTCATAACAACTTCTGCCAAATGCAACAGAAGTTCTCCTCTCTAAGGTAATATCTGACTGTTTAACATATTCCTCCCATGACCCTCAAACAGAATAGAAGAACTTCCCCAGTGCAATAACAGAAGGGAGGGTCCATACAATTCTCAAGCACCACAGGAGGACGCCTGCTCAGTGTAACATCTGGGAGGTTCCCACACTTTTTATTCTTCATCTTCAAGTGCAATAGGAGACTTCGTCCCAGTGGAATATATGATAGTTTGAACATATTCCTCCGATGGTCTTAAACGTAACAGAAGTACTCCAAGAAAATATTTGGGTGGTACGCACAAATCCTCAAGCGCAACAGGACTCCACCAACGTAATATAAGGGGGATCAGTATAATCCTCACTTCATTCTCAAGGACCATAGGAAGACGCCATTTCCGGGAGGTTCACACATTTTTCATTCTCCATCTTCAAATGCAACAGAAGGACTCCGCCCTAATCAAATATCTGGTGGTGCTACATATTCCTCTTATGAACCTCGAACGCAACAGAATGACTCCGAGTAAATATCTCGGAAGTCCCCTCACTCTTCATCCTCAAATGCAACAGAAAGGACTCCAACCCCAACGTAATATCTGACAGTTTGACAGATTCCTGTAAATTCTGATTCCTGGAATATCTGAGAGAGGTACATAACCATCCTCAAGTGCAACAGTTGAACTCCACCTATGGAATAGAAGGGGGTCTATATAATTCTCATCACAGGAAGACTCCATCTCAATGTAATATGTGGGAGATCAATACACTCTTCCTTTCATCTTCAAGTGCAACAAGAGGGCTCCGCCCCAATGGAATAACTGACGGTTTCACATATTCCTTCCTTGTTCCTCAAACGCAACAGAAAGGCTTCAAGGAAATATCTGAGATTTACACATACATCCTCAAACAGAATAGAAGTACTTCCCCAATGGAATAACAAAAGGGAAGGTCCATATAAATCTTCCTTCATTCTCAAGCACCACAGGAGGACGAGGTCTCAATGTTCTTACAGTTACCATCTTCATCTACAAACGCCACAGAAGGAGGTCGCCCCCAATTCATGCATGGTACGCCGCTAAATATCCTGGTATGCCCTTGAAGTGCTCCTGTCCTAGATCTGCTCAAACGGCATTAGCTAGACTAAGGACTGGCCACACTAAGAGTTTGACCTTCAATGGAGACGGGAAGACTTTGTCCTTGTTCGGCCATCGCGGCTCATCTCATCGAATGTATTGGTGCCTCTGTGAGGCAACTTTTGAATGAGGGGAGGACCGCGTGCGATCTATTGATGCAGCATGATCTACTGTACTTGGTTTAGGATTCTAAATCAAGGGGATAAGCAACAACGCCCCAGAAGGACTCCGCCCCATTGTAATGTCTGACGGTTGGACATATTCCTCCCATGATCCTTAAACGCCACAGAGAGACTCCAAGAAAATGTCTGGGAGGGACACACACATCCTCACGTGCAACAGGTGAATTCCCCTATGGAATAGCAGGGGAGGGAATATAATTATTTCATTCTCAAACACCACAGGTAAACATCATATCTGAGAGGTTCTTTCATCTTCCTCTTCCAGTGAAACAGAAGGACTCCGCCCTAATCAAATATCTGATGATTTGACATATTTCTCTCAGGGGCAACGGGCAACGGGCGTACCGGTTACGGAGTTCCAAAGTGGTTTTAAGAACCACAAAACCTCCACATCTTAATGTAGTTAAAATATTTTGATCCTCAAACGCAACAGAAGGATTCTCCAATAGAATAGCAGTAGGAGAAGGTGTCTATATAAGGTTCCCTCCATTCTCACCTGAATGGCCGAGTGGCTAGCGCTCTAGCGCTCGGTACCACAGGTTTCGGGTTGAAGTCCCGGCGTTTCCATGGATGTTTGTAGTGGTTCGGAATCCACCTCTGGTCTGTTTAGCCCAAAGTGTGCACAAGATGACCGTAGAGCGACAAACCAAACCCTTCATTCTCAAACGCCACAGAAGGACTCCGCCCCATTGCAATGTCTGTCAAACACAACAGACGGAACTCGAAGTAAATATCTGGGATGTATACATTTATCCTCAAACACAACAAGTCTCCTCCAATGGAATAATAGGGGGTGAATTTCCATATAATTCCCCTTTTATTCTCAAGCGAAAAAGAACTCCTCTCCAATAGAATAAATAGGGATTCTCACAGTTCTTTCTTCATCCTCACTAGCAACAGAAACACATTCCAGCTTATAGATTTATCGTGCTAACTTTGGTACAGACACGGATATATCCTTCATTGCATTTTCTATTATTATTCATTATAATGGATATTATCTGTACAAAGTGTGTTTCATCACCACAATACACATAACAGTTTTTAATAGACAATATGCAATACACAATACATACAATAGTTTTTTAATCGACAATGCACACATAGAATAGTTTTTTACATCGCCTCTCACTATTTTTTTGTTATTTAAGTATTAAATGATAAATACATTTGATCTTTTTTTAAACCACACCCATATCAAGAAAATGTTAAGGGTCTTATTTTTACCTAAAACCCTCGTTAAATCGCCAACTTTTAAAGCGAAGTATGAGAGTGGCTTGCTTATAAAACGGGCAAGAATCATCTGGTACTTTTTTTAAGGAAATTCTATAAAATATTTATTTTTCAGGCGTCAAGTTATTCATGAAATGGTGGTGAATTCTTGGAATTCTACAGATTCCAAGGAACATGAACTTGAAAAAAATATGGCTGAATTGAATCGATGACTGTAATTATAATGAAAAATAAATTATTATAAAACTCATCTTTCTTTTTTTATTGTTTGATTTATATTGCTTGCTGAAACAATTTCTAACCTAGAATATGTTTTACTGAGGGCTCAAATTATTGAAAGGGCAACACATAAAGGTAAACAGAATTAATCTTATATACAGGGGGATATATAATTCAAGTTCCGCTTTCAAAATGCTGTAAATAAAGCACCACTCGTCGCAATGAGTTCAAATTTGAACAGAAGATAGTTGAAGAAGAGGGAAACGGTATGATGTCAAAAAAAAGTTTCGCCGATTTTTCCCATCCAATTTGGTATGAATGGGACCTTGCCGTGGTGGATGGGCTTTTCACTAACAGTGTCACAACTGTTAAATGACTCGGAAATCATTTTTTTCGTCGAAAAACCGAAACAATCAAGCACATTGGACACAACTGACGGTTTAATGTGCAACTCATGCCAAATACGTTGGCATTTCGATTCAAAATATCATTGGTAGTCGAATTCACTTTCTTCAGGCCCGCCGGAAGGTTCTATCGGGCCCGCGGATAGAGTTTTAATTTGCCTGTCCGAGGCAAAATAAAGTCATTGTAGTCATTGCAATAAGTCACTGTAATTAGTCATTGTAGTCCCACGTAAAGTTATTATCATCCCCAAGAACGAACTTTAAGTCATTGTAGTCCCACGGGAAGTTGTCAAGAAGCCTGGGGAGTTACCTCTCGGAAGTGATGCAGAGTAGAGAATAGATGCTGAGGGGGCCTAATAGATCTTGAGATAATAGATAGATATCTCGAGGACCTCACGGCCTTGAGGTGATGTAACAGATCCCTGGAAGAAATGGATTATGAGGTGACCTAATGGATCTTGAGGTAATATATAGATCCCTGGAAAAAGAATGGATTATGAGGGCCTACCGGATTATAAAGAATGTGGCCTAATGGATCTTGAGCTGATAACAGATGCCTGGAAAGAATGGATCATGAGATGGCCTAATGGATCTTTGTGGGATAAATAGATTGGAAAGAATGGATTATGAGGTGGCCTGGGACCTTAAGAGGATAAATAGAACCTGGAAAGAATAGATTATGAGTTGCTCCAATGGATCTGTGTGGGATAAATAGGATCCCTGAAAGAATGGATTATGAGGTGGGCGAATGGATCTTGAGGTGATAAAATAGATCCCTAGAAAGAATGGATTATGAGGTGGCCTAATGGATCTTTGTGGA
>BPLQ01003892.1:0-10977 GCA_021605075.1 Caerostris darwini | reverse complement strand
ATTAAATTTTATCCATAAAAAATATGATCGTTTTGGTTAACGGGGTCCATTCATCTTCCTTGGACCAAAACCAATTTTAAAAAAAATTTGAAGTTTTTTTATATAGAATATTTATTTAAATTTCTTTCACAAGTTAATAATTATATATAATTCAATAATGTAAATATTATTTAATATATAATATGTCAATATTATTTTAAAAAATTAAAATGAGATTTTCAAGAAAAAAATCATTTGGAATTCTGTACAGTTTATAATTTTTTAAATTGTTGTTGTGTTTTTGTTATTACATTAATTCTAAATTCTATAGGTAACCTGTATAACCTACCGATTATCTTTTTATTTTATTTTTATAAACGATTTTATTGCCGATTATATTTTTATTTTTATTTTTAGAAATGATTTTTATTACCGGTTATATTTTTTTATTTTATTTTTTAGAAACGATTTTTATTATCGATTATCTTTTTATTTTTATTTTACTGAAATTTCAAAACATGGCAAGGCTGTCTTTTGCGTAGTAATTCCATTTTTCCTTTTTTGTGAGGAAATTCTTTTGTTTCCTTTATTGAAACACTAAACATCGATTTTAAAAATCAGGGTAAAAACATCGATATTCTCCATCGATATATGGTACATTTGCCGGCAAATATCAAGTTCGTTTTAGCAAATGAAACAAATGTTTTTTCCGATGCTCGTCACAGAAATCTATTAAAATAACAGCTGCATTGAACGTTTATGGCGAGAAATAGCTAAACAGGAGCCAGGGGGCTTTTTGGAAAAAAAAAAAAAAAAAGAAAAAAATCTATTATTTTCATAAGAATGTGGCATCCGTATGGATGAGATGCTTTTGGGAAGTAATGGTTCGGCATATTTTGCATTTCCTTTTCTAAATGGCTTAAAGGCAGACCTCGCATTTCTAATGTGTTTGAAAGGACTTTTTTCGGGGAAACTTTTGCGATTTAGCATCTTTCTTATCATTTCCAGTGTTTTAGGCGAAATGCAGTGTGTGCGAAGGGAAATATAGTGTGACCTTTGAAATTGTGTTTACTAGAAAGAGTAAAGCTGATTTTTGCGCAGTAGTTTAAATTGAATTCGTGTTTCGATGTAAGAGCAGCTAATGCTGGAACAGTTTTATTTAATTCTGTGAAGCTTATTTGTTTTGTTTTTTATTGTTATCTTTTTTACATTGTCTTGTTTCTTTTACTTTCTCGTCATTTTTTTTCTTTTTTAAGATTTTTGAAGTAAAAATAAAACCATAAACTTACTGACAAAAATCATGGATTATTTTGTTTTTCTTATAAGTCCGGAATTTAGAAATACGTTTCCTTTAACTTTTTTCATTTGGTTTGTCTTTCTTTGCAAAAATAAAAATATATTTCAAATTGTGCATATTATAGCATTGTTGGTGCGTTTTATTTCGGTAGTGTATCTGGTAACTTTCATGGTATAATAGTTTTAATTGCATATTGCTGTTGTTTCTTATGTTACCCACCCCAACCATGGAGAATGATGCACTCTGTCAGAGCCTTTAGATGTACTAAGCAGAACAAAAATACTGTCAAGCTAATGCAATTAGGAACGAATTCCACCAGGGAGCATCTGGGAATTCACTCCCTCCACCAATTCCTTCTTTGCCCAATGAAGGTCTTCCAGAGCTTTAAATTCAAAATGTCCATAACTGGAATAAGCTCTTGTTGGGACTCAAACCACGGTCACTCCTTCCAAAAATTCATATTACCATGACTAACTGAATACGTCTTAAAATTAGAATCTTAATCAGTGCCTATGTTTGCATTGTTATATATTTGAAGGTTGAGAGAGGTCTAATAACATGATTACTTATGCAAAATTTGTTCTATTACGATACCTTAAAAATATAATTGCTATTTAAATACAAAAAAATTTGCAAAATACTTATTCTGTAAATTATTCGATTTGTGAAAGAAGAGGAACAAGTCTTTATTTATTTTTTAAAAAAAAAACATGATCTCTTTGTGCAAAAGCGAAAATAGTTGCCACTTCTTTAGAACACTTATGAAAATTGTTGCAGTATATGTTCAAAATTACTGATATAGAATGTAGTGTTATGTTAAAACATGATCATATTAATCATGTTAAAAATACATGATCTCTCCCCACAAAAGCGAAAATAGTTGCCACATCTTTAGAACACTTATGAAAATTGTTGTTGTATATGTTCAAAATTACTGGTATAGAATGCAGTGTTATCGTGTTAAAACACGATCATATTAATCATGTCAAAAAAAATATATCTCCCCACAAAAGCGAAAATAGTTGCCACATCTTTAGAACACTTATGAAAATTGTTGTTGTATATGTTCAAAATTACTGGTATAGAAATGCAGTGTTATCGTGTTAAAACACGATCATAGAATCATGTTAAAAATACATATCTCTCCCCCACAAAAGCATGTCAAATTACTGGTATAGAATGCTGTTAAAAAAAATATATCTCCCCCACAAAAGCGAAAATAGTTGCCACATCTTTAGAACACTTATGAAAATTGTTGTTGTATATGTTCAAAATTACTGGTATAGAATGCAGTGTTATCGTGTTAAAACACGATCATATTAATCATGTTAAAAAAAAATATATCTCCCCACAAAAGCGAAAATAGTTGCCACATCTTTAGAACACTTATGAAAATTGTTGTAGTGCATGTTCGAAATGACTGATATAGAATGTAGCGCCAATCGAAATTTTATGGAGAGCTTTTAATTTAGAGTTAATGATGCGGGAATCTGTGTAACTTCCTCAATCTTTCCTAATTTATTATTTCCTTTCAACTCTTTATATGTAACGAGATTCATATCCTGTGCTCGCGAAGAACTCGTATTCTATGATTCTGATTTACTGCGATCATGCATTCTCCCAATTCTATTAGCACTGTTTGGTTTTCGAAATTGAAATGTTTTGTTGAATAAAGGTTAAAGCAAGCTCGGCTGTAAAAATTAATCTTACAAAACAATTTGAAGTGTAATAAAACATCAGTAACAATTATGTACAAAGTGATTTTTATTTTTGTGAATCTGTTGTATAATATTTAAAAATATGAATTTTCAAATTTTTGTTTTATTTGAATGTTCATAAAAAATGCTTATTTTTAGACATAAAAAATATTTTATTAACTTTATAATTGCAATCATAGGTACTAATCGTAGATAATATGCAATCTACAATTACAGTGACTAATCCTAAATTAAACTAGTAATATTATTTTCTTTTTCTAAAATTATTTTTTATTACATAGAGGCAATGGATGCAATTTCTTTAAATATCGTTAAAAATATTTTATTGTAAAAATATATTCTTTTGAAAAAGATTTTACTTTGTATATGATTATTAGCATAATTATTCAACTAATTGCATTTAGAGGATTAGACGTCATTGTAATTATTTTTTAAAAGATTCAAAATTATTATAAACTCTAATCTGTATTGATTAATAATTTATTGTAACTACAAAAACTATGGATAACACCTTATGAATTTATAATATATAAAATTTTAAGTTAAGTTAAGTTGGTTTGTGTTACGCATATGAAATATAGACCTGAGACTTCAATGGATTATACTCGAATAAGTCATAGGTTGAATAAATCTCTATAAAATCATGCTCCTCGTATTTTTGAACACTTTCGTGTAAATGTGTATGTGAATTTCTGAAAAAAAGCTGATCAAAATCAATTCTCATAATCAACACAACTACTTCAACGGTAATTATCTATATAATGAATCTGAAATGATGCCAAGTGTATTAATGGTTGTGTCGTGTTTTTTACCAATGTAACTTAATCGTATAATTTAAATTTAATTCCAATTTTTGGATAGATAATTGCTCATTCTGTATTTAGCTATGTTCTGCCGCTATGCCACTTAATATATATATATATATATATATATATATATATATATATATATATATATATATATTTATATATATTTGGCAATCATAATTCATCTACAGGAATTCCAATTTACAGGCCATCATATTCCATCTACAGCAATCATATTTAATTCCAGATATAAATGTTAAAACAATGGAATGGTAATAAAATCGGTCCACTGGACCTCCAAATACAAAAAGCTCATAAACATCTTTTAATTTAAATAAAAAAAACAATTTTCCTATAAGTCTTAATTGAAATGAAATAACTACATTTTATATCGTTTAATAAGACAAGTTTGATATGCCGCTCTACGATCATTTTATGCTCACTTTGAACTAGACCTACAGTTTAATGTGGATTCCAAACCACTAATAAACATCTGTGCCACCGCCAGGATTCGAACCTATGGATTGAAACCTGTGGTCCAGGATTGAAACCTGTGGTACCACAGGCCAGAGCGCTGGCCAATTGGCCATCAGGCCGTTTTAATAAGACAAGGGAAAAAAATATGTGTATCATTTCTGTTGGTAAAAAAATATAAATGAATAAAAAAGGAGAAAACCTTTCATAAAAATTACTTATCCTATTTTATCTAATCTAAAATGGACATATCAAGAGATGGACCGCTTTGTGTGAACGCCTGTTATCGCCCCGCTGTGATTTTCTTAATATAAAATTAATGTTTAATCCAATTCTAGTCCACTTCAATGATTCAGTACTGGCCCACTGATAAATTTAAAAGAAATTACACCTGGCAAGATTGAGCTTGACATTTCTAGTCTATATAATCCTTTTCCAATCCTCGTACCTTCTAATGATTTCTAAACAATTTCTATAAAGTCCCATTTTATGAAGCAAATGAAGGCTGCTGGGTGAATGAAATGAGGTAACTACATTTTAACGTTTTGTATGCTTTAATTAGACAAGGGGAAAAACTATGAATACCAATTTTGTTGGTCAAAAAAATTAATTTTTTAACAATCTTTCATCAAAATGTGAAAACCTTTCATAAAAATTACTTGTCCTAGTTTATCTAATCTAAAATGGACATATCAAGATATGAGCCGCTTTGTGTGAACGCCTGTTATTGCCTCGCTGTAATTTTCTTAATATAAAATTAATATTTAATCCAATACTAGCCTACTTCAATGATTCAGTACAGTACTAGCCCACCGATAAATTTAAAAGAAATTGCTCCTGGCAAGATTTATCTTGACATTTCCAGTCTAAATGATCCAATCCTCGTACCTTCTAATGATTTCTAAACAATTTCTATAAAGTCCCATTTTATGAAGACTGCTGGGTCGGTTCGTTCCTATGGGAACCAAACACATCAAGAACTCGTGGAGGTGATTGCAATGATCGATACAGTGACCTGTATCAGACGCCTAGCTGTCTCATCGAATTTATTACCACGACTTTCTGGGACTGTGTTACCTGATGGCGCCAATCGGACTAGTGGTCCTAGTGCGTGCCTGGTGGATTCGGTGTGAGCTATGGTGCGTATTACCCGGTGAATAAGCAGGTTCCCCCTGTGAGCTCTAGTAGGTGAAATGAGAAATTTGTAATGATTCAGCGTATTATGAGGGTGCATGTTATCACGAAATCAAAAGAATGCAGATTGTTGAATAACGACGAAGAAAATGTTACGCTGTTTATGAAATTTTTAATATTTTTTCAAAGAAAAAAAATACGACAATTTTTCATTATTTTCATTACGATTTAAAGCTAAAATTTGCTATTAAAAGGAAATTAAATAGGATTGTTACATTTAAGAGTAATTAATAAAAAAATTCTACCATGAAGTATAATCTTTCATTGGTTTTAAAGTGATGTCTAACCTTTTAGCCTTTTGAATCCAAAATTTGTTTCTAGCCGCACGTGAATTCACACTAACGCACACTAATTCAACTATAGTTTTAAAGCATAAAACAATTAATAAAAAAGGTTTTCAACATGACAATTCAGCAGAAATGTGGTAGCATAAAACAGTAGTAATGGCGGGTGTAGATATTACTTTTGTGTAGATATTATTTTTTAAATAATTCAATTTTAAGAAATTTCTATCACTGAAATAAGAAACATCTTAGTACATAAAAGTAGAAAATAAAGTTTGATATTTAAACAAAATAAAAGCTTCAACATTTACATATATTTTTATCTAATTAGAGTTTCAAAAATAAATAAAATATGTGCATGTTTTAAACAAACTGATAATTCAATGTTTTAAAAAAATTATAGTTTCATTGTAGGTGGTATTCATAACTAACGGGTAGGTCGCTGGTTAGATAGTTTCTTTTAAAATGTAATAAAAATCATATATTTGGGAAAATTTGATTGACACATAATTATTTAAACATGTATTTAAAAACAAAATAAAAAGATTTTGCCATTATAAAGTGATATATTTTTAAGTGATTTTGACTATAATATATTACAAAGCGATTTTGCCGTTATAAAGGGATTTTACAAAGTGATTTTGCCGTTATAAAGTGATATTACAAAGTGGTTTTTGCCATTATGAAATTATAATACAAAGTGACTCTGCCATTATAAAGTGAGATTACAAAGCGATTTTGCCATTATAAAGTGAGATTATTACTTCAATCATAAAATGAATTTATTTTAAATAGTCTTTTTTTTTGCAGCATGATTTTTGATAGCAAAAATTGGTATCAAAAATCATACTAATCAAAAATTTGGTAGCAAATTATGATTTTTGTCAAAAGGAAATAAACAAATTAAAAATAAAATTATTGTGAATTTTCATCAGTGCACTTTTTGTTTTAATTCTTAATTTTCAAACAAAAAGTACTCCTTATAAAAAAAGGAAATTTAAATAAGTCTGAACAAAAAAAAAAAAAAAAAAAAAAAAAAAAAAAAAAAAAAAAAAAAATAGGCTTTTGATCTTTAATTATCTGTATAATACTCATGAAGAAAACCGAATGGTGAGAAAAGAAATTCTTTCCAACATTTTAAGTTATCTAACAAAAATAAATTTAAAAAGTCCTTTTCTTAGATCTTTATAATTTCTCCACATTTCTGTCCTTGAGCTGTTAATACTTGAGTCTAAAGATTTGATAGTTTGGCCCAGACTGTGTTTCTAGAATATAAACTGAACTCGTGCCAAATTTAAAATCGCCTCCGAACGTCATGGTATACTTGGCATACGCCTAACCTCTGCCAAAAGTCGTAACTCTTTTTGATAGTAAAGAAGAGGACCCCATTACACGTCTTTTTACTGTTTTTTTGCCTGTGCTTCGTCGCTGTATTTCTGTTGAACATGCCTTTTGGTCATTAGTAGATTTTTTTTTATTATATTTCACTCGTAAAGTGGTTATATATCATTTGTAAATAGAAAAAATTCGTGTTCCTTTAGAGAAATAAATATTTTTGTTAAAGAAATTTAAATCCTTAAGAAGTGAATAAAAGGATTTTTTTCCCTAGAACTTTTAATCATATTAAGTGGAATTCATTATGGTTTTTTAAACAGCTTAATATTTTTTCAATAGATGCGAAATTATAGCAGTTATTTTATATTTTGCGTGTTATGATTACTAAAAATTTAGTGTTTAGGAATTTAAAAGAGCTTCAGTTGTTTGCGAAAAGTTTTTTTAAAAATTGCTATGATTTTATTTGAATTTTAAAGTGTTTTATTTATTTAAGAATTAAAAATATATGTTAATTTCTTAAAATTATGTATGCTTTAATGTTTCCTTTGCTTAAAAATTTAGCAGTTTTATTTCTCGGGATTATGTAACATTCATTCAATGACTTTAAATCTATACATAATTTTGAATAAAGAAATCTAAAATCTCTTTAATTTTGTGGAAAGTACCTACGATTATCAAAAAATATATAGATCTCAATCACATTTTTTTAAATGCGTGGCTACTCTGACAGCTGCATTATCATTTTCAGGGTAGCTTTATTCTTTATCTAATATAGAATTTTATACAAACAATTCAATCTAATTTCTGATGGACATAATATCAATAATAAAAATGCCTTTATCCTCCTCTGACCTATGTCCATTTTATTGGAAAGTATTATTTTGCATAGTGAATTTCTGATGGACATAAACATCAATAATAAAAATACCTTTATCCTCCTCTGACCTATGTCCATTTTATTGGAAAGTATTATTTTGCATAGTGAATTTCTGATGGACATAAACATCAATAATAAAAATACCTTTATCCTCCTCTACCTATGCCCATTTTATTTGAAAGTATTATTTTGCATAGTGAATTTCTGATGGACATAAACATCAATAATAAAATGCCTTTATCCTCCTCTGACCTATGTCCATTTTATTTGAAAGTATTATTTTGCATAGTGAATTTCTGATGGACATAAACATCAATAATAAAAATGCCTTTATCCTCCTCTGACCTATGTCCATTTTATTGGAAACATTTTGCATAGTGAATTTCTGATGGACATAAACATCAATAATAAAAATGCCTTTATCCTCTCTGACCTATGTCCATTTTATTGAAAGTATTATTTTTGCATAGTGAATTTCCTGATGGACATAAACATCAATAATAAAAATGCCTTTATCCTCCTCTGACCTATGTCCATTTTACATTGGAAAGTATTATTTTGCATAGTGAATTTCTGATGGACATAAACATCAATAATAAAAATACCTTTATCCTCCTCTACCTATGCCCATTTTATTTGAAAGTATTATTTTGCATAGTGAATTCTGATGGACATAAACATCAATAATAAAAATGCCTTTATCCTCCTGACCTATGTCCATTTTATTTGAAAGTATTATTTTGCATAGTCAATTTCACATGGACATAAACATCAATAATAAAAATGCCTTTATCCTCCTCTGACCTATGTCCATTTTATTGAAAGTATTATTTTGCATAGTGAATTTCTGATGGACATAAACATCAATAATAAAAATGCCTTTATCCTCCTCTGACCTATGTCTATTTTATTGGAAAGTATTATTTTGCATAGTGAATTTCTGATGGACATAAACATCAATAATAAAAATACCTTTATCCTCCTCTGACCTATGTCCATTTTATTGGAAAGTATTATTTTGCATAGTGAATTTGCTGATGGACATAAACATCAATAATAAAAATACTTTATCCTCCTCTACCTATGCCCATTTTATTTGAAAGTATTATTTTGCATAGTGAATTTCTGATGGACATAAACATCAATAATAAAAATGCCTTTATCCTCCTCTGACCTATGTCCATTTTATTTGAAAAGTATTATTTTTTGCATAGTGAATTTCTGATGGACATAAACATCAATAATAAAAATGCCTTTATCCTCCTCTGACCTATGTCCATTTTATTGGAAAGTATTATTTTGCATAGTGAATTTCTGATGGACATAAACATCAATAATAAAAATGCCTTTATCCTCCTCTGACCTATGTCCATTTTATTGGAAAGTATTATTTTGCATAGTGAATTTCTGATGGACATAAACATCAATAATAAAAATGCCTTTATCCTCCTCTGACCTATGTCCATTTTATTGGAAAGTATTATTTTGCATAGTGTGAATTTCTGATGGACATAAACATCAATAATAAAAATACCTTTATCCTCCTCTACCTATGCCCATTTTATTTGAAAGTATTATTTTGCATAGTGAATTTCTGATGGACATAAACATCAATAATAAAAATGCCTTTATCCTCCTCTGACCTATGTCCATTTTATTTGAAAGTATTATTTTGCATAGTGAATTTCTGATGGACATAAACATCAATAATAAAAAATGTCTTATCCTCCTCTGACCTATGTCCATTTTATTGAAAGTATTATTTTGCATAGTGAATTTCTGATGGACATAAACATCAATAATAAAAATGCCTTTATCCTCTGACCTATGTCTATTTTATTGGAAAGTATTATTTTGCATAGTGAATTTCTGATGGACATAAACATCAATAATAAAAATTCCTTTATCCTCCTCTACCTATGCCCATTTTATTTGAAAGTATTATTTTGCATATAGAATTTCTGATGGACATAACATCAATTATAAAAATACCTTTATCCTCCTCTGACCTATGCCCATTTTATTGAAAAGTATTATTTTGCATATAGAATTTCTGATGGACATAACATCAATTATAAAAATACCTTTATCCTCCTCTGACCTATGTCCATTTTATTGAAAAGTATTATTTTGCATATAGAATTTCTGACGGACATAACATCAATTATAAAAATTCCATTATCCTCCTCTGACCTATGCCCATTTTATTGAAAAATTATTTTGCATATAAATTTCTGATGGACATATTTAAAAATGCATGTCCATTTTATTGAAAGTATTATTTTGCATATAGAATTTCTGATGGACATAACATCAATTATAAAAATACCATTATCCTCCTCTGACCTATGTCCATTTTATTGAAAAGTATTATTTTGCATATAGAATTTCTGATGGACATAACATCAATTATAAAAATACCATTATCCTCCTCTGACCTATGTCCATTTTATTGAAAGTATTATTTTGCATATAGAATTTCTGATGGACATAACATCAATTATAAAAATACCTTTATCCTCCTCTGACCTATGCCCATTTTATTGAAATGTATTATTTTACATAGTGAATTTCTGATGGACATAAACATCAATTATAAAAATACCATTATCCTCCTCTGACCTATGCCCATTTTATTGAAAAGTATTATTTTGCATATAGAATTTCTGATGGACATAACATCAATTATAAAAATACCTTTATCCTCCTCTGACCTATGTCCATTTTATTGGAAAGTATTATTTTGCATATAGAATTTCTGATGGACATAACATCAATTATAAAATACCTTTATCCTCCTCTCTGACCTATGTCCATTTTATTGGAAAGTATTATTTTGCATATAGAATTTCTGATGGACATAACATCAATTATAAAAATACCTTTATCCTCCTCTGACCTATGTCCATTTTATTGAAAGTATTATTTTGCATATAGAATTTCTGATGGACATAACATCAATTATAAAAATACCTTTATCCTCCTCTGACCTATGTCCATTTTATTGAAAGTA
>BPLQ01003890.1:0-99076 GCA_021605075.1 Caerostris darwini | reverse complement strand
TGAAACTTAATAATGCTATTTCATTCATTCAGTATATATCTGTCAGCTTTTATACTTAAATCAAGCGTTATTTAATTTCTTTTTAATTGAGTTAATCAATTCAGTGCATTTAACTTCCAAATTAATTAATTCCTGTTATTTAATACACTAGAATGCGTCCAGCTCTACAAGGCTTCAATATCATTACGTGGTACCTCACCCTTGCCACGGAGGAAGCAGCAATAAAGTTCATGCAGAAAATGGGTTTAATTCCAACTTATCTGTCACCATGCCCTGCTTGTCCTTTATGTGGATATGAAAGCAAAAGCCAGAGGATGCCCACCAAGAAATTAGGTTTTCGTTACGTCTGCTATGAATGTCGCAAAAAAAAAAAAAAAAAAATGTTACGGATCGGTAAGTAATCTAAAAATACCATTATGGAAAACAGCAAATTGCCGTTTTGTGACATTTTTAAGTTATTTGCATTTGTTAAAAAAATGCAAGTGACAGATGTAATTAACACCATAAAGAATTGGTGGCAAAAACGTATTGAACCACCATCTCCAGTGAATCCGTTGAAGATTATTACAGTTATTTCAGAGAAATTGCAGAAGTTTTTGCTTCACACCACTAAGAAGCAACTGGGAGGTCCAAATAATTAAACTATTCGAATGATCGTAAATTGACACATCGAATTTACATATGTTCGTTCATATTAAATTTGCTCATTATTTTTGGGTAAAACCATCTTGCTAGATGAAACCTTCCTGACAAAACGGAAATACAATAAACGCCGTGTTACAGCATCCATGACAGAAACAGTGTTTGGAATATTCTGCAAGTGAGTTCTTTAATCAATAAAATTTTTAAATAACATTGCAAAATAACAATTACTGATTTTTTTTATACTTTTCTGCAAGCAATATTGCGAGAGAATTTTTTGTAGTAGATGGGGGGGAAAAGTGGGATTTGTGGGCTCTTGTCAAGAAATACGTCCATCCGGAAACTGCTGTAAACAAAGAAGCCGAGCAATACAAGAAAATTGACCGCTTGATTAAAGGTGATGTGCATAAAACATTCCAAGGGAGAGTTCGTTGACAAAAATAACACCATAAATCCCCCCTGAGAGAATAAAAACAAGCACTTCAAGAAGTCCATTGTCTCCAGAAAATGACTTGACAATATACGGCTACACACTATTACCGAAGAACCCGGCTTGATCATATCGGCAAAAACAATTTAGCGGCACAGATATGGCAGTTTATCCACGATGTAAAAGAAGTTTACCCTGGATGCTTGAAATCCGGCCTGGAAATGATACAAATTGGCAAAGTACTTCCAGAAAATGTTGGTATCGAAGATCTGATGCCAAATAAAAGTCAGTAATAATTTTATTTTCTTCTGGTATCTTTTGAAACCACAACAGATTTCAACCAGATTCTAAATGCATTATTCCTTTTTAATCAAATGAAACTTAATAATGCTATTTCATTCATTCAGTATATATCTGTCAGCTTTTATACTTAAATCAAGCGTTATTTAATTTCTTTTTAATTGAGTTAATCAATTCAGTGCATTTAACTTCCAAATTAATTAATTCCTGTTATTTAATACACTAGAATGCGTGCGTCCAGCTCTACAAGGCTTCAATATCATTACGTGGTACCTCACCCTTGCCACGGAGGAAGCAGCAATAAAGTTCATGCAGAAAATGGGTTTAATTCCAACTTATCTGTCACCATGCCCTGCTTGTCCTTTATGTGGATATGAAAGCAAAAGCCAGAGGATGCCCACCAAGAAATTAGGTTTTCGTTACGTCTGCTATGAATGTCGCAAAAAAAAAAAAAAAAAAAAAAAAAAAAAATTACGGATCGGTAAGTAATCTAAAAATACCATTATGGAAAACAGCAAATTGCCGTTTTGTGACATTTTTAAGTTATTTGCATTTGTTAAAAAAATGCAAGTGACAGATGTAATTAACACCATAAAGAATTGGTGGCAAAAACGTATTGAACCACCATCTCCAGTGAATCCGTTGAAGATTATTACAGTTATTTCAGAGAAATTGCAGAAGTTTTTGCTTCACACCACTAAGAAGCAACTGGGAGGTCCAAATAATTAAACTATTCGAATGATCGTAAATTGACACATCGAATTTACATATGTTCGTTCATATTAAATTTGCTCATTATTTTTGGGTAAAACCATCTTGCTAGATGAAACCTTCCTGACAAAACGGAAATACAATAAACGCCGTGTTACAGCATCCATGACAGAAACAGTGTTTGGAATATTCTGCAAGTGAGTTCTTTAATCAATAAAATTTTTAAATAACATTGCAAAATAACAATTACTGATTTTTTTTATACTTTTCTGCAAGCAATATTGCGAGAGAATTTTTTGTAGTAGATGGGGGAAAAGTGGGATTTGTGGGCTCTTGTCAAGAAATACGTCCATCCGGAAACTGCTGTAAACAAAGAAGCCGAGCAATACAAGAAAATTGACCGCTTGATTAAAGGTGATGTGCATAAAACATTCCAAGGGAGAGTTCGTTGACAAAAATAACACCATAAATCCCCTTGAGAATAAAAACAAGCACTTCAAGAAGTCCATTGTCTCCAGAAAATGACTTGACAATATACGGCTACACACTATTACCGAAGAACCCGGCTTGATCATATCGGCAAAAACAATTTAGCGGCACAGATATGGCAGTTTATCCACGATGTAAAAGAAGTTTACCCTGGATGCTTGAAATCCGGCCTGGAAATGATACAAATTGGCAAAGTACTTCCAGAAAATGTTGGTATCGAAGATCTGATGCCAAATAAAAGTCAGTAATAATTTTATTTTCTTCTGGTATCTTTTGAAACCACAACAGATTTCAACCAGATTCTAAATGCATTATTCCTTTTTAATCAAATGAAACTTAATAATGCTATTTCATTCATTCAGTATATATCTGTCAGCTTTTATACTTAAATCAAGCGTTATTTAATTTCTTTTTAATTGAGTTAATCAATTCAGTGCATTTAACTTCCAAATTAATTAATTCCTGTTATTTAATACACTAGAATGCGTCCAGCTCTACAAGGCTTCAATATCATTACGTGGTACCTCACCCTTGCCACGGAGGAAGCAGCAATAAAGTTCATGCAGAAAATGGGTTTAATTCCAACTTATCTGTCACCATGCCCTGCTTGTCCTTTATGTGGATATGAAAGCAAAAGCCAGAGGATGCCCACCAAGAAATTAGGTTTTCGTTACGTCTGCTATGAATGTCGCAAAAAAAAAAAAAAAAAAAAAAAAAAATTACGGATCGGTAAGTAATCTAAAAAATACCATTATGGAAAACAGCAAATTGCCGTTTTGTGACATTTTTAAGTTATTTGCATTTGTTAAAAAAATGCAAGTGACAGATGTAATTAACACCATAAAGAATTGGTGGCAAAAACGTATTGAACCACCATCTCCAGTGAATCCGTTGAAGATTATTACAGTTATTTCAGAGAAATTGCAGAAGTTTTTGCTTCACACCACTAAGAAGCAACTGGGAGGTCCAAATAATTAAACTATTCGAATGATCGTAAATTGACACATCGAATTTACATATGTTCGTTCATATTAAATTTGCTCATTATTTTTGGGTAAAACCATCTTGCTAGATGAAACCTTCCTGACAAAACGGAAGTACAATATAAGCCGTGTTACAGCATCCATGACAGAAACAGTGTTTGGAATATTCTGCAAGTGAGTTCTTTAATCAATAAAAATTTTAAATAACATTGCAAAATAACAATTACTGATTTTTTTTTATACTTTTCTGCAAGCAATATTGCGAGAGAATTTTTTGTAGTAGATGGGGGGAAAAGTGGGATTTGTGGGCTCTTGTCAAGAAATACGTCCATCCGGAAACTGCTGTAAACAAAGAAGCCGAGCAATACAAGAAAATTGACCGCTTGATTAAAGGTGATGTGCATAAAACATTCCAAGGGAGAGTTCGTTGACAAAAATAACACCATAAATCCCCTTGAGAATAAAAACAAGCACTTCAAGAAGTCCATTGTCTCCAGAAAATGACTTGACAATATACGGCTACACACTATTACCGAAGAACCCGGCTTGATCATATCGGCAAAACAATTTAGCGGCACAGATATGGCAGTTTATCCACGATGTAAAAGAAGTTTACCCTGGATGCTTGAAATCCGGCCTGGAAATGATACAAATTGGCAAAGTACTTCCAGAAAATGTTGGTATCGAAGATCTGATGCCAAATAAAAGTCAGTAATAATTTTATTTTCTTCTGGTATCTTTTGAAACCACAACAGATTTCAACCAGATTCTAAATGCATTATTCCTTTTTAATCAAATGAAACTTAATAATGCTATTTCATTCATTCAGTATATATCTGTCAGCTTTTATACTTAAATCAAGCGTTATTTAATTTCTTTTTAATTGAGTTAATCAATTCAGTGCATTTAACTTCCAAATTAATTAATTCCTGTTATTTAATACACTAGAATGCGTCCAGCTCTACAAGGCTTCAATATCATTACGTGGTACCTCACCCTTGCCACGGAGGAAGCAGCAATAAAGTTCATGCAGAAAATGGGTTTAATTCCAACTTATCTGTCACCATGCCCTGCTTGTCCTTTATGTGGATATGAAAGCAAAAGCCAGAGGATGCCCACCAAGAAATTAGGTTTTCGTTACGTCTGCTATGAATGTCGCAAAAAAAAAAAAAAAAAAAAAAAATGTTACGGATCGGTAAGTAATCTAAAAATACCATTATGGAAAACAGCAAATTGCCGTTTTGTGACATTTTTAAGTTATTTGCATTTGTTAAAAAAATGCAAGTGACAGATGTAATTAACACCATAAAGAATTGGTGGCAAAAACGTATTGAACCACCATCTCCAGTGAATCCGTTGAAGATTATTACAGTTATTTCAGAGAAATTGCAGAAGTTTTTGCTTCACACCACTAAGAAGCAACTGGGAGGTCCAAATAATTAAACTATTCGAATGATCGTAAATTGACACATCGAATTTACATATGTTCGTTCATATTAAATTTGCTCATTATTTTTGGGTAAAACCATCTTGCTAGATGAAACCTTCCTGACAAAACGGAAATACAATAAACGCCGTGTTACAGCATCCATGACAGAAACAGTGTTTGGAATATTCTGCAAGTGAGTTCTTTAATCAATAAAATTTTTAAATAACATTGCAAAATAACAATTACTGATTTTTTTTATACTTTTCTGCAAGCAATATTGCGAGAGAATTTTTTGTAGTAGATGGGGGGAAAAGTGGGATTTGTGGGCTCTTGTCAAGAAATACGTCCATCCGGAAACTGCTGTAAACAAAGAAGCCGAGCAATACAAGAAAATTGACCGCTTGATTAAAGGTGATGTGCATAAAGCATTCCAAGGGAGAGTTGGTTAAAAAAAATAACACCATAAATCCCCTTGAGAATAAAAACAAGCACTTCAAGAAGTCCATTGTCTCCAGAAAATGACTTGACAATATACGGCTACACACTATTACCGAAGAACCCGGCTTGATCATATCGGCAAAAACAATTTAGCGGCACAGATATGGCAGTTTATCCACGATGTAAAAGAAGTTTACCCTGGATGCTTGAAATCCGGCCTGGAAATGATACAAATTGGCAAAGTACTTCCAGAAAATGTTGGTATCGAAGATCTGATGCCAAATAAAAGTCAGTAATAATTTTATTTTCTTCTGGTATCTTTTGAAACCACAACAGATTTCAACCAGATTCTAAATGCATTATTCCTTTTTAATCAAATGAAACTTAATAATGCTATTTCATTCATTCAGTATATATCTGTCAGCTTTTATACTTAAATCAAGCGTTATTTAATTTCTTTTTAATTGAGTTAATCAATTCAGTGCATTTAACTTCCAAATTAATTAATTCCTGTTATTTAATACACTAGAATGCGTCCAGCTCTACAAGGCTTCAATATCATTACGTGGTACCTCACCCTTGCCACGGAGGAAGCAGCAATAAAGTTCATGCAGAAAATGGGTTTAATTCCAACTTATCTGTCACCATGCCCTGCTTGTCCTTTATGTGGATATGAAAGCAAAAGCCAGAGGATGCCCACCAAGAAATTAGGTTTTCGTTACGTCTGCTATGAATGTCGCAAAAAAAAAAAAAAAAAATGTTACGGATCGGTAAGTAATCTAAAAAATACCATTATGGAAAACAGCAAATTGCCGTTTTGTGACATTTTTAAGTTATTTGCATTTGTTAAAAAAAATGCAAGTGACAGATGTAATTAACACCATAAAGAATTGGTGGCAAAAACGTATTGAACCACCATCTCCAGTGAATCCGTTGAAGATTATTACAGTTATTTCAGAGAAATTGCAGAAGTTTTTGCTTCACACCACTAAGAAGCAACTGGGAGGTCCAAATAATTAAACTATTCGAATGATCGTAAATTGACACATCGAATTTACATATGTTCGTTCATATTAAATTTGCTCATTATTTTTGGGTAAAACCATCTTGCTAGATGAAACCTTCCTGACAAAACGGAAATACAATAAACGCCGTGTTACAGCATCCATGACAGAAACAGTGTTTGGAATATTCTGCAAGTGAGTTCTTTAATCAATAAAATTTTTAAATAACATTGCAAAATAACAATTACTGATTTTTTTTATACTTTTCTGCAAGCAATATTGCGAGAGAATTTTTTGTAGTAGATGGGGGGAAAAGTGGGATTTGTGGGCTCTTGTCAAGAAATACGTCCATCCGGAAACTGCTGTAAACAAAAATTTTATTGCTTTCAATATGATTAGTTTATATACAAATATTTAGAGAAATCAACTAACTAAATATTTAAAATTAGTTCTGTTGTGTGCCAAATTAAAATCTTGTTAATATCCTAAATGTAAGTGTAAACATTGTGCTTAAGTATCCATTAAAAGTAAAATTAATTAGTTTATTTATTTTGGTATTAATTTCGTATTTTGATCAATTGCGTTTTATTAATATTTTAAATTATTTGGCACTACTGCGAGTACACGGCACCATTTCTATGTCGGTTCTGACATAGATTATCACAAGGACAGATTTGAGCAATTCAAAACCACTCTAGCATTCATAGTAAATCCTCTCAACACAAATTGTAACGAAATTCACATCTAGCCATTTGGAATTGATACTGGATTACTAGAAATGCAATTGATTGATTTTAAAAGTAAAGCTTTGCGGAGTGGAAAACTTACTGAGTTGAAAAGCTAGTTGGAAGAGTTAGAGGTCCAGAAATGTATGTACGTAACGCAACAAAAGAGGACAGCGTTAAAAGAAATGCCGCGAGTTGAGGCCGATTGCTAAAGTGAGGTGAAGAAATTGGCATTTGAAGCGCTGACTATCTTCGGATCGACATATTCATGCGAGCAAGCGTTCTCTTGCATGAACATAATTAAAGTAAGAAGCCAACTAAGAAATGAAAATTTAGAGTCGTGTTTGAAACGTAAAACAAGTTATGAGCCAAATTTATCGAAACTTTCTAAAACCATGCAAAGCCAACGCTCCCATTGAATTTGTTTGCTCAAATGTCTGTTATTGGGTTTTTTTTATTTTAAGTGCAAGTTACATTGTTTAGTAAAAGTTTAAATTTTCTACTTGAATAACCATGCAAAGTCATCGCTCCCATTGAATTTGTTTGCTCAATTGTTTGTTATTGAAGTACAAGTTAGTGTTACAAGTAAATGTTTAGTTTTAATTTTTTACTTAAATAAGTAATTATTTAATAATGCCAAATATATAATCTAATTTGTTGTGAAAAACACTGTTTATATATTAATAAAGATATTTTTTCATGAATAAATAGATAAGTTTTTTTTTATCAAAAAATTTTATTTATGCGAGTATACTATTTATTGTTGGCAAGAAAAAATTTTTTGGCTATTTAAAAACTTTAAAATTTTGTAAATTGTAACTTTTGACTCTTCCGACTCAAAAGGTCGCTGACCCCTGCCGTAGATGAATTTTTTCAAACCTTCCAGAAAGGAATACCGATGTAGGAGAAACGTCGGACCAAGTGTGTTGAAGTCAAGGGAGATTATGTAGAAAAATAAAATCATTTTTTAACTTAAAGTCGCAGTCATTCATTGTCAGGCCGAGAACTTTTCACCTCACCCTCGTAGCATACGAAAATTGCGCTCGTTCTTTCTTATTGTATTTCAGGTGTCAAATGACGCGTTTGATGGCGAAGTGCAGGGAGGATTCATTCATCCTAGACTTCTAAAAGAAAACAGTAACTATAGGTACGATCTAAGCAATCTTAACTGATTTAATTAATCATTCGTGGTTTCATCATAATATGACGTGTACTGAAACACACATGGTTTAATCCTGAGGCAAACCTGACTTTGTGAAGAAAAAGCTTCCTGCGCAACTTTGTGAGCATATGAGATCTGCGCTTAAGTGAGTAGTGGTAATTCGCCGCCGCTTAAGTCAATGCTACTAGACCCGCACACAAAACGTGTTTCTTGCATTGGCCGTTTCTATAAGGAACGCAGGTACAGTTTTACAGTCATTGCATACTAGAGGAAACCAACACGATTCTGGGATGTCCGCGACGCATTTGTTGTTACGCACTCCCTTGCTGAACGCCAACTTTAACCCATCGTTTGATGTATTTTGAATGCATGTAAACTTAGCGGATACTCAATGGTTTTGAAAATCAGAGGGAAATCAGCTAGTTTTTAGATGTATACGAGTGTTATGATGCCATGTTATAATTCACTCAATCCAATATACTCGTGAAAAACGTGCCGAGGGATGAATGTCAAGAAGGTGACTAAAAATATCATGTCGCTAGCGTCAACCTCAGGGAACCAGACACACCCTCTCGTATAAGTGCCTTACCCTTCTAAAGGACCTGGGGGGGCGGACCGTTTATTTGTCCATTACTCGTGGGAACATTATAAAATAAACAAAATAAAAACAACAAAACACATGAAAGAAGGACATTGGAGAAAAGAAGACAACTGTAGAACATCAAAACTCTCAAGCGAAGTATTAGAAGAGAGAAAAAAAAAGAAAGCTCTATGTGAAGAATTATAGAGCCAAACAGTCAGAACAAGCCAAAGAAGCTCGTTTGCAGCAAGTGCGTCAGCACGCAGCTGAAATTCGAGCCACAGAATCAAAACAAGCCAGAGCATATCGCTTGCAGCAAATGCGGCAGCGAAATGCCGAGTCCAGAAGATTAAGTAGAACCAGTATAACAGGCTTTAAGCAGGCAATTAACACGTTCTGTGATAAGATATGTGAAGTTTGCACTAAAAGGTGCTATAAGCATCAGATTTCTAGGTGGATTGCAGACACTAAAACAGCACCATATTTGCCTAACGAATTAAAACAAAGAAAATGCTTGGTTGTTTACAACCGTTCCAAGACTCATTTGAGTTCAAAGAAAAATATTGCAGCATCCAAACCTTATTGGAACAATTTGGATCCAGCCTCTATTCCAGAGGTGATTGCGGAGTTATCACAAGCCGAACAAAGGGTGATTTCGCGCATTATACCAATTGTTAAAATTATCAAATTAAGTGGCAATATTGTTTCCGAGGTCAATCGGTATTGTTCGCTCAAGATGTTTTCGAAGTTATTGATCTTCCGAACATGTTACCAAGAACCACAAATAATGCTGGAATAGTTGTCATTACTGAGCGTCTCGAAAATATTAATGTAACACGAGTTTTCAGTATCGTTGTAATTAATGAAGATTATATTATAAGAGTAAAAGAAGCACCAGTAGAGATTGCTGTAGAGACCAATGAAGAACCTACTGGGGATGCTAGTGCTAACATGGAAACCAGTGATTCATCGAGAATTGTACGTGTTTCATGGCATCAAGGCAACGATCTCATATTCACACCAGGATTTGCAGGGGTACAATGGTGTGCGACGGCATTAGTAAATATTCTCAGGACCTCTACTCTTTCACCACAATATTGGTCTACAAATATATTCAATTTAAACATAACAGGTGACCAAATCGACAGCAATATAAGGTTTCAAACGGCGAGAAATTTAGCGGCTTATTCTATAGAAAATGATCAATACCTATTTTTACGAAATTTCAAAGTCATCAAAATTGACTTGGACACATACAGCAAAAGATTTCGGATCACTTTTGACGAAGAACCAAGTATATATGGAAGCTTGAATGACAAATTAAACGAAGCAACCTTGGAAGCACCCTACGTCAAGATTTGGAAGATCTGTTCATGGTACATAACGCAGGAATACTAATAACAAATGGACAATCATTCGGAGTAATGGCATATGATAACAAATATTACTTCAGTAACTCTAATTTTTGTGGCCGAAAGGGATCCAGAGCAAACGACAATAATGGGAAAGCTTGTGTTATTGATTGCGATAATTTCGACGAGTTCGTGAGGATATGTAAACGTACAACAGGCAGCAAAAATGTACAGTTTACTCTTGATTACGTTGATGTTGAGGTCTTTGATATACATAATGATTCTAAGGAGACAGAAACACATCAGAGCACTGAGAGGGTAGCAGCAGCGTCCCAAATGATCAATTCCCAACGGGAATTAACTGATCAAATAATTTCACTCCAGACATCAGTGACGGCACCGATTGATGTAATGCAACCCAATGTGGAAGATGAAATACAGGTTTCAGGAAACCTTATTAAAATTATCCGTAAAACGAAAGACAATATCGTAAATGTGGATCATGAACTGAAAGCAGGAGAATTTGCCCGGTACTTTTTGTTTTCCTATGGAAAAAAACGGTTTTAAAGAGAAAAGACCTGTAATTACAGCATTGGACTACTTTCAGTTCAGAATTTTGGGAAGCGACACAAAATTTCAACGTAACGATTATCTCTATTATGCCTTATCGTTCTTTGAATATTATCAAATTAAAAGCACTATATCAGCATGCGGCAAGAAAATTGTTAATCAAGGTGCAGTCGAAGACGTCCATCTTTATGTTAAGAATTTGAGAGGTTCTGCAGTCTATTGGAGATCAGCTGTGAACGAGCTATTAGCTCAAATCAGATATTTAGGAGCTCCAACCTACTTTTTAACATTTACTTCAAATGATCTCAATTGATTATACCAACGGAAAGCTTTATTAATTGCTGATGGTAGGCCTGATGTTGATCCAAGTACACTTGACATTTATGAGACTCAACAACTTATCGAAAAGTACCCAGTAATTTTGAGTCGACATTTCAAGGTGCTCTAATGAAATTTATTAAAAACAATGAAGTATTTGGAAAGTGAAAGACCATTGGTGGCGTATTGAATTTCAGAATCGTGGCAGTCCTCACCTTCATATGGTAGTTTGGATTGAAAATCATCCAGTTTGATACAGAGGAAGGGAAACTTCTCCTTGATCGTAACAGTTGCTGTAAGATACCTACAAAAGATCCAGAGCTCTATGAACTTATCAAGAAATGTCAAATACATCGACAAACACAAACTTGTACAAAAAATACCTCTGAAGATGTCGATTCAACTTTCCACGTCAAGAATGTGATGAGACACGAATAGTGTCACATTCTTCAGATAATTTTCTCCGTAAAGAAGGCAGAATTTGTTTACTTAAGCGTCGAAAAGAATATGCTTGGGTAAATAATTTCCACCCACAATTATTGACACTGTGGACAGGTAACATGGATATTCAGCCGTGCGGATCAAACGAAGCGATATATTGCAAAGTACTTATCGAAAACAGAACCTGAAGGTGTAGATTTTGGAATTGCGCAAGCAATACAACAAATTCAACGCGAAGAGTCTGATATTTCACGCAAGCTGTTCAGGATATGTATGAAGATTCTTCATGAGCGACAAGTATCAGCTGCAGAATGTGCGTATCGACTTTGTCATATCCCATTACGAGACAGTTCGCGAAGTTGTATTTTTCTGAACACAAGAAAGCCAGAACAGCGTTACAGAGTATTGCAATTCGACAAAAGCGCATTATAGTAATATCTTTGAAAGATACGAAAAACATCCGTTACAACATCCTGATTACGATTTTGCGGGCATGAGCCTTACAGAGTTTGCAATGCTGTTTGAACCTTTATATCCGAAAAAGGTAAGTGAAACCGAGGAAAGTATTGATCATGATGCCTATGAAGAACCAGACATACGTTCGTCCACTCATCATCCTGTCAGATGAGAGCAAAATGGTTGTGAGAAATATTCCTGCAGTTGTCAGTGTTCCATACTTTATAGCAACATCGGAACCAGAAAACTTTTTCTATAGCTTATTTGTTCAATATATGCCTTATCGTTCGGAAACTGAATTACTTGAAGGTTTCGATAATGCAAGAGGTTTTCTTAGCTTGAGAAAATCGTTTGAAGGAAACGAGTAGACATATGCGCCAACATCGAGAGCGGGACCAACAGCTTGAAAATGCATTCAACCAGGTACATGCCTTTGAAATTTTAGAACAGCCCGAGATTATAAATCCTGAAGCTGAAGAATTACCAGATACAGAAATGAGCAATGATCAATTTCAGAGGGCACAACAGGCTATGAATATTGATCAAAGACAATTGCTCATTCTTATTACAGATAGTATTAAGAATCAACTTAATGGTGGCAATGAACGAGAGAAACTTTTCTTAACTGGTGGAAGATGGAGCAGGCACCGGGAAAACTTTCCTCTTTAATCTATTGAAAAACCAAGTTAACCGATGTTATGGAATATCGGTGGTGAAAGTCAGTTCGCTTACTGGAGTTGTAGCACGGTTGATCGGTGGGTCTACACTACATCGTCTGCTAAAACTACCAGTACAAAAAGATGGAGTTATTGTTAGTATGTCATTTCTTACTGGTAAATTATTTAAGAGTAATGCGTCAATTATGGCAAAACGTTGAATTTCTATTCATAGACGAAATTTCTATGGTACCTTATGAGATTCTTTGCATGATCGACTCCCGTCTGCGACAGCTGAAAAGCCCCAACGCTTGTTTTGGAGGCATACATGTTTTACGCTTTGGTGATCTAATGCAGTTACCACCTGTTCGAGGACATCAAGTTTTCCAACAACCAGAACATATGAAACCTGCTACAGATTTGTGGCGGCAGTTCCGTCTAGTTGAAAACAGGCGCCAACAAGGAGTCACGACATTTATAGACGTGCTTAACGCCCTAAGAGTTGGAAAATTGACATCTGCGCCTTTTGAAATTCTTCTCGGAAAATTGTCAACAGATACATCTAATAAGTTCTCGATTGAGAAAGCATTAAGGATCCGTTCAGAGCAGACGTGTTTTTCACCTGCTCCGTGTCTTAACCCGAATTTTGAGTTTTCACGCTTTTGTTAGTGAATACTGGCGCGCTTTGTTTAAGCTTTTTATTTTTTAATTTTCTCTCTTATCTCATCTCTGTTTTAATTCTGATTTACTATGATTAATCCTGAGGAAGACCCACCTCCACCGATTATTACTATGGACCCGCCTGAGAGTCCTCCTGAGACTTATCAGGTAGATAACGATATGGACCAGGATCACGACTCCGTGCAACCTGCCCCGATAGTTACTGACATGACGGATGAATACATCCTCATCAATCAGGCCATGCTCAAAGCAGCAGCAAACTTTAAGAACCAGTTGCAAATAACGGCAACTGCAATCTCTAAAACAAAAAACGACGACCCAACTTATAGCCAACTCCATAACACTATGGCAGAACTGTATAAAGAAATTGACTCAATTAAATTCAATTTTGGAATCGCTCTATTTCAAATCCCATCCAAAACCGAAATAGAGGAAAGATGCCTCAGGGCCCAGCACGCAAGGGATCTACTCGCCTCCGCGGTAGCCCCTGCGCTACCTATCCTGGACCCATCGATTCAAATACCTCAAGACCTATCTAAGAACCGCAAAGACAAGAGGCCTGCTGACAGCGATGGTTATCGAAAGCCGGCAAAACACCTTGTCTCTAAGTCCAAGAAAAAGACAGTGCCACTACAAACGCCATCCCCACTTCAAACTCTTTCACAGCCGCGGGAAATATTAACAGCATCCCCGAGCTAAATGAAGAAAGGGTAGTGTACGATGCCAGACCCCCGCCGATCTTCTTCCAGCCGAAAAACGACTGGACCGCAACTCTCAATATGCTTAAGATCGAGGTGCCCCTCATTCAGTGCAGGCTCACCGGTAAATTCATGAAGCTCCAAGTCAACTCGGACGATGACTTCCGCAAATTGACTAAGTACATGGAGGTCAGAGGGCTCGAATACAAGAGCTATACGCTCAAAGAGGAAAGACCTCTAAAAATCGTAATTCGCGGCCTGCCCGCAAACACCCACCTAGACCTGATCACCCAAGAACTGAGTGAGGAGGGCTACGAAATTTTAAAGATCTCTCGATTGTCAAAACACAAAACTAAAGAACCAATGCCCTTGTTTTACGGGCAAGTGAAAAGAAGCCAGCAGTCGGCCAGCATCTATAACCTAACTGAACTGCTAGGCATACAAATTTCGATTGAAGCATACCGAGGACGCCCTGGCCCCAGTCAATGCTGGAACTGCCAGGGTTATTTCCATTCGTCCGAAGTATGCAGGCTACCTGCTAGATGCGTCCGCTGTGCAGGCCCCCACAAGGCCGAACACTGTCAACTCACCGAGCACCAACCTCCCAGATGTGTTAACTGCGGCGGAGACCATCCCGCGAACTGGAGGGGCTGCCCCAGATGCCCAGGTCAGGGCAAAAGAAAGGGCCAACTGAAAAAGAAACCACAGCCCAAGAAATCGATACCACCTTCAAGGCCGGTATCACACCAAATCTCTTACGCAAGTCTGGCCGCAGGCAACCGCCAGCAACCCGAGCCAGCACGCGTTCCAGTGACGCGGACCAACACCCCGCAGCGCTCTCAACCGCAAGCGGCCCCCGCCTTCTCCGTCCCTGCTCCACCGACACGCGCCGTACACCGTGCCGCCGCCGATGCGCACCGCCACCACCTCCTCTCCTGCCCAGCCGATCGACTGTTCCGTAATCCGTGAATACATTGGGGACATGATGAAATACATTCAACAGGGCATGGACCCGCAGACCCTTGTCGCTGCCTTTGAACTTAGCATAGACAGTTTACGAACTGTCACCGATCACCACTCCAGGGCCCTGATCATCTTCAAGGCCTATGTCGACATCCAGACCGGTATCGCTTAATGCTCAACACCAGCTTGCAACTTCTCAGGATTGCCACCTGGAACGCGAACGGTTTACGTTCCAAAATAAACGAGGTAAGAGAATTCTGCCTTGAGTTTAACCTTGATGTTCTTTTGGTCCAGGAAACTAAGTTAAGACCTGGAGAGACCCCACTGATCGCTAATTATCGATTCTATCGTTTTGATAGAATCACCCAAAATTCTACTGTACACGGAGGCACCTGCATTTATGTAAAAAGTAGCATCAGGCACCATGAACTACCTACTCCGCGCCTTAATTGCGCCGAGGTAGCCATGATTCAAATTAATCTTAACGATTTTCCCCCATCATCATCGCTTCGACTTACGTCGCACCTCACAACCCAGGTGGATACCCGGTGGAGGATATTGACAGTATATTGAAATCTGGACCTAATGTGATCTTAGCTGGCGACCTAAACGCTTTCCACTCTAGTTGGAATTTCGGACGTTCAAACCGTAATGGATTCAAGTTGAACAAATATCTGAAATT
Source organism: Caerostris darwini (assembly GCA_021605075.1). Classification (NCBI taxonomy): domain Eukaryota; kingdom Metazoa; phylum Arthropoda; class Arachnida; order Araneae; family Araneidae; genus Caerostris; species Caerostris darwini. Next base: position 83,366 of record BPLQ01003890.1, on the reverse strand, counting down.
ACAAAGAGGATTGAAAGTCGTAGCCCCTCCCAGACCTACTAGATTTAATATTATTAGCAACCGCGCGGGGAATGTCCTTGATTATGGCATTTTTAAATTTATTCCATTTAATTGTGAAGTAGAGGTGATAAACGAACTTGATTCGGATCACCTACCTGTTTTGTTTACCTTTGAAACCAGCATAGAATCACTGAAAGGTCCGGAACAGCTCTCGACCAATTGGGAGGACTTTCGCTACGTGCTAAGCACTAAGCCCCTCCCACCCTTGCATTTAAGCGAACCCGCTGACGCGGATAGACTCATTTCTGACTTAGAGCTATCCCTGCAAGGAGCTCTTAGGGATTCATCAAAACCAAAATTTAAACCTCCACCTGTTAGGTTTCCAAGCGATCTTAAATATGAAATCAGTTATAGAAATGAACTTCGTCGGTTCTGGCAAGAGTCTAGGGATCCTAACGCCAGAGCCGATTACTATAAACAAGTAGCCATCGTACGACTAAAGACTAAAAAATTCCAGCAGCAACGATGGGAACATTCCATAGAGGCCATGTCGCCTCAGACAACACTATTTAGACGTACGTCTCTGTTGCGAAAACCTTTAGCAACATTCCACCACTCATACGCTCCAATGGATCTTTTGCTTATGCACCAGAGGAGAAAGCCGAGCTTTTAGCTGACAGCCTACAAGATCAGTTTGAAACTCACCACGACGTCGAAGATCCTATTTTCTTCAGACGCACTAACACCGAAGTAGCAGACTTCCTACAACAACCACACATTAATGATATTAGTCAGGTTAGCCCAGCGGAAGTCTGTGAATTTATCAAGAAGATTAAACCCAACAAGTCTCCTGGGATTGATCGCATCAGCAATCGCATGCTCAAATCTCTACCATACACTTATGTGATATTGATCACCTATTTGATTAACTTCTTAATCGATAAGTGTTACTTCCCACAGAGCTGGAAGACCGCCGTAGTAATTCCTATTCCAAAACCAGATAGTAATAGGGCCTATTCCCAAAATTACCGTCCAATCTCACTACTCAGTGGAGTGAGCAAAATATTCGAATATTCGATTCTTAAACGCCTGGATCAGCACTGCACAGATCATAATATTCTTATACCTGAGCAATTTGGGTTCAGAACCCAACTCAGTACTTCTCACCAGCTCTTACGTGTTAACGAGCTGATCCATGATGGCTTTATCAATCGTAAATCTACGGGAATATTATTTCTGGACGTAGCCAAAGCCTTTGACAAAATTTGGCATAATGGCTTATTATTGAAGCTCATGCGACTTCATTTTTCGCCCCAGTTTATTAAAATTATTCACTCGTATCTCACTTTGCGTAATTTCAGAGTGCGAGTGGGAGGGACCATTTCAAGCGATCATCCAATCAGGAGCGGGGTACCACAGGGTTCACTGCTCGGTCCTAGATTGTTTCTAATCTCTGTGAACGATATTCCTAAGCCAGAGTTCTGTAAACTGGCCATGTTCGCAGATGACACAGCGATAATTGCTCAGCACAAAACACCAAACTCTGTCGTTGCTTTGCTTAATAATTACATTCCTCGCTTGGAAAGTTGGTTGACCACCTGGAAAATCAAAGTTAATCCTACCAAAAGTGCGTGCCTTCTGTTTACACGTAAAAAGAACATTGGTTCTCTTTTAAATGTCACCCTTTTTGGCCAGCCAGTCCCCTGGGTTACTGAATACAAGTACCTGGGGTTAGTTTTTGACTCAAAATTATCTTTCAACACCCATTTTGCCAAAGTAGTTGCCAAAGCAACTGCTGCTAGCGTTAAGCTAAAAAGCCTAATTTCTCGTCAGAGTAGGCTAGCGATCAGACACAAGGTTTTACTCTACAAATCTATCCTTCGACCAATTCTCTTATATGGTTGTCCTATTTGGGCTTCCTCCTCAACCGCAAATCTTAAGAAGCTGCAAGTGTATCAAAATAAGCAGATAGCTATGATAGTAAACGCCCCGTGGTTTGTTCGAAGGAAACAACTCCACAGAGACCTAAAGATAGAGCCCATTATGGACTATATCTTCAAAATTTCTAAACAGTTCCACTCTAAATGCCCTCAGATCCGTAACGAAGCGATCCGTCAAATACCTGTATACCATCCAGGTGTGGCTAGCTCCAGGAAGAGACCCAGAGCTATCTATGATACGCAATGAGAATCTTTCCCGGCACTGAAAAGGCGTTGTGGAATTTATCCTACAAACCGCCGATTCTACCGCTGTGGCTGTTGTCTAGTCACCACGATCACTTCCAGCGAATCTGAGCTGCTAACTTTGGCATATTAATTTAATTTATTTTTATGCTACGATGAGCAACTTAATTTAGAACATAGCTATCTATAAATTTTTCTAGTTTTTAATAGTTTGAATAGTTTCAACTTGATTCTAAACATTTAATTACTACTTAATCTTTTTTTTTCAATTCCTATTTTGCTTAACTTGTTTAATCTCTCAGTCTTGAACTGATTTTTCTCTTACATATCTACCATTTTCATATAGATTCAATACTAAATTGAACTTTGAAAATTTTGTTTACCTTCTGCCAATTCACTTAACTTTTTTGTTCATTTTATTTTCTTTAATTGCAATAGTATATTATAAACGGCTCTGGATGTCAAATAAAATTGTAACTTTTGTATATATCTATTTTTAGTTTGTATATTACTTGTCTATTGTATATATCTATTTTTTTACCTGACTTTGTCAGGTCTTCTCAATGTTACCTACCTGCAGACTGATGGCGCCATCTAACGGTGCCTAAGTCAATCATTTGTGCTACTTTTTATTGTATGTTTATGTTTATAGTAATACCTGTCATACATTGTTAAAATCACCATTTAAATTATATATGCAATTGTACTAACCCTTAAATAATTTTTATTTTTATTTTAGCTCTAATCTTTTTATTTTGGCATCGTCAACGGACCCCTAATTGTACCTATAAGTTTTAACTTTTTCGATCTCTTGCTTTAATTGTTCTCAAGCAGGAGATGTTTTCCTAATTTCTTTATTGTTTTAATTGTTTTTTCATTTTTATTAAATTTTTTTAAATTTAATTAAATTCTTTGTGCAAATCTATTAACTAATTTTAAGATGTGGAGGTATTGTGGTTTAACAACCACCTTGGAACTCCGTAACAGGTACAGCGCAGTCCACGCTGCAGCAGACGTCTACGGATACAAGCTAGCACAGCTTGCTTTATAGTGTTCAACAGTGTTTTTGTGGAAAAATTCAGCAATTATCATCGAAATATTATATTATTTTAAGGATTACACGATTCATAAGATGAGTGGCTAAAAAAAGCCGAAAACTGCCCTGGTGAGAGTCTCTCTGTGGTTTCATTATGAATCTATGTTTATTTACCTTTGTTTTAATGTATAAATTGTTTCAATGTGTTTAACAGAGAAAATTTTATAGTAATTCTAGCGTTTGTTTACATCATGATTTCGACTAAGTTCTTCTTTCTACCATTTCAATTGCGCATTAATATCTCTTAAAATATTGAATCCAGTTTCACGAAGGCCGATGATTCTCCCCCGTTCAAACTCTTGTAAGTTGTTCAAATCTCGCTCTCTTTCATCGAAGAGGCATAAGTAACGATTGAGCTAACGTTTACCACTAGCAGATAACCACCGATAACCATACACGCCTCGCTACAGCCGTCTATTTATTCGGATCCATCCGCCGTCAGCGCGTGCGCTGAGGATTTGAAATTCTAATCATTTGCTTATCATGTGCTAATTTGCATTTCCTGAAAATTTCAGCTCACTCGCGTAAGTCCTTCATGGTGTTGCAATTTTCCCAAACATGAGTTTAGATGAATATGGCCAGGATTATTTAATTGCATTTTTGGCCTTTACATCAATCAATGATGTAAATGACCTGCCTTCCATGGATGGAATAGGCTTCCATGTAAAGTTCGTAACATGATATTTTAAGGAAAAAAACTTTTTAATGAAAAAAGCCATTCACGTTTTGAAACTGAAATCTGTATCAAATATTTTAAAGACAATTACTATAGTAGACTTGAAATTTAGGCAGCTTGCCTTGGGCGAATTCTAGATGGTTTTACTGATACTAATAATTATTTTAAGTTTCCATAATCAGTTAGAAAAACCATTTACTTTTAGTACAATAGATGCATCGATAATCTGATAGAAAGTTTTAAAAATGGAGGGACAGATTTTTAAAATGAGTAATAAAAATATTCCTCTACAAAATAAATTCTATGAAGAAAATGAAAGCCAATCATAAGGGAATTAAAATAGCAGATGGTGTTCTTATTCCAACAAATTACAATTCTTGGGAGGTTAAATCTCAGTCTACAATTGAAATCATATACAGTACAATTAATATAATTTGACCTCTTTTAGATCACTGGTACATTATATGTAAAGCGCTGAGATGTAAATATTGATGTAATCATCAATATAAATGTAATTGTAACGATGTCAATAGTTTATGTAAAGATATTCACAAAGTTCATATATTATCTATTCATACCCGAATACAAACTGTCGGCCATTTCAGTGATATGGACGGTAACTTTGTAGAAACTTCTCATAATTTCACAATGAATTATTTCTTAGATTCATGACTTACGTTTGTTATTATGATTAATTATTATGATTGTTATTATGGTAAATGATGATTAGAATTAATTGAAAATCCAAAAGTTGAAAAATTGATTCTTAATTACTGTTGTGAGCTCTACACACGTTGGTAGCTACGTTGGATGGTCAGAAAAAGGTTACAAGCAGCAACATTTGAAAACTGTATATTATATTGTAAAACTACACATTTATTTTCCCCAGAGTGGAGACAGATGGCGCTACTTGTCATACAGCTGGCGTGAGGGTAGATAAAGTTCCCAGACGGTTCAGGACTATTGAAATGGCAAGACGCTTAGAAAATTGGTCTCGTTTGGAAGTGCGAGCCGAGGTTCAATTTTTATTGGCAAAGAATGTGTCCGCATCTCCGATTCACAGTCAAATCGTGGAAGTTTATGGTGAAGAAGCTAGAAGCAGACAACATGTAGCGAAATGGTGTCGCTCATTTCAATCAAGCAGACAGGATGTCGAAAACCGCAATATGGCAGGGAGCGGCCGGGCAAGTTCTTCAACGACAGAAATCAACACGGCACAAGTTGAAGAAATGATTCCAAATGATCAACGGTTAAAACCTTTGAGTGAAATCTAGTCAGAGCTGGGACTGAGCTTTGGTAGCGTGCAACATATCGTTTCTGATGTGCTGCGATATTTCAAGGTGTGAACCGCTGCGTTCCACGTGCGTTATCCGATGAGCACAAAGCCAAACGAATGATGTGCAGTCTCACATTTCTTCAGCGTTACGATTCTGACGGCCAGCACTTCAACGATCACATCGTTACAGGGGACGAAACTTGGCTTCCCCAATTCGTCCCCTCAAGCAAAAAAGCAACTATGGAGTGGAAACACCCTGGATCACAAAAAGACAAAGAAATTTAAGGTTACACCCTCTACCGGTAAAGTTATGGCAACCATATTCTGGGATTCATGTGGTGTTATCCTGATCGATTACCTGAGCGTGCCCAGACCATAAATGCAGATCGTTATTGTGCCACTTTGACAAGATTACGCGAAGCCATCCGACGCAAACGGTCGGGATTGTTGAGTGAAGGTGTCATCCTCCTGCATGACAATGCCAGGTCCCATACTGCTGAAGCAACGCAGGAATTGTTGCGACGGTTCAAGTGGAAAATGTGGAGTCACTCTCCATAGAGCCCAGATATGGCACCCAATAACTATTTCGTGTCTCCGAGGTTGAAGGAGCACTTATTCGGCAGACGGTTATCTTCAGACAGCGCTGTGAAAACATCCGTCTAGACCTGATTTCTACCAAGACAGGTTAAACACTTAGTGATTATGTCGAAAGTGATCGGCACGTATGCCTCCACTTATTATTTCTTTATTCGACTTGTACCTTTTTTTTTTAACACCCCTCGTAGAATACAGAGAGCTATAAATGTAAAAGCTAAGCAATTTCGTATTTATCTGCTTTCGTATGTTCCACCAAATAAAAAAAATTAGTTTTTTACAGTACCAAATAGTTTTTTCAAACATCCAAGAAACGTAAAAGAAAATTTTCATTTTCTAATTCTAATAAAAGATTACAAACATCTCATGGAATAGTCTTCCAGATTGCTACAGTGAGGTGAAGAAGTTGGCATTTGGAGTGCTAACTATCTTTGGATCGACATATTCGTGCGAGCAAGCGTTCTCTTGCATGAATATAATTAAAAGTAAAGTAAGAAGCCAACTAACGAAAATTTAGACGTGTTTGAAACTTAAAACAACAAGTTATGAGCCAAATTTATCCAAACTTTCTAGCCATGCAAAGCCAACACTCCCATTGAATTTGTTTGCTCAAATGTATGTTATTGTTTTGTTTTTTTATTTTAAAATTTGATATTTTGAACATAAATAATTTTCAAAAATCAACCACAAATATTTCTAATATATGTTTATGAAGTCATTATAAAAGAAATTCTCATCATCCTGCATATTTTAGATTCTAAACAAATGGATCCTTTGAGTAAAAAAAATTTTATGTGATTTATGGAGATCTCAATGGAAATCAGGATTAACAGGTAAATGAAACATTGAAAATGCAACAAATGTTCATAAAAAGAATACATTATCTAGGTAATTACACTGAAAAGAACATCAGACGGCCCAAAGGACTTTTGGGATAAAAATAAAATATACTTTCTATTGATGAGATGTTTAATACAAAAATATTAACTTATGAAACTGAATTACATTTGTTTAAATGAGTTGATTATTATACAGAAGATTTTACAATGCTATCAATATTCAGTAGTTAGCGAATGCAAACAATTATTTCCTTATATAAAAATTGCGAAAAACATAATAAATGGGATGCTTTTATGATTGACTTTTTTTTTGTATTCAGATGGAGGATATTTGATATTCAAACTTTTGAGATAATCGAAAATTTTTAAAACGTATGTATTGATTTTATATCAGAAATAGCAAATAATGGAATGAAGATAAAGAATGACTGTAGATAAAGCAATAAAAGATATATAATAAATGAAAAGAATGCTGTAATTCAAGAGACAACAATTTCTTTTATTTCATTAAAAACTTATGTCAAATTAGAAAATTTGTGGTAAAAATTAATTTTTAAATAAAATCTTTCCCCGTCAAGTGTCAATTTTACAAAACTTTCTTTTAGACGTGTAGATGGCCGGGAAACAAAATCAAAAGACAATAAAATTGCAACAATCGATGACAGCATTGGAGCCATGTTTATACTGTAAAAGTTTCAAAATTACCACTACTAGCAAATAGTGGCAGAAAAGGCTAATACAACTGATGTATCTTGATTTATATGGTGGTATTTATAAACAATTGCAAATAGTTCTTTAATGTCTAATCACGATTATCCATCATATGCATATATATTCTTATGACTTTGACTAATGTGTATTATGCTGTTTAAAAAAAACGTGCTATCTATATTTGTTATAATATATACCATTAACATCCATAATCACTCATCAGAAAAGTAAGTTTTTTTTTAAATATGTATGTATAACTCCCTGTTTTGCTTGCAACCCGTTTAGCACTTCCCATTTATATACATCAACAAATTTAGTTCAATATTCAGGTACTAAAAACATTTTCTCAGTCAACATTTTTTTTACTTGTCTACATCAGAATACTTTTTTTTCTTTCTTTTTTGTCTCTTAGTAAACAACTTTCAACTTTTCCCATATAACAGATAATTATCATTATTTATAATTGGCATAGCATTGCAATCAAACAGTATGTGGATATTTTTTCAATTTTATTCATAAATTCAGCAGTAGAAATTTAACTGATGTAAGCAATCAATGAAAAATAGAAAATGAATATACGAAATAAAGAAGAGAAACTTTACGAACAGAGTACTAGAGAAATTTTAATGACCAACATTTGGAGGGACTCTTTCATTAGAAATTAATTTCAGGTAGATTAAAATTTCTCTAGTTACATTTCAGTAAGCAATCAATGGGAAAGTGGAAAATGAATTTTAAAGCAATTTAATAAGTGCTTATCAATAAAAGTGTCAAATTCAGAATTCATCTTTAAAGTTGTATCAGAATTCAAACAAAAATTTTAGAATGGAATAATTCAGAACACTGTGACTTGAACCAACTGTTTTAAAAAAACAGATTATAGTTCAAACTCAAAGTAACCTACTATCCATTTCCTGATTAGCACAATTTTATAGATGAATAATATTTTGCTTGCAATTCTTTTTCCCATTTCAAATTTCTACTCAAATACTAAAAATGTTTATCAGTTTCCCAAGTACTTGTTCGATATCAAAATCAACACTTTTTTTTTTCTGTCTTAAATTTTCAACTTTTCTAATTTAACAGATAATTATTATCTGTAATTCTCACAGAATAGTAATTAAACAGCAGTAAACTACTTTTATAGTAATTCAAAAAAACAACAGTAGAAATTGAACATGATGTTGATATAAGCAATCAATAGAGAAATAGAAAATGAATATATGAAAATTTTTTTAATAATTTACTGATCGCTAATCATTAAAAATGCAGAGATGATAGAATTCTTTGATGGCATGTAATTCTTAAGATGGAATTATTTTTTTAATTATAATAAAGTAGAATTTTTTTTTATAAAGTCATTGTTCGTTCTTTAATTATTATTAAAATATTGCATCATTCAATTTAAATAGAATGTTTCAGAAAATAATATTGTTGAGAACAAAAAATATATTCAAAGTTGTATAAATTAAAAAGTCTGCAAACCAGAATTTTAGAATGGAACAGTTCTGAACACTGGAATTTGAGCCCATTGTTTTATGAAAACATGTTACAATTCAAATTCAAATTGACCTAACTGCCCATTTCTTGATTAGTACAAATTTACAAATGAGCAATTTTTTTTTCCAATCCTTTTCTCAGTTCAAATTTCGACTCAAGTAATTGAAAATGTTTATCATAGTTTCCCAAGCAGTTGTCAACACTAGCATCACACTTTATTTTTCATCATTCAATTTAAATAGAACATTTCAGAAAACAAAACATTGTTGAGAAGAAAGAAGTCACCTTGAAAATAGTATCAGTTGGAAAGTGTGCAAACCAGAATTTTAGAACGGAGCAGTTCTAAACACCGAAACTTGAACCTATTGTTTTAAAAAAACATTACAGTTCAAATTCCAAATGTCCTACTGTCCATTTCCTGATTTACACAAATATACAACTGAACAACATTTGCAGGGTTTCTTCTATGTTTGATACTTCTCATTTTCGTGGCAGGTTAACATACAGCAATCTTAAGACTGGCTATGAATAATCTGGTTAATAATTAATCACTAATATTTAAAGACTTTAATTAATGTGTATTGTGCTGTTTAAAACAAAGTGCTATCTATATTCGCTATAATATATAATATCACCTATCATTAAAAAAGCAATTTTTTTAAAATATGTATGTACAAATAACTCCCTGTTTTGTCCACAACCCTTTTAGCACTTTCCATTTATATACATCAATAAGTTCAAGTTCAAATTTCTAATCAAGTATTAAAAAAAAAAATTTTTTTCACTTTCATAAGTACTTGTCAACATCAGAATTGACAATATATTTTTTTTATCTCTTCATAAACTTCTCCAATGTAATAAGGTAATTACTATTATTAATAATTCACATAGCATAGTATCAAACAGTATGGATATTTTTTCAATTTAATTCATAAATCAACAGTAGAAATTTAACTCTGATGTAAGCAATCAATAAAGAAATAGAAAATATGTGTAATAAAATTTTAAAACAATTTAAGTGCTTATAACTAAAAATGTCACACACAAGAATAGTAAATGATGGAATTCCTTTTCTTTTTTTAACAGTTATAATGAAGAACAATTTAGAAAACTAGTATCTCTGCTCTTCAATTATTATTGATAAAATGCATCGTCTTAATCTCCAAAATAGAAGAAAAAAAAATTTGGTTTAAATAAACCAAATTAAGTATAAAAAAAAAAAAGGAATTCATCCTCAAAATTGTATAAGAATTCACACAAACAAAATAATTTTAGAATGGAATAGTTCGGAACATTGACTTGAACCCACTGTTTTAAAAAACCGATTACGGTTCAAATTCAAAGTAACCAACAACCCAGTTCCTGATTAGCACAAATTTATAAATGAACAATTGTTTACAATCCTTCTTTCTTAGTTAAAATTTTTATTTAAGTACTAAAAATGTATCATAATTTCCTAAGTACTTGTCAACATCAAAATCAACATTATTTCTTTTTCTGTCTTTGAAAATTTTTAACTTGTCAAATTTAACAGATAATTACTATTATCTGTAATTCATATATCATAGTAATTAAACAGTAAAGCTATTCTTTATGGTAATTCATAAATCAACAGTAGAAATTTCAACTTAAATGCCAATATAAACAATCAATAGAAAAATAGAAAATTAATGTATATAAAAAAATCTTTTAACCAATTCTGATTGTTAATCATTAAAAATGGAATTCTTCGATGGTATTTAATGCAAAAATGGAATTCCTTTTCTTTTTGAACAATTACAATAACTCACTTTAAGAAGAACATTTCAGAAAATAACATTGTTGAGAACAAAAAATATATTCAAAGTTGTATATATTAAAAATGTCTGCAAACCAGAATTTTAGAATGAAACAGTTCTGAACACTAGAATTTGGACTCACTGTTTTAAGAAAACATGTTACAGTTCAAATTCAAAGTGACTTAACTGCTCATTTACTGATTAAAACAAATTTATGACTGAACAACATTTACAGACATTCTTCAATGTTTGAAGCCCCTCATTTTCATGATAAGTTAGCATACAACCTTAAAACCGGTTATAAAGGATTGTTTGATTAATAATTAGTCATTTATATTTAAACATGACTTAGATACATGTGTATTATGTTATTTTAAAAAAAAGTACTATCTATATTTGTTATAATATATACCATTATTATCATCATTCATTAGAAAAATACGTTATTTTAACATATATAACAGCTCATTTTGATTGCAACCCTTTTCACACTTTCCATTTACATCAATAAATTCACTTAAAATTTCTACTCGAGTACTAAAAATATTTATCAGTTTCCTAAGTACTTGTCAAAATAAGAATCAACTTCTCTCTTCACAAATTTTCAGTTAAGAGATAATTACTATTATTCAAAATTCAAATATTAAAATAATCAAACAGTACATGCATTTTTTAAATGTTAATTCATAAGAAATTTATTAATTGCTTATATCTAGAGTTAAATTTTTACTGAAATTGAAATTTCTCTAGAAATTTAACTCAAATGTAAGCATTTCAATAGAGAAATAGAATAGGAATGTATGAAAAGGAATTTTAAAACAATTTACTAAATGTTTTTAGTTAGAAATGTAGATGACAAGAATAGCAAATAATGAACTTTACTTTCTGGTATATTAATAAACTAAATATATTAAACTAGAATATAATATTATATAATATTAAACTAGAAATTAAAAAACATTTGCAATACAGAAACAGAATAATTAATATAATGCATTACTTTAATATCCAAAACAGAAAATAGAATGGAAAAACAAAGAAATCATCTACAAAGTTGTACAAGGTAATATAGAAAAGCAATATATTAAAACTTTAAGCAATTTACTGAGTGCTAATAGTTAAAAATGTAGATGACATAGATAGCAAATGATGGAATTGCTTTTCTTTCTGAACATACTAATAATAAAATAGACTTTCAAGACACTGTTAAATTCATTAGTTCAAGAAAAAAAATTTTTAAGGTTTAATAACCTATAAAATTTTAATGGAATTCACTAGCATACACAAAAACAGAATAGTTAATAATAAAAATTGCATTTCGAAAGTCAGTTATTTACAATCGTTCCAGAAAAATTATAGCAGCAAAGAACACTTAAATTTAACAAAATCAATAAATACAAATATAAATCTAAATAATAACAGAAAAATTTAGTTATCTGAATTATTTAAAAAATAATTATAACACTAAAGCGATCCACAAAATGAAAAGGCACTTATTTTATCAAACACACAACAAAATTACGCCGGTAAATACGGGAACAAAAGACGTTCGAAATATTGATAACGGTCTATACAAGTATCATAATTACCTACATATTTCGCGATTATGAATTTTCATTTACTTCACACTAAAGCAGCATTTTTTTAAGCAAATAAAACAAGCGATTTCATAAAGTATTTGACCGAACAAATAATCTCTTTCATGAAGCAAAGTTAAGTACATAACAATCACAGAGAAATGAGACATTAGGCAGCGAATTTGACAAATGGCGTCGGTTAGTTTGGGTCCAGTAAACGAATTTTAAAATCGATCGATGTAACGGATACCGAAAAACAGTTAAAACATATTGATTTACAAAGAGTAAAATGGAAAAGAAAATTATTACTTAAATATTAAAATTAATTAATTTATTTATATATTTATTTATTTTTTTTTTTTTTTTTACTCTAATTTTTTTTTTTTTTTTAAATAATGCATCACCAATTAATTTTTTTTTTATGTTTAAAATTTGTAATCACAAGAATAGAAAGTGGTTCACGGCAATTAAATAATGCACCTAATAAAATAAATAATTTGTATTTAAATTTAAATTTCTATAAACATTAAAATCTATACATTTTTTTTTTTAGATCTTAATTTTTCAATCTGGTTTATTATTGTTTTCTTAATTTATAATAATTCATATGAGCATTTATTTCTTACATTTTGTCTACTTATTTACTTGGACGCCAGGCACATTGAGCCGAGATCGTTTCCTCACGATGGAACAAAAATGTATGAATAAAAGTGTGCTAGCACTTATATAAGGAATTTTTTAAAATTTAGCCGATAAAAAAATATATCCTGATGAAATAATTACTGATAAATTTATCTCCTAAAAATGTTTTCTTGTAGTTTAATGAATATGTTCCAACGATAGCATAAACAATTTAATAAATGTATTTTTACAACCTCCATACATTTACTTTTCGTTGAAAAATCACGTAATTTAAATTCACTGAATATTAACAATAGTATAACATAAGAAATAATTTTAACAGTAATGTTAAAACTTTCCATTCAAATCTAACAAGACAACGCTTTTTTTCTGAGAGGAGAGGGAATCATATCAAGTAATAATTACCGCTGAATACTCTTAGGTATCACAAAGAGATTATTTCTTTCATATTAGTTTAATTGAAAAAATGAGATATTAGAGTATCAAAATAAATATTATTTAAAAGCTCATTTGAAAGAAAAAAGAATTTTGAAAGAAAGAAACGGCAGGCAGCACAAACTCTAAGTGTATTCGTTCATTCCTGTACTGAATCATTCAAAAGAACATTTGCAAAAATTAAGGCGTGTGAAAATTTGAAAGGAAATCGTTGATGTTAAATATCTCCACTTATGCACACACACATTGTAATAACTTAAATAGAACAGAAAATAACAGGTTTTATAGTATTTGGACAGCTTTCACTGCAGGTCAGCCCATGACATATTTAAGGTTTTTCTACTATTTGAAGGCATGCGCAGTCCCTCAATTGTTTTGAAATATTGAATTATTGTGAAGTGATTTTGATTTGTTTTTAGACGTATTTTCAAGAACTTGCTTTAATTGTCTCATAGTAGGAGATTTTTCTATTTTTTTAAATCTAATCAATTACATTTTATGCAAATTTTATAATTAATTAAGATGTAGAGGTTTAGTGGTACTTAATACCACATTAGAACTCCGTAATCGGTACGACCGTGGGTCATCTCCATATGATTCTGAATGACAACCAAACCATCTTTTTTATTTTATTTATTTACTTATTTTTAATAATAATATAAAGAAACATACATAGTAGTCGTTGCAAAAGTAATCGTACACCGAAATATTTTCGGATAAATTCATCAATAAAATTATAGTCTGAATCGTTTTATTTTTATTTTTGGATTTTGAGGACGTTTAAAAATCGTTTAATCGTGAAATCATTCCTTGCTTACTTCGTTATAATTTATTCAATTCCTTGTATTAGCTCACACTCTCCTTATATATATCTTGTTCAAATTTTCAATCGTTCATAAAATACATTTTATTCATGTACTCAAGTTCAAATACATTTTTTTTTGAACTTATAGTGGATGACATTGGATTTCAATACAGTTTTTTTAAATATTAATTCAGTAATTAAATTTAATTAATTAATTTCAGTTTTTTTTTAAATTTAAGTGGCATATATCTACTAATAGATGGCGCCAGATAAACTTTAAAAAAATGAATGAAAATTATTTATAAAGGACTTTCTGCAATATAGTGAAAAAAAGTAGGAATTGACTTAAAAATTTTTTTTATTATTACTTGTTTATTATTTGAAATTGGCTAATAGTTGTAAGTAAACAACGAACTTTATTCCGAAATTTAATATTTTCATTACAGTAATGGTAAATAGTTTCGCAACTTTACTAAATTATTAAATTTATCTCATTCTGCTGTGCAACATGTGATAAAACAATTTAAAGAAGAAAATTGGATAAAATCGCAGAATAGAGATGGCTGTGATTTGGCGTAAAAAACCTTTCGTCAAAATGCGCCAAGTAACGGGTTGCTATTGTAAGTGAAAAGAATTAAAATCAGTACAAGAAGGCCGGGTTACCAAATTTGGTGACTAATCTCCTAGTTGGTGCCACAAAAAGTTTCAAATCCCAACGGCCACTAGTTTGCGCTTTGGACGAAAATTGGATTTAAAACAAAATAAGGAAAGATTGTCCGATAAAATTGCCTCAACATGATCAAATACTTATACGAGAAAAATTCACGTTTGAGTGCTGTAAAAAAAATTTCAGAATTACTAAAAAAAATTTCTTCCTCATAATTTCTTCAGATTACTAAAAAAAAACCTATAACTGTTCTATTAGTGTTCTTATCCGCCGAATTAGATGGGTGTTCTGGCTGATTAAAAACTTTTTATACAAGAAACAGAAATCATGGGTTTTCTGTCACGAAATCAATGAAAAGTATTTCCAAAACGTATTGGAATCACGCCAAATTTTCAGGTGTATGGTCTCAATGGACATCAAATTTAATGGAGATTAAGATGAATGAATAAAAATAAAGATGAATAAAAATGAATTACTAGAAGCCATGTAGAAAATGAAAAAAATGCGGAAAGAATTGAGGATATTGCTACTAGAAACAGTCACAAGCCCTGGTACGATCACATTCACGATATCTCTGAATGGCCTAGAGGAAAATCTGTGTCATTTCTGCTCAAGCACCTTCACAGAATTAAACTGGCTTCTTATCCTCTCTGTCTCCTTCGTGATAGTCAGGAAGAAATGGATATGCCTTTACCTTGCTTCCTGTTCTGCACTGCCTCTCGTTTCTTTATGGAAGCCTTATTGGATTGCCAGCCTTTCACTTGAACCATCCCCTTATATAATTGGTTTCTGTCTTGTTCTATGTATTTATTTTTTATATCTGCTGTCCTGTACATATGCCATTGGAAATTAAAAAAAAGTATGACTGTGAAGCTGTCACGGTAAAAATCGCAGAATAGGGGCAGTTAGACTTGGCGTCAAAAAATCTTTTCGCCAAAGTGCGCCAAGTAACTGGTTGCGAATGTAAGTGAAGTGCATTGCAAACAGTACAAGAAACCAGGGGGCGATAAGTTGACACAACTTATCGCCCCAAGAAATCGCCCCAAATCCAAATGCCCTTATTTTGCGATTTGATCACTGTTACGTGTCAGGGCAGCAAAATAAAGCAGTTATGTAGCGTTGAATATGTAAACAGAATTGATAAATTTCACTATTGAAATATGTGTATATTTTGATACTAAAATATCAGATTCATTACAGGACAATATCGATAAACGTTTGAGGAAATTGCAAAGTGTTAATGTCAGCAAATTTTTGAATCCAATATTGTTCTGACTCGCGTAATATTTTTAAAACTTATTAAATATAAATATATATAAGTTATATTTTTAGATTTCAAAAATCGAGAATCGTTATTAGAATATTTATCTTTTTGTATAGTTGGATTTTATATATTTGATTCCAAAGAGTCAATGGACTCGGAGTTCAGTGAGGCTAAGTCAGACTTCTATCTACGAGTGCTTCATCACAACAGAAGCTGCAACCTATGTCGATGAGTAGACTACTCATGGAAGGAAATCCACTCATGGATGGAGGCATTTATCCCGCACTGTTAGTCACAACAACAAATTATAAAACTTTTCAAAAACATGTAATGAATCAATTTTTCTTTCCCTTTTTTTTTTTGAGATGAAATCACTATTATTGTTGTTCTATTGCAATAAAGTAAAATTTAAGCAGTTATTCATAAAACACTTATAAATTCCAAGTTCCTGTTCATTTTTAGGAGTAACGGTATATTTTCATAAATAAAATGTGTTTGATACGTATCATTTTTTACCAAGAAGTAATCTTTTTTTTAGGTCTTTCATTGATCTTTTATTCCTAAATTCTTTAGTTCGATAATACACCTTATAAAAAAGTGAGACAATTATAAGAATAACACTCATTTTCTTCAAATAAATAAAACATTTCAATGACATATATTTCGATTCATATTTTCCCTTAAGTTGTTGCATTATGTTTTATCTTTCCAAAAAAAAAAAAGATCACATTGTAAAACACCGAATTTTGTCAACATTCTCCCGATTGCTGCAAATATTTTCCCTTAAGTTGTTGCATTATGTTGTATCTTTCCAAAAAAGATCACATTGTAAAACACCGAATTTTGTCAATATTCTCCCGATTGCTGCAAATATTTTCCCTTAAGTTGTTGCATTATGTTTTTATCTTTCCAAAAGAGAAAAAGATCACATTGTAAAACACTGAATTTTGTCAACATTCTCCCGATTGCTGCAAATATTTTCCCTTAAGTTGTTGCATTATGTTTTATCTTTCCAAAAAAATAAAGATCACATTGTAAAACACTGAATTTTGTCAACATTCTCCCGATTGCTGCAAATATTTTCCCTTAAGTTGTTGCATTATGTTCTATATTTCCAAAAAAAAAAAAAAAGATTACATTGTAAAACACCGAATTTTGTCAACATTCTCCCGATTGCTGCAAATATTTTCCTTAAGTTGTTGCATTATGTTCTATATTTCAAAAAAAAAAAAAAAGATTACATTGTAAAACACCGAATTTTGTCAACATTCTCCCGATTGCTGCAAATATTTTCCCTTAAGTTGTTGCATTATGTTCTATATTTCAAAAAAAAAAAAAAAAAAAAAGATTGCATTGTAAAACACTGAATTTTGTCAACATTCTCCCGATTGCTGCAATTATTTTCTCTTAAATTGTTGCATTATGTTTTTATCTTTCCAAAAGAAAAAGATCACATTGTAAAACACTGAATTTTGTCAACATTCTCCCGATTGCTGCAAATATTTTCCCTTAAGTTGTTGCATTATGTTTTATCTTTCCAAAAAAAGATCACATTGTAAAACACCGAATTTTGTCAACATTCTCCCGATTGCTGCAATTATTTCCTCTTAAGTTGTTGCATTATGTTTTTATCTTTCCAAAAAAAAAAAGATCACATTGTAAAACACTGAATTTTGTCAACATTCTCCCGATTGCTGCAAATATTTTCCCTTAAGTTGTTGCATTATGTTTTATCTTTCCAAAAAAAAAAAAAAGATTATATTGTAAAACACTGAATTTTGTCAACATTCTCCCGATTGCTGCAAATATTTTCCCTTAAGTTGTTGCATTATGTTGTATCTTTCCAAAAAAAAGATCATATTGTAAAACACCGAATTTTGTCAACATTCTCCCGATTGCTGCAATTATTTCCTCTTAAGTTGTTGCATTATGTTTTTATCTTTCCAAAAAAAAAAAAAAAAAAGATCACATTGTAA
Source organism: Caerostris darwini (assembly GCA_021605075.1). NCBI lineage: Eukaryota > Metazoa > Arthropoda > Arachnida > Araneae > Araneidae > Caerostris > Caerostris darwini. The sequence continues at coordinate 65,347 of BPLQ01003890.1, read as the reverse complement.
AACAGTGAATTTTGTCAACATTCTCCCGATTGCTGCAAATGGAAAAAAAATTATTCACATATACACGACATTTTGAAATATAGTTTGAACTGCAATTTTAAAATATTGAATATTCTGAAAGATAATCTAGGGCAGGGGTCTCCAAACTGCGGCCCGCGGGCCAAATCCGGCCCGCCAGTGTCATCCATCCGGCTCGCGACAGCGAATAGCTTATTGTTTCTGTAATAAGTTGGATAAAAAAAAACACTGAATGATAATAACTCGTTTTTATTTACTTGCTAGGTAAAGTTTAATGACAGGCATAATACGCAGAAAATGTAACTTAAGCATAACAACTAACAAATAATTGAAATGAATCCTACTAACATTATAAAGTGAACATTCCGCTTTTACCCTCGGTAGTTACGTTGGGGTAAAAAGTATCGCATATGTATGTATATCGATGATTGGAATGTATATATCCTGAATCAAACATATGATTTTTATCCTGAAAATCCCTCAGGAACGGAAAAGCTAAATTAACGCGAATGAATCCTCAGGGTTTCCACTTGTAAAAAAATACTGATGAAATTTATGTAATTGTGATTTTTCACTGACAATAGTTTGTAGTTAGCAAGCGTATGCTCGCTCAGAGCGCGTACTCGGCGACTGGTCTAGAAATTATAGATAATGGCAGAAAAATTAAAACGATTTTGGTCCTTGGTACTTACTGGAGTAAACAGTATGACCCTAAAGCTGGAAAGTTTGGAGACCCTTGCTCTAAACTAATATATGTGTAAAAAGTCGCATGTTATTTCAAATCTGTAATCATATAGAAAAATAAATTACAAATTCAGAGAACCACAATGCTAATATTGAAAATATTTTACAGTAAAAGATTAAAACTAATTAATAGAGTTAGTAAGAAAAGTTAGAAAGGAGATAAACACAATATAGTAGACCCTAATTTACACCATTGTAACTTCTCTTATGCTAGATCTATCACGGCTTCAAAAAGGCCACTTTTTTTGGTACATAGGAACACTTTAAGTTTTATTTACAGACATCACAATATATATATATATATATATATATATATATATACAGTGGTACCTCGACATACGAGTGCCCCAACATACGAGTTTTTCGAGATACGAGCCGACGAGCAAGTGATTTTTTTGCTTTTAGTTACGAGCGAAATTCGAGATACGAGTCCGGTTCGGTTCGTTAGTAACACGCAGTCGCGCCATCACAATCAGTTAGCAGCGTGCTTCCGCTGTGATAAGTTGTGTAGTTGTGTTCGCGTTTTGTGTTGCGTTTACATTTACAGTTGTAGTTCGTTTATTTTTATAACCATGGATCGGAAAAAAAGTTTGTAAAAAGTCAAGTGCTAAGAAAAAAGATGATGAGTATTGAATTAAAACGTGAAATTATAGAAAAACATGAGCAAGGTGTTCGAGTTGTTGACTTGTCGAGGCAGTATGGCCGTAGTACGTCCATGATATGTTCTGTGCTTAAACGGAAGGAGTCGATAAAGAGTGTAACGCCGGCTAAGGGCCTTACGATAATTTCCAAGCTTACGATAATTTCCAAAGCGAGAAAAATGTAGCGAAAAAGGCAAAGACCAGTGAGGATATCTAATTTATTTCTTTACATTCTCTTTTTTGTTTTTGTGCAATAAATATTTGATATTTATAAATACGTTTTTATTATTCAAAACCACGTAACAAAAATAACTGGGGTGACATTTTGGAGGTTGGAACGGATTAATGGTAGTTCAATTGTTTTGTATGGGGAAATTTGCTTCGAGATACGAGTAATTCAAGATACGAGCAAGGTTGCGGAACGAATTAAACTCGTATGTCGAGGTACCACTGTATAGAGAGAGACAGAGAGATAGAGAGTTTATATTTTATATATATAAATAAATATATATATATATATATATATATATAAACTCTATTACAACGTATTATTTACAAAAAATGATGAATAAAAAAATAAATTTGATTCGCAAGAGTTCACTCAAAGGATGGAGATTTTCAGAGTTCCCAAGTCTATAACGAATCTAAACACGTGGTCTGTGGCAAACTTTAATTATCACACGGCGTTATACACAAAACCATAATAGGCTTACTTTGTAAGCAAGCTGAAACTCCGGCCTGTTCAATCACTTAAGGAAACAGAGAAAAACACTTGTCAACTCGTCATAGAGCTCTCTCTCTTCCTCTCCAGAAACCTCCCTTTAAAAAATCCATCAAGGGGGTGGAGGTTTCCCTTATTTCTCATTGTAGTAGACACTTTCTAAGCTCATGGTCTATCACCAATCACGATGCAACAACTCATTGTGTAGTCCATATTCCATCTGTAACTGTTTCGACATGTGAAGGTTGCACAGACAATCGCTAATTTCATTACGTCTCATTATACATGACACCTAATATTTGCTATCAGATTTGAGTGGCAGGTTGTTCTCAGTAATGCAAAACACTAATTGCATGTAATTGCACCCACAATACTGCTTATCTGCTGTCACATTTGAGTGACGGTTTGTTATTTTGTACTTGTTAAATAATATACATTCCTCTCTCCTGGGAAAGAAATGCTACACCTCTCTCCGTAGGAAAAATGATACAAAATTGATATTTTTAGATTTTAATAGTGCAGACTTTCTGGTTGCATTTTTCTTTCATACTTACAGCTACAAAAAAAGCAGGTTATGGAGATATTAATCTTGTGGTTAATTGTTTTAAACAGTATTGTTATTGCTAATGTTCTCAGATTACAGAATTAAACAAAATATTTGCACATTTAATCCTTAATTTGTAATAGAAGGTAATTAAATGAAAAAAATTTTAATTATGAAAATAAATTTCAATAATTTCAGACAATATATTCGTTTCAGAATATTTATTTAAAAAAAAAATGTTACAAAAGCCTCATACTATGGAACCGTTTCACATTCAGTTGATTATTGAAAATAAATGCACACAGTTTTTTAACAAAGCAGAATACAGAAAACTTTCTATACAAAATAGAGTAAAACTGCACAGATATAAAAATACAAGCTTTTACATATAATCTCAAAATCGATTAACATGCAAAACAATTGATGTCTTCATATAAATGTCGATGGAAATAAATTAATAAAAATCATCTACCAGCGGAATAAAGAAAGACACCCTTCTAATTTCAACTCTGTTTTGTAATGTATGCAAATTTATTTTTGTAATTAACAATTATTAAAATTTTGTCAATATCACAAAAATAATTACACATCTCAATTTAAAGTACAAGTCAATAAAAGAATAATCGTATATTAAAATATTAAAATTAACATATAAAAATTATTAAAAAAAGCAATAATTTCATAAATATTTTGTCAAAATTGATTTCCTTACTATCCGATTCATTGAATACTTCCAAGTTTAGCTGATATATCATTAAAAGAAATACCGTCTTTTGGCAAATCCTATTCTGTTGCAGTATCCATTTCTGAATTCGTTGCAGATTCCGTTTCTAAATCTATTGCAGATTCCGTTTCTAAATCTATTGCAGATTCCGTTTCTAAATCTATTGCAGATTCCGTTTCTAAATCTATTGCAGATTCCGTTTCTAAATCTATTGCAGATTCCGTTTCTAAATCTATTGCAGATTCCGTTTCTAAATCTATTGCAGATACCGTTTCTAAACCTATTGTAGATTCCGTTTCTAAAACTATTGCAGTGTCCGTTTCTAAATATATTACAGTGCCCGTTTCTAAATATATTGCATTGTCCATTTCTAAATCTATTGCAGATTCTGTTTCTAAATCTATTGCAGATTCCGTTTCTAAATCTATTGCAGATTCTGTTTCTAAATCTATTGCAGATTCCGTTTCTAAATCTATTGCAGATTCCGCTTCTAAATCTATTGCAGATTCCGCTTCTAAATCTATTGCAGATTCCGTTTCTAAATCTATTGCAGATTCCGTTTCTAAATCTATTGCAGATTCCGTTTCTAAATCTATTGCAGATTCCGTTTCTAAATCTATTGCAGTGTCCGTTTCTAAATATATTGCATTGTCCGTTTCTAACTCTATTCCGTGTGTTTCTAAATCTATTGCAGATTCCGTTTTTAAATCTATTTCAGTGCCCGGTTCTAAATATATTGCATTGTCCGTTTCTAAATCTATTCCGTGTGTTTCTACATCTATATCAGTGTCCGTTTCGGAATTCGTTGCACTACCCATTTCTGAATCCTCCGCAACGTCCATTTTTGAATACTTCACAAAACCCGTTTTAGAAACCTTCGCACTACCCATTTTTGAATTCTCCGCACTACGCGTTTTTGAATACCTCACAAAACCCGTTTTAGAAACCTTCGCACTACCCATTTTTGAATTCTTCGCACTACCCATTTTTGAATACCCCGCAAAATGCCTTTTAGAAACCTTCGCACTACCCATTTCTGAATTCTTCGCACTACCCATTTCTGAATTCTTCGCACTACCCATTTCTGAATTCTTCGCACTACCCATTTCTGAATCCTCCGCAACGTCCGTTTCGGAATCCTCCGCAACGTCCGTTTCGGAATCCTCCGCAACGTCCGTTTCGGAATTCGTTGCAACGTCCGTTTCGGAATTCGTTGCAATATCCATTTCTGAATCCTCCGCAACGTCCATTTTTGAATACTTCACAAAACCCGTTTTAGAAACCTTCGCACTACCCATTTCTGAATTCTTTGCACTACCCATTTCTGAATTCTTCGCACTTTTCTGAATTCTTCGCACTACCCATTTCTGAATTCTTCGCACTACCCATTTCTGAATTCTTCGCACTACCCATTTCTGAATTCTTCGCACTACCCATTTCTGAATTCTTCGCACTACCCATTTCTGAATTCTTCTTTTCTGAATTCTTCGCACTACCCATTTCTGAATTCTTCACACTACCCATTTCTGAATTCTTCGCACTACCCATTTCTGAATTCTTCGCACTACCCATTTCTGAATTCTTCGCACTACCCATTTCTGAATTCTTCGCACTACCCATTTCTGAATTCTTCGCAATACCCATTTCTGAATCCTCCGCAACGTCCGTTTCGAAATTCGTTGCAATATCCATTTCTGAATCCTCCGCAACGTCCATTTTTGAATACTTCACAAAACCCGTTTTAGAATCCTTCGCACTACCCATTTTTGAATACTTCGCCCTACCCATTTTTGAATACTTCGCCCTACCCATTTTTGAATATTTCACCCTACCCATTTTTGAATACTTCGCCCTACCCACAGAATACTTCCCACTACTCATTTTTGAATATTTCGCACTACCCACTTTTGAATCCTTCGCAACATCAATTTTTGAATCCTTTGCAACATCCATTTTTGAATCCTTTGCAACATCCATTTTTGAATCCTTTGCAACATCCATTTTTGAATCCTTTGCAACATCCATTTTTGAATCCTTTGCAACATCCATTTTTGAATCCTTTGCAACATCCATTTTTGAATCCTTTGCAACATCCATTTTTGAATCCTTTGCAACATCCATTTTTGAATCCTTTGCAACATCCATTTTTGAATCCTTTGCAACATCCATTTTTGAATCCTTTGCAACATCCATTTTTGAATCCTTTGCAACATCCATTTTTGAATCCTTTGCAACATCCATTTTTGAATCCTTTGCAACATCCATTTTTGAATCCTTTGCAACATCCATTTTTGAATCCTTTGCAACATCCATTTTTGAATCCTTTGCAACATCCATTTTTGAATCAACATCCATTTTTGAATCCTTTGCAACATCCATTTTTGAATCCTTTGCAACATCCATTTTTGAATCCTTTGCAACATCCATTTTTGAATCCTTTGCAACATCCATTTTTGAATCCTTTGCAACATCCATTTTTGAATCCTTTGCAACATCCATTTTTGAATCCTTTGCAACATCCATTTTTGAATCCTTTGCAACATCCATTTTTGAATCCTTTGCAACATCCATTTTTGAATCTTTGCAACATCCATTTTTGAATCCTTTGCAACCTTTGCAATTTTATTTTTGAATCCTTTGCAACTTTTATTTCTGAATCTTCCGCAACATTTATTTTTGAATCGTCCGCAACATTTATTTTTGAATCTTCCGCAACATTTATTTTTGAATCTTCCGCAACATTTATTTTTGAATCGTCCGCAACATTTATTTTTGAATCTTCCGCAACATTTATTTTTGAATCGTCCGCAACATTTATTTTTGAATCGTCCGCAACATTTATTTTTGAATCGTCCGCAACATTTATTTTTGAATCGTCCGCAACATTTATTTTTGAATCGTCCGCAACATTTATTTTTGAATCGTCCGCAACATTTATTTTTGAATCGTCCGCAACATTTATTTTTGAATCGTCCGCAACATTTATTTTTGAATCGTCCGCAACATTTATTTTTGAATCATCCGCAACATTTATTTTTGAATCATCCGTAAGGTTTGTTTTTGAATCCTTCGCAATACCCATTTTGGAATCATCCGCACCGTCCGTTTCTGAGTCATTTTCAGCATCCGATTCTGAATCATTCACAGCGTCCGATTCTGAATCATTCGCAGCGTCCATTTCTGAATCATTCACAGCGTCCATTTCTGAATCATTCACAACACTGAATTCTGAATCCGTATCACTTTCCAAATCCAGGTTCGTATCTTTCTCGAAATTCTTGAACCAAGTCAAGAGCTTGCAACAGTCATAAACTCGTACACGAATCTTGATGATAAGCTCATCGTTAGGAATGTTTTGTCTCACAATCTTAAAACCTGCAAACACCGGCTGATACGATGTAGGTATAAATGACTTATACGTAAATGGTCGCGCAATACTTTGCCAAAAATGCGGCTGTTTGCCTCGATCGTAGAAAACCATGAAGTCTACTCGTGCAGTTACTAAATATTCTTCATCATCTTCTCTATGCTGTTTTATGTATAAATTTACCATATCCGATTCTAACGAATCCACTGCAAAGGTAACATGAACGTACCATCGGCTAAAATTCGGACATCTTGTGTTAACATAGTTGCAATAACAGTTCCTTCGTAGAGTAGAAGCTTTCTTGATTACATAAGTTATTAAGAAATCATGCTCATCTGTAAATTCTACTTCTTCAAATCTCTTTTCTTCCGAAACAGATGCCATTTTTTAAAATCGAATTTTACTGCAAAGTAAAAATAAATAAAATCACTCATTTAATATTGAACTAATTATAAATAACATGTAGGCATTTTGTTAATGAATCAGTTAACTTAAGATTATATGCGGATGACACAGCAGTTGCGGTCTCCACCAAACACATACACGAACTCTCTAGTAAATTAAATAATTATCTCACGCAGCTCGAAGCCTGGCTCACGCGATGGAAAATTAAAATTAACGTAGACAAAATCGAAGCTGTACTCTTCAAGAGACGCTGAAGCCCTCCACCTGATATTTTCCTCTTTAATCAACCCATTAAATGGACTAACAATACTAAATACTTAGCTGTATATCTGGATAGAAAACTAACTTATTCTAATCATATTAAACACAAATAGAATAATTTTCTACGCATGCTATATCCCTTTATTAATAGAAAATCCCTTTTATTCTTGGATAATAAACTAATCATTTACATGTACTATTTGCGTCCCATTATCACGTATGCTAGCCCAGTTTGGGGTTGTGCTGCAAGATACCACATTAACTACATTAGTAGACTTGAAAATAAAATTCTAAGAATGATTACTGATTTTTCGTGGTATTTTAGAAATGATGACATTCATCACAGTCTTGCCGTCCCATCTATTCAAAATTTTATGCTCAAGTTTGCTGAAAAATTCTATGCAAATCGTGAACGTATTCCGATTGATGAAAATCGTAATCTCCCGAGATACGATTTTACTCTGCCGGAAAATGCTAAACGCCCCAGGGCGGTTCTTTACAATCTAACAAAGTTCCTAGACGAACTCGTCCTTTCGTCATCATTTCTAGCAGCGGTTGCCTTATCCTCCTGTGGAGTCTCTTTTTATTTTGCTATTTTACTGTTTTATATTATTCCTTTTCTTCTTAAAATTTTTAATTTGGGGACATTTTCCTTAACTACTTATTTCCTGTTTTTTGATAACCATTTTCTCCTACTTATCGCCATGTACTCATTCTGAACAGATAGGGAGTTTAAGGCCCCCTGGGCACAAGGTACTCCGATAAACTGTAAAGACTGACTGAATGAATCAGTTAATATTTTCTTAAGAAAATAAAACCTACGAATAAATATATCCGAAGCTGGTTGAAATTCCAGAATAATCTATATTTATGAATTTCTAATTGAATGTTATCTTAATGAAAATGTCAAAATTACATAAAATAGAACTGAAAAAGCATTATGGAAACAGAAAGAGCCAATAATATTTTAAAATTAATCTATGTATATAAATAAATATATATTTACGATATGTGATAATGGAATCCTTTGAAACTATCGAGTAATATTAATTAATCTGACATCTTCAGTTTAAAATGGCGTCACATTGAAGCTGCAATATTTTGCTTACTCGCACTCATTCCTAATGAAGGTTAAAGACACAGATTTGACTTGGTGCTTGAGATATTTGCTCGCTGATGCTGCTTTATCTCACTTTATCCAAATGCTGTTTAAAATACAGCATCATCATCATTGAAAGCCCCAAAGCCGTCTGCTCACTGGCAGATTTCGAGGCAGGAAATATTAGCTTTTTTTACGGGATAGGCTTGTCTACGGTCATATTAGACCCGTTTAAAGTGGATTCCGAGTCACTACAAACATCCATGGCATGGCCGTGACTCGAACCCGAAACTTATGGTTCCGGGCACTAGAGCGCAAGTCACTCACCCGTCAGGCCCTAAAATACTGCAGATAACAAAATTTGACAAAAGTGAAAATAAAACCTTTATAAAAGGCACTATTCTTTTTTTCTTCTTTTTTTTCTTTCTAATGTAGCTGGCAAACACTTTAGACAGCTTGGTCTTGGATGCCTTAAGGCAAGCGCTGCACAGACGTTACTCACTTTGCATTGCCCAAGGGGCGCGTGTAACTTGAAGATAAGCCATGGACGCGGAGTAACAATGCCCCCGCGACGCTCTACGATCCTATTAGACCAGGACCTACTGTTTAAAGTGGATTCCGAACCACTACAAACATCCATGGCATCGCCGGGATTCTAACCCTAAATCTGTGGTACCGAGCACCAGAGCGCTAGCCACTTGGCCATTCAGGCCCCCAAAAAGGCACTATTCTAAAATTAGAAATTCTTGTACTGATTCGAAAAGATATAATAAGATATCAAGATGAAAAGATATAAAGATTTTATGATAATGTCAGATAGAAGCTAACGGCTGTTGCGCAGCCACGGAGCTTCACCGAAACTCAAATCATCATGATAATGTCTTTCGTTAGCGTAATTGTTTAGTCTGGAAAGTGGAGAGTTCCTACATTTTTCGAACTAAAGAAGCGTGTTTAAAAACCCAGAAATCGAACCCGGATTGAAAACCTATGTGTATATCCCGTGGAAAGCCCCAATAATCGGCAAGCTAGTGAGGAGGATGCGAATCTCCTGATGCCATAGATAGAGATGCTTGCGTCCGTGGATGTGGTCTCATGGAAGGAGGAAAAGAGGTGGGGCAGATTCTGTTGTGATGGAGCACCCGTAGATAGAAGTCTGACTTGTATCCGGGATACTAAAGAAGGAGGGCAGTGATTAGAGGGAACTACCCCCCTCATTCGGGTATAGTACGGGAGAAAATCCGATAAACTCCCACTAGGTAGTCCTAACGGGGCAAGATGCTGAACATCACAAATGCCATCGAATCTCCTCGTTTTTTGAACAAAAAAAAAAAGTGTGTCTGCAAAAACACCGCCTTAATGCTCAACAGTGGCGCGTGTTGTCACTGAGCCACGAGAGTTTAACTGTAATCTAAACAAACAAAAATATTCTAATATAAAAAAATGGGGGGTTCCTATATTTATGTAACACCAATGATTTTATGAAATGGTTTTGTACGAAAAAAAAATTTTTTTTTTCTTCGAAGCGAATTATTTCATTTCATACGCCTTTGAAATTCTTAGCGGAATTTCAAATCGTTGAGTAATTTTGTAACAGACTATAGTCTAATATCTCCCCTTTTTTTCCCATATATTGGGAAAATGGTCACATAGGTTAAAATTAAAATTTTTAATAAATCACGCAAAAATAATATTTTTTTTTTGTTGGGAATGTGCGCTAAAAAACAAGGTAACCATTAAAGTTGAGATTTATGCGCATAAAAATCAGTTTCAAAATTCCTGAATTGATTTTTAAATTGCACGTGTAACCCTGCAGTACTCACAATTATTCAAAATTTATAGAATTTTATGAAAGTGGCACGCACAAAAAAAAATTGGAATAAAATACAATTGAAAATCTGAAATTGATTTGACACCATTAAGTATCGAGTGCCTTGGATGAGTTTACTGAACAGAAAACTATTAAAAAAATTTTTTGTTTATGACTCCAATATGGCTGTTGAACTTGGTGTTCTTTTGATATCACTATTAATTGCTGTATGATGGATTATTGGAGTTTTTGTATATTGACAAAAACTCCAAGTAATCCATCAGAAATTGACAATAGTTTTTGTACATTGACATTCAAAAAACTAATTCAAAGATACCAAAATTAACAAAGCACCTGGAATTGACAACATCACAATAAAATGCTTAAGAAACTTCCCATCAATATCATTTTTATTATTACTAATATTACTAATGCTATTCTCAACCTTGCCTATTATCTCTCTTCTTGGAAAATCGCTCGCATTTTTACTATTCTTAAACCGAGCAAAGCTGCTGCTAACCTATCCAATTATCGACCGATCTCACTTCTTCCTACTTTGAGCAAAATTATAGAAAAAATTATCCTTAAAGAGTATCATAATCATATCAATAGCAATCATATCATTATTCCTCAACAATTCGGATTTATTCAAAACATGTCTATTGTTCATCTGTTACTGAAACCATAACTACTGGACTAAATAAAAAAAATCTATCACAGGTATTGTATATTTAGATATTGCAAAGGCTTTTAACAAAGTATGGCTCCAGGGTCTCGTCTACAAACTTATATTTTTCAAATTCCCTCCTCACTTCATTAAGCTTATTATCAGTTATCTCACTAATCGAAACTTTCTTGTCACTGTTAATCACACAGACTCTAGCATTAAACCCATGACTGCTGGCATTCCGCAAGGCTCTGTTCTTGCACCTCACCTTTTTGCTATCTTTATGAATGACATTCCTCAAAAATCTAACATTTCTCTCTGTTTTTTCTCTGATGATACTGCTATACTTGTTCACAATAAAAATATCAATTATATTTATCTCCTTGAAAATTGACTGACTAACTGGCGTATCAAACTCAATGTTACTAAAACTGAAGCTGTTCTCTATACTTGTTGTCCTAACATTCCTATTTTTAACACTCCTGTAACTTGGTCAAATGAAGCAAAATACCTTGGAGTCGTACTTGACAAGCATCTTACCTATCATTCTCACGTCAATTTTATCAAAAATAAATTCAGTATGGTTATAAAAAAACTCTACCCTCTTATCTCTCGCAATAGTCATATCAACATTGGTACTAAAATTCTTATCTAGATGGCCTACATGCGTTCCATTATAACATATGCCAGTCCAATATGGGGATCCGCTTGCAAATTTAGATTCAAAGATATGCAAACTCTTGAAAATAAAGTATTATGCATGGCAGTTGATGCACCGTGGTTTGTCAGAAATAAAGATATTCTCACTGCTCTGGAAATTCCTTCAATTAAAAATTTTATTCACAAGCTCGCAACTAATTTTTTATAATAATATTCTTTATAATCCTAATGCTCTGGTCAAACGCCTTCCTGATTAAGGCATTACTCTTCATATCAATAATAAACGTCCGCGTACTTAACTGAACATTTTAACTAAATAATATTTTTATCAGCTCTCTCTGTTATTTTATTTATCCTATATTTGTTCTTAAATTCTAATTTTTTTGCTTTTATATTTACTGAGCAAGCCATATTTCTCTTACAATATCATCCTCAATGTAATCATACAGATAGAAGTTCATAGCAGCTAACGTTGACAATATACTCGTTAAAGATAGACTGTCTTGTTCTTGAGAACTAAATTCACAGATTGCAAAGCTTTGTATATCTGCACATAAAATCTTTAGCTATAATCGTGTTCTTGAGAACTAAATTCATAGATTGCAAAGCTTTGTATAAAATCTTTTGCTATAATCGTGTTCTTGAGAACTAAATTCACAGATTACAAAGCTTTGTATATCTGCACATAAAATCTTTAGCTATAATCGTGTTCTTGAGAACTAAATTCACAGATTGAAATTTGCATCTTTTGCTATAATCTTTATTTTTCAAAAAATAGCATATTCTTAAATGTAAAAAAAATTCAACAGTACGATAGTATTTAATAATGAAGAGAAACATTCAAAAATTAATTACAATATTTTATGTTATGGTAACGTTTCACATTCAATTAATTGAAAATAAATGCACATAATTTTTTTTAAAAAAGCATATTACAAGAAAACTTTGTAGACAAATTAATTTATTAAAATAGAGCAAAAGAATAAAAATTAGAATTTAGATAAAATATTTTATCTGGCTAACTATAAAATACGTGCCCTTACATCTACATTAAATCTCAAAAACGAGTAACGTGAAAAAAAAAATCGATATTTCTTTAAATTCAGATGGAAATAAATTAATAACAATCATTACCAGTTGAATAAAGAAAAACATTGTACTAACCCAAATTCTATTTTTGTAATGTAGGCAATTTTACTTTTGCAATTAACAATCATTAAGATTTTGTCAATTTTTAAAAAAAATACTTAATTAATTTTAATTTTATTAAATATTTAATTTTTTTATCTTGTATAAAAATAAAGCAAATATCATTATTAAAATGATTAAAAAGCCATGATTTCATAAATATTTTGTCATCAATTAAACAAACAACAAATATCAATTCAAAATTCACAAACTAGCTATTAGTCCGAAAAATAAATTATCATAAAATATAATGCATATTTCTTGTTTTCAATTATTAAAACATGATTACAAAAGATCGTTTCTGACCACAATAATACATTCATGAGGAATTCACACTTTGAATAATTGATATCAGACATTTTATAAACAATACCAATTTTTCGTTCATATTTTAAAAATGCTTTACATATCAGATTTATGGAACATTTCCAAGTCTAGATAATAAAATAATAGAAATATCCGCATAAAAGTAATAATAGTATTTTTGCCGCATTCGTTTCAGAGTCTATTATATTGACGCATTCGTTTCAGAGTCTATTGTATTGACGCATTCGTTTCAGAGTCTATTGTATTGACGCATTCGTTTCAGAGTCTATTGTGTTGACGCATTCGTTTCAGAGTCTATTGTGTTGACGCATTCGTTTCAGAGTCTATTGTGTTGACGCATTCGTTTCAGAGTCTATTGTGTTGACGCATTCGTTTCAGAGTCTATTGTGTTGACGCATTCGTTTCAGAGTCTATTGTGTTGACGCATTCGTTTCAGAGTCTATTGTGTTGACGCATTCGTTTCAGAGTCTATTGTATTGAAGCATTCGTTTCAGAGTCTATTGTATTGAAGCATTCGTTTCAGAGTCTATTGTATTGAAGCATTCGTTTCAGAGTCTATTGTATTGAAGCATTCGTTTCAGAGTCTATTGTATTGAAGCATTCGTTTCAGAGTCTATTGTATTGAAGCATTCGTTTCAGAGTCTATTGTATTGAAGCATTCGTTTCAGAGTCTATTGTATTGAAGCATTCGTTTCAGAGTCTATTGTATTGAAGCATTCGTTTCAGAGTCTATTGTATTGAAGCATTCGTTTCAGAGTCTATTGTATTGAAGCATTCGTTTCCGAGTCTGTTGCATTGCCAAATTGATTTCCGAGTCTGTTGCATTGCTAAATTGATTTCAGAGTCTATTATATTGCGGCATTCATTTCAGAGTCTATCGTATTGCAGCATTCATTTCAGAGTCTATTGTATCGCAGCATTCATTGTCGAGTCTATTGTATCGCAGCATTCATTGTCGAGTCTATTGTATCGCAGCATTCATTGTCGAGTCTATTGTATCGCAGCATTCATTGTCGAGTCTATTGTATCGCCGTATTCATTACCGAGTCTATTATATTGTAGCATTCATTTCAGAATCTACTGTATTGGCGCATTCATTTCCGAGTCTATTGCATCGGCGCATTTACATCTAAACCCCTTGCCTCATCCGATTCATCTTCCGAATTCAAACACCTTTCCCTTTCCAAATTCTGCAAACTCTCACGGGAAACCAAGGCCTTTGACTTTTTCTTTTTAGAGCAGCAGTTTTTAACTCTTACACATATTTTGCAAACGAGCTCATCGGTATGAATTTTTTCCCTCGGAATTTTAAAGCACACAGACAGCACCGGTGGATACGATTTAGGTTCAAATGAATTGCTCATAAATGGTCGCGCAACATTCTGCCAGAAACAGGGCTCTTCTTTTACTGGATCGTAGAAAACCATGCAGTTCACTCGTCCTGATACACAATATTCTTGCTCATCTGTTCTTTGAACTTTCATATGAACATTTAACATATCCAAATCGGACACCTTTGTGGTAAGACTAACATGAACATACCACCTGGTGAAATTCTTGCATTTTGTTTCAATGTATTTAGAATAAAAGTACGTTCGCAAAGTAGATGCATTCTTCGTTACACAGGTCATTACGAAGTGGTGATCATCTGTACATTGTACATCAACTTCGTTTTCTTCTGAAACAGATTCCATTTTTAGGTCGAATTTCTTAATTCTTACTTCAAAATAAAATGTAAATTTTTTTTTAAACGAAATCTAAATAACTTTCAGGTTTTTTTTTTTAATATGAAAAACTCAGAATTTAATAATTTCTGTGTAGCATTGAGACCTATGTTTAAATCTATCCAAAATGGGTTGATATTTCTTGATGATTTAAGAAATGCCTTAATGAAAATAACAGAATTTCTAAAAGCAAAGCATGGAAATGCTTTACAAAAACATGGAGAAATGCTAATATTCTAGCAATAATTCATGTATGTTTTACCATAAAAAGATAATTCAATCTTTTGTAAATGCCGTGTATTATAAAGTAAACTGATATCCATTAATTTAAATTCTTCTTCAGTTTGAAATGACGTCACAATTAATTTGCAATATTTTGATTGGCGATCATTTCTAATAAAATTTTAATGCAATACTTTGAGAAGATACGTCTACCTCAAGTTTTTGTTCCTTGGCGGCCTGATGGCCAATTGGCTTACGCTCTGGCCTTTGCTACCACACACTTCAGGTTCGAATCCTGGCGTTGGCATGAATATTTGACAGTGGTTCGGATTCCATGTTAAACTGTAGGTCCCGGTCTGTTTAACCCTCGTGTGAACAAAGGGACCATATAGCGACAAACTAAACCAAATCACCTAGTAGACAGCTCACTAGACTTTTGAACCAGAGAAAGCTGGCTTCGAAATCCAACAACTGAAATCAAACTGATAGTTTTAATGTATATATACGCATGTATGACCATGTTAAATTCTTAAATCGGGAATCCCATCCTCTGGATTCTAGAAAGAAGGCGTCCTGATGGAAAATTGACTAGCACTCTGATACCACATAGCCTTTGATAATTCAGGCTTCAGATTCGAATCCTGATGGTGGAATGGATGTTCGTTCGTGGTTCGGAATCCACATCAAACTGTAGGTCCAATAAAACCAAACCAGTGATGACATCTGGGAATTCTACTCCTCATACGTAATTTCTTGATTAGGTAATTTGGTTTGGTTTGTCACTCTACGGCAATTTTTTCGCACCCTTTAGGCTAATTAGACCGGGACCTACAGTTTAACGTGGATTCCGAACCACTAACAAAAATTCATATCATCGCCAGGATTCGTACCTGAAACTTGTGGTATCAAAGGCCAGAGCACTATCCAGTTGCTCATGATGACGCTTCCACCTGATGGAGAGCTCATTAGATTTGGAACTATAGAAGCTGATTTCGAAACCCAACAGTTAAATTCAAACTAAAGTTTTTGTGTAAATACGCATCAATGACCATGATAAATTCTTAAGTCGGGAGTCCCATCCGCTGAATTCACGAAATTATAGAAGATGATTCGAATTCCCAGATGTCATCACTGGTTTGGTTTTGGTTTCACTGATGGTTTGACTTTGTGCTATGCAGTAATTTTTTTTTGCAAACATTAGGCTAATTAGACCGGGATCTACAGTTTAACGTGGATTTCAAACCACTAACAAACATCCATGCTATCGCCAGGATTTCAACCTGAAGCCTGTGATATCAAAGGCCATAGTTCTAGGCAATTGGTCATCAGGCCACTCTTTCATTTCAGATGTTCATTTAATGACACAATGTGGTTGTGTGTAGTATACAGGCTGATGGCCTAGTGGCTAACGATCTAGAACTCGGTGCCACAGGTTTAGGGTTCAAGTCCCGGCATTGCCATGGATGTTTGTAGTGGTTTGGAATCCACATTAAGCCATAGATCCCGCTCTCATACGACCGTAGAGAGTCATGGAACCCAATCAGACATCTTACCCACATCATTCCGAAACTGTAAAGGGTTCTGCCACCGCCAGAATTCGAACCTAAAGCTCGTGGTACCAGAGGCCAGAAGCTAGCCAAATGGCCGTTAGGCTGCTTAATGTTTTGGGAGATAAGTATAGATGATATTTTTAGAAAATATAAAGCAAAATAGAAAAGTTAATAAAAGGACAAGAAAAACTATATCCACTTAATTAACAAGTATGTGATTTAACAAAATAATCATCAAATAGGCAAAAGATATGAAGATAATAACTCGTAATGAACTAAAACTAAAATAAAACGAGATCTGTATTTTCAACGATGGAAGAGAAAACGACAATAAGAAAAAAAAAAAAATTATAAAAACTGAAATCCTTTCACGAGTTTCAATTTATCATCTGTGAACATACTTTACTGAAGGAATACATATGGGAGCATACCAGTGTTCAATAACCCAAGAAATTTATGACACAATTGGTCAGAATACTTTAGGGTTTCGTTTGTTTATTTGGCGCTTTTTTCCCCTTGCCGTTTTCGTTTGTTCTAAACAAACAAAATGGCCGTTACAAAATACGTGGTTTCGACGATTTCATTTGGCGCTGATAAAGAAACGCCGAAATCGGTACCCTAAAGTTCAGAATCCGCACAGGAAGTATCAAATTCAATAGCGTCAGGAATACAACAAAATTTGGTACTTACGTATTAACGCTACCTTGGCTACAGATTTGGCGGTTTTTAAGTGTCGCCAATCTAGCAGCTACAGATTTGCTGATTTTTGACGCCATTTTTTAGTGCTACGAAAATGCGTATTTGGGATTTGCCAGAAACAGAACAAGATGCAATTTTATTTTTTCAGGAGCGAAATATTTTACCGAAAAAACGAAAATGTCCCAATTCCCATGACATGAAACTTTATTTTGGTAAACGTAAGTTTTGGAAATGCAATTTCAGTCAGTGTGCTTATCATGTGGGACTTAGAAAAGACAACTGGTTTGAGGAAAGCAGAATTTCATTTAAAACCGCCAAATCTGTAGCTGCGGTTGGCGTTCAAAACTGCGTGCGCTTGCGAACAACAAGATTGCTCTTTATTGGCGCAACTGTAGCCAAGGTAGCGTTAATACGTAAGTACACGAAATTTAATAACTCTAGAACTTTATGAAGAAACAATTGTTCAAATAGTACAAGAAGCACTACCAAATTCATTGTTTGTTAAGTAATGGTTAAATTAACTTTTATTAATGCAAACCAATCTTTAGAACTATTTGACACTATGATGGTATTGAAACAAGAATCTGTTTATTACTTGAAAGCCAGACAATTCAAAATGAACTACAGAGCACTTAACTTAAGATATGGGCCAATCGTTCTATTTAGCAATACATATTTCATGTCAGTTTGAAAACACACATGAATAAAATCTCTTGAAAATCAGCTTTCATTTTAAATAAAAAATTTTAAAAATAAAGTTTATCATGTTATGCGGGATATTAAACTGCTTTAAATAATACTTTATTTATCTTTATTCTATAGGTTTACTTTTTTGGAGACGCTATGGATCTAACAAGGAAAACAATAAGGAAAACCAAGATCTTCTCATGGAAATGATGCTTAGACCTATTGGGAGGACAAAGGTAGATGCGGCACATTTGCAAGTTATACGGGGGAACTATCAGGCAGACTGACTGTTTGCTATTCCAAAAACTGATAAAACTAGAATCTTCCCGACTATCTATGGCCTTTGGTACCACAGATTCGAGTCCTTGAGGTGGAATGGATGTTCGCGAGTGGATCGGAATACACTTTAAACTGTAGGTCCAGGTCTGTTTAGCCTTCGTGTACACAAAATGACCGTAGAGCGATAAACTAAACCAAACCAACAGTGACTAATTTGAAACTGTATACTACTACTGTATACTAATATTGTATTTCAATCTTCGTCCACTTTTATGCTTACATTCGTACGTATTGATAAAAAATATTTTACATGTACATTCATACGTATTGAAGAAAAAATCTTATGTTATCTCATTTTAGATTTGTCAAGTGTCCCAATCAAAATACAATTTTGCGTTATATTGAATGTTCAAAACTCTATTTTGAACCTCATGTATCAATGCATTAATTATAAGAATTCTGAACTGTGATTACTGAACAGAAATTATGGCAAAAATACGATTCATTTAATCACAAAAAACCAGGCTTCTTAAATCGTTTGTATTCTGCAGACTCCTTTTTCCAACCCAGAAAAGACAACCAGTTCAAATTTCCCTCAACTAATTATTAAAAAATTTAAAAAGCTCAATTTCAACTAAATTTTTTTTTACGTTCAGTTTTAAATACAATAGCTATTTGGCAAACACTCTATAATATCAAACGGAAAGAATTTAGCAGATTGTAATTATAAAGAGAATTTGACAAATAGTCACAATGTATTGCTTCAAGGGGAAAAAGTATGTATTTAAAACTTCATCACGTCATTTTAAAGTTCTGTTTTTATTTTATATATTTAAATGTTAAAACTAACGATTAATTTGTAATAATACCCATTGAACAAACGAAGGCATGCGTTAGTTAGCATGTATGTTTGTTAGTGGTTCGGAATCCACGTTAAACTGTTGGTCTAAGTCTTATTAGCCGAAAGTGTACACAAAATGACGGTCAAGGAGGAAAAAACGAAGCTGCTTTTGATATTTCGTGCTGCTACTGCTGATACTTGCTGATATTGTCATTACCAAACAACAATATCAGCAAGACAAACTGGCTATACAAAACCTCCACTTCCCTGTGCAGTCAGATCAATTACCATTCGCTGAATATTTCCTCATACTGTTATACATTAATTAGCACGTACCTATGAAAATGGTTTATCTTAAAGGCTACATTAAATGAATTAGATTTTACATAGCCCTGTAATTGACAAAGTTAATTGAAAACTGCCCAATTATTATAGCAGGGATTCTTCATCAAGTACTCTCATGGAAACACCACATCACTTATCCGAAACATACGGCCTGATGGCCAATTGGCTAGTACTCCGACCCTTGATACCCCGGGCTTCAGATTCGAATCCACGTTAAACTGTAGGTTCCAGTCTAATTAGCCTAAAGTGTGCACAAAATGATCGTAGAGCGATAAACTGTATCCAAGACATGTTCTTTGATAATGTTTAATTCAACAATAAAATAAAAACTAAGAGTTTAATTTTTTCGGTATCCTAAAGATTAAAATTTAATACCGCTGTTAATTTAAAGAGTTAACGGGAACTACATTCGGGAAAATATCATTTCTTAGGATGATCACGATTAATTTGGGATGCATGCTCGTTCTTTCGATTTCCGAGATGTTTGGGTTGGTATATCGCTCTACGATCATTTCATGCCCACTTTAGGCAAATTAGACTGGGATCAACAGTTTGACGTGGATTCCGAATCACTAACAAACATCCATATCACCGCCAGGATTCGAACATGACGGCTTCAGGTAGCAATTTCCGAAAGGATACAAAAAAGCTCTATAATTGAAAGTGGGCGTAATTCCTGTTGTACTCAAAACTGTTAAGAGCATATTGGGAGCAAAATACTTACGGGACTTATACTACTGTAAAAATCAATTTTAGTAATTTCAACAATGCAGTATTCAATAAGGAAACGAAGTATTTGTTCTATAATATTTATTCAAAAAATAGATATTGTAAAATTATTTAAACTTCAAAATATTTCACATTCGGTTGATTATTGGAAATATATACAATTAACAACGCACAATTTTTTGGAACAAAATTCTGGTCTCTATACAAATCATTCATGCAAACACATAGTATAAACAAATTTAAAATTACATTGATAAAAATACATTCTACATTAAATTCTTACGATAAAACACATACATTTAAATATAATCTCAAAATTTAAGTAACATGCATCTATCGAAAATTTTTAAATGCAGACAGAAATCTTTACATCAAAAATCTTATCTACAAGCTTTATGAAGAATGAAGCATCTTACTAACCCTAACACAAGACTTTACAATACATGACAGTTTACTTTTATTATCAACAATTAAAATAATTTTGTCAATAGCGTATTAAAATTTAGCATACAAATTCAAATTGATATTATGCAAGTTAACGTATCACATCACCCAAATTAAATAAAGCGATAAATATCTTACCGTTACAATTATACGAAGATCTAGTAGCGATACAAGAATTCTAATTTATTTCTTCATTAGTAACAATGAAAGATTACTTAGATTCTTACTGTCCATTCTAAGAAGAATACCACAAAACATGGTCGTTTCGGATAAATAAATTATCGAAATACACTTTTGAATCCTTACAAACCAAATATTTTCAAACAATATTAATTTTCAGCAAGCTTACCGCCATTTTTGTCGTAATGGTTTGGTTATCCGTAGCCATTAGTAATAATTAAACGATCTAGTAGCGATTCAAGTATACCAATTCAATTTAAGTCTTCATTAAAAACGAACTTATTATCAGCTATTATTAAAATAATTTTGTCAATGTATTAAAAACTATACAAGTGCAAATTAATAATCATAATTTATACACTTTTGAATCCTTTCAAGACAAATATTTTCAAACACCAGCAAATTTACCAGCATATTTGCGATATTGTTTTGGTTTCCCGTAACCATTCAAATCGATTGTAGCACACTTTCAAGTTCTGAAGACTCGGAATGTATTATAAATATCACTCCGTTGGCTAATAATCTAACACTATGCCACAGCAATTTTGTACTCTTACCGATATTTTGAAGTTAAATTCCTTATTAGGCAAGAAATCGAATAACGATGATGGCAAATACGTAGACAACATGGGTGGAGGAACCCAATTTGGTAGAGACACCTCACAAGAATAAGTCACTGCAACAGATTTTGCAAAAACAGCTTCCAAGCCTTGTCTAGTGAAGTTCGTGAAGGTTGCAGATGCTATTACAGGTTTTTCATTGGCGTCTGTTCTTTGCAATTTCGTTGTTATATTGAACACCGTATCCCAATGATGCGTAACTGGTTTAATATAAAGACAGGCCACCCACTTGGAGGTATTGTGGCATCTGGTTTCAATGACTCTCGAATGAAATCTTCTATTCTTGTCTTGATACTCCTTGAAATTCCGGAACGAGTATGTAATCAGGAATTCGTGATCGTCTACGTATTCCACTTTTGCATTATGTCCTTCTAAAGGTATCGACATGTTTAACTGCGCTAATATGAAATTTCACTGGAAAAAAGGAACCTAAATTTCAAACAAACGTGCGAAGAAATCTTTATAGGAATTCAAAATATCTCACAGAAATTACTTCATCCACTTGAATCGATTTAAACTTTTTGCATGTGTCATTAGGCAGCATTCAAACCGTGTTTAAATACTGCCGAAATTAATCCCTTTTCATTTCTCAATCGATTATTTATGAATTAAAAATCGATGCGTCTGCAACAAACACACGAAGCCTAGTGTTAATTTACAGAAGTGTTGGTTTGTTAATAATACAGAAATATTCTCTAAATTTAAGAGAAAAAACATGACCTTTTGAAACTGGAAGATAGTTAAAAGGTGATATTGAGGTGTTACGAATTCTGGAGCTCCTTAGCATCTCCGTGTTTATAGCGGCCTGGTAGCCAATTGGCTAACGCTCTGGCCTTTGGTACCACCGGCTTCAGGTTTGAATCCTGGCGGGGGCATGGGTGTTTGTTAGTGTTTCGGAATCCACGTTAAACTGTAGGTCCCTGTCTGATTAGCCCAAAATGTGAAAAAATGACCGTAGAGCGACAAACCAAACATCGAATCAAGTACAGACTTACCTCGGCCTGGTGGCCAATTTACTAGAGTTCTGGTCTTCTGTACCACCGGCTTCAGGTTCGAATCCTGGCGGGGGCATGGATGTTCATTGGTGGTTCGGAATCCACGTTAAACTGCAGGTCCCAGTCTAATTAGCCCAAAGTGCGCAAAAAATTACCATAGAGCCTCAAACCAAACCAATCGCTGAATTTTAGAAAATATACGATCTTTTGAAACTACTGCACCACACCATATCATTGTGCCTAGAGCTGAATTGGCCCATTACAGTTTGGGAATGATATGGGTGAGAGGAGATCTGACTGAGTTCTGTGACGCTCTACGGGATGTGACACAGTAGACCGGGACCTAAGACTTAAAGTGGATTCCGAACCACTACAAACATTCATGGAACCACCGGGATTCGAACCCGAAGCCTATGGTACCGAGCGTCAGAGAGCTAGCAACTTCGCCATCGTGATCTTTTGAAACTGCAAGGTAGTTAAAAGGTGAGGGGAGGTGCTTGGAATTCTGGAGCTCCTGAGCATCCTCCTGTTTACGGCCACCTGATGGTCAATTGGTTAGTTCTCTGGCCTTTGGTACAGCAGATTTTAGACTCGAATCCTGGAGATGGCATAGGTGTTTGTTAGGGGTTCGGTCTAATTAGTCTAATGTGTGCAAAAAATGTCCGTAGAGTGACAAAACAGATTGACTTACCAAGGGAGAAGCATTGTACTGTAATATAGAGGTGGGGCCTGATGGCCGAGTGGCTAGCGCTCTGGCGCTCGGTACCACAGATTCGGATTCTAATCCATGCGGGGCATGGATGTTTGTAGTGTTCGGAATCTACTTTAGGCTGTAGGTCCCAGTCTTATATAACCATAGAGCGGCACAGAGCCCAGTCAGACTTCTCACCCACATCATTCCCAAACTGTAAGGGATCAACTCAGCTCCAGGCACATTGATGTGGTGTGGTGTAGTAATAATAGTAGTGGCTCAAAATCCACGTCAAACTGTAATACCTGTCTAATTAGCCCAAAGTGTGCACAAAATAACAATAAAGGGAAAAATCAAACCAAAACAGTGTTTACAAAGTACAATAGAGTTGACACGAAGAATTCTTATTCAGAATTTTAGTTATATATTAATAATTAAATATAAATTCAAAACTATGTAGTTAAAGGTAATTTAATATTTAAAAAAAAAAATTTTGCATTTGAAATGACATCATATTAGGATTGCAGAGTTTTAATTTTTTTCTTCTGTTGATGTCAGATTCCCTTGAATCAGTTGTTGGCATATCGCAGCCTGATGGCCAATTGGTTAGCGTTTTGTCCACACACTTCAAATTCGAATCCTGACTAGGCCATGGATGTTAGTGGTTCGGAATCCATGTTAAACTATAGACCCGGTCTAATTAGCCTTAAGTGTGAAAAAAATTACCGTAGAGCGACAAACCAGACTGACGTATCTCGGCCTGATGACCAATTGGCTAGCTTTCTGGCCATTGGCACCATAAGTACGGGTTCCAATCCTGGCGGTGATATGGATGCTTTTTAGTGGTTCAGAATCCCTGTTAAACTGTAGGTCTCAGTCTAATTAGCCTAAAGTGTGCAAAAGAATGGTCATAGAACGACAAACCAAACCAAATAAACATCGAATCAGACACTGACTTAATGTGGCCTGGTGGCCATTTGGCTAGAGTTCTGGTTCATTGGTATCACAGGCATAGGTTGTTATCCCAGCGATGGCATGGAGGTTTGTAGTGATTCGGAATCCACATTAAACTGCAGGTCAAAATTAAAAAGTTGAGACTTTGTATGTTTTTTTTTTATTATTGAGTCGAGGACTGGGCCGTATTGGCCATGTCCCTCCATGTGAGCATTTCAATACAAACTAACCTTGAAAAAAGCATGTCGTGTGAGTTACACCAACGAACCCTGTTACTCATTTAGCACTACCCAGGGGACCCCTGCAGCTTGAAGATATGCTACGGACGCGAGTAACACTACCCCCACAAAGCTCTATGATTATATTAGACCAGGACCTAGAGTTTAAAATGGATTCTGAACCTCTACAAACATCTATGGCATCCGAAACATGTGGTACCGAGCGCCAGAGCACTAGCCACTCGGTCATCAGGCCCCAGATCTTGTACCCTGTAGGATAGTTATTTTTAAATAAAAGGGACGATTTTATATTCAATTTTAATTAAGCCCCATAATATCATTATCATATTCCAATGAAGATTATTTTTTTAATTCTAATGCAGCTGACAAACACTTAGACAGCTTTGGACACCTTAAGGCAAGCGCTGCACAGACGTTACTCACTTTACATTACCCAGGGGGCGCGTGTAACTTGAAGATAAGCCACGGACGCGGAGTAACAATGCCCCCGCAACGCTCTACGATCCTATTAGACCGGGACCTACGATTTAAAGTGGATTCCGAACCACTACAAACATCCATGGCACCGCCGGGACTCGAACCCGAAAAACCTGTGGTACTGAGAGCCAGAGCGCTAGCCACTCGGCCATTCAGGCCCCTATGAAGATTATTAGAAATAAAAAGAAATATTTATTTTTCGTATTTGGAAAAATATTTTGTTCATCTGCCATTATATACAATATTTAACAGTCGCATACTTCATAATGGAGCCTGATGACCGAGTAACTAACGCTCTGGCACTCGGTTCCATTGGTATCGCGTTCGAGTCAAATTGTGCGGTGCTATGGATGTTTGTAGTGGTTCGGAATCCACTTAAACCTTACGCCCCTATCTAATATTGGCTGACATTGGGCTACATTGGGCTGACAACCCTATCTCGTAAAAATAAAAACATCTCCTGTCTCGAAATCTGCCAGTAGGCAAACGGCCTTGGCCCACCTTGGGGCTGTTGCACCAATGATGATGATGATACTTGATAATATGACTTTTAAATAAAAATCTATTTCAAATCTCCTTAGAATGCTGCCTATGAAAAGTTATCGATAAATAGAAGCAATTATTAATTTAAAAGAATAAGCTTAGCAGTTTAAAAGAATAAGAATTAACAAAAAATTCTGAAAAAGTGCTTTTTCTTCTTTTATCTTGAGCAATTGTAATTTGCGCAGTTTGGGTCTCATCAATAAAAATTTAAAGCAAATCAATAAAATTTGAAGATGAAAACAATTATTTTGATAACAATCCATCGATGTAATATAGAGCATACAAAAGTTATATCTCTGATGATACGGATCAAGAATTTGCAGGTTACTGCTATTTCAAAATTGGAGCTTTTTATAATAACCGTTATTTATAAAAAAAATCATAATTCACAGCTACATATAATCCGATGTTTAATACATGTACCGATATACTATGTTGCGAGATGATTTCTCTAGCACCATTTCATTCTTTCGTATGCATCTCAATAAAGTTCTGCTTTAGGATCTGAAGCGATCTTACACTAATATAACTATGTTAGAACACTAAAATCATCTCAAAAGCTAAAAATATGTTAAAAAATAATATATATACAGTAAAAACCTTTTTATTTGGTCCTTTTGTGTGTGTGTATGGTATATATAAAAAAATTCTATCAAATACATATTATGAATAAAACATTTAAAAATGTAATTCAAAAAGAATTCAAAACAGATGGCTGTCAAAATAACACGCAAATTTAAAAAATCCAACCGATGTCCCACCTGTTAGTAGAGAGTTTTTGCATACCGTATTTTGGACGTCCGTTAGCTTTTTCTGCCTAGCGCGCATGCTCATAGGAAACATTATTACAGATACGCATGCGCAATTTCCTATGAGCATGCGCGCTAGGAAGAAAAAGCTAACGGACGTCCAAAATATGGTATGCAAAAACTCTATTATATCACCCCATTACCACGTATGTTATTAGATGCGAGGTAGTGCTACATTGTGAGGTTTTGATTTACATGTTTTTTATGTGGTTACTAGTTACTCCATAAAATATTTTCTCACATGTGTTGCAAATATATTTTATAGTACTTGAATTTTATAGTAATTTTATTGTACTATGAATTTCAAGATACAGTAGAACCTCTGTAAGTCGAATTTCAAGGGAGACACCAAATAATTCGATTTATAAAGCGTTTGACTTATGGAGGATTTCGACTTACGCGGATTTTGTAAGGAAATATTCGAACTTCTAGAGGTTTAGATTCTTTCTAACTTATTTTGAGTTAGGGAGGCAAAATAAATAAAAATTCAAGTTACAGAGGTAATAAACATGTTTATATGTTAGAGTTTCAAATGAAATTAATAGCAATAATAAGAATTATAATAAGAATATTTCATAGAATTGGTTATTCTATTTACTGTATACTCATACATTGTTTTCTAAGAAACAATGACGTGCGTTGTCGGCAAATCCTTAAAGTCGGTAACTTATTTTTCTTCGAGCTATAGAGTTAATTAGTTTCAAATGATCGAGTTGTAAAAAGATTGTAAAAACAAACATTGCTAATGTTCGAGATACAGAGGTGCAATTTTTTTTTTGGAGTTACGGAGGGAAAATATATACCAAAATGGCTTGTGGGGATTGACTAATTATTTCGACTTATAGAGGGGTGAAATTTCGAGTAATGGAGGTCTTGGGGCTTGAAGGGAAGGGAACAAAAAAATTTTTTGAGGTTTGGAGGTTTTCGACTTATCGAAGTTCGACTTAAAGAGGTTCTACTGTATGTATATTTTTTATGCAGTTCCTATCTCCCACACAAAAACAGGTTTGACTACGTATTTTCTTTAAGACAACCGTATCATGTTACATAGGTTGAACTCATAAGGAAAAACTCATCTATTTACTGGGATTTAAATCCATGTAAATATCAATTAAATAAATGTGAAATAAACAAATCCATTTGAGAATGTAAGATTCAGCTTAAAAAAAAAAAAAAAAACTTTAAATTGTTCTATTTTTAATCTAACTAAAATAAATTTCAAATAATTTATCTTTATATGGAATAGAAAATCTTGAGTATCACGACCAACCATACCAATTATTATATATTTTTAAAAATTATTTTCCCAAAACTTCTTTAAATAAAGGACTACAGATTATACTCTAAAAAAATAATATATCTTATAAAATCTAACAAAAGAAAAAAACATTGAATTGCATACAAGAAATTACAGTTAGAATTGTAATTTAAGTATTGCTTATAATGGATTACAGTTAGAATTGTAATTTAAAATTGCCTATAATAAATTACAGTTAGAATTGTAATTTAAGAATTGCATATAATAAATTACAGTTAGAATTGTAATTTAAGAATTGCATATAATAAATTAGTTAATTTAAGAATTGCATATAATAAATTAGTTAGAATTGTAATTTAAGAATTGCATATAATAAATTATAGTTAGAATTGCAATTTAAGAATTGCATATAATAATTACAGTTAGAATTGTAATTTAAGAATTGCATATAATAAATTACAGTTAGAATTGTAATTAAAAATTGCATATAATAAATTACAGTTAGAATTGTAATTAAAGAATTGCATATAATAAATTACAGTTAGAATTGTAATTTAAGAATTGCATATAATAAATTACAGTTAGAATTGTAATTTAAGAATTGCATATAATAAATTACAGTTAGAATTGTAATTTGAGAATTGCATACTCGAAATTACAGTTAATACAATAGGTCATCAACAGTAATTTCTTGTATGCAATTTAACGTATGTAATCTCTTGTACGTATTAGTTAATACAATCCCTTTTAAGAGAATGATCTAAATTTCAAAATCGGCGATTTTTTTTTTTAAAAACAATGTTTAGCAAAAATGTAGTTTCTAATTTGCTGAAAAATTTATTCGCACATCTAATATTCAGGTTTAGTGTTTGTCGCTCTACGATCATTTTGTGCACATGAAGGCTAAACATATCAGGACCTTAATCTTCGGGTTACAAATATTGCGTTTATTTTCCTATATATATATTTATAGGAAAATATATATATAGTTTTATAGATAAAGATATAGTTTTATAGATAGATAGATAAAATATATATATAGTTATAGATTTTATAGTTTTTATTTTAATTTTAAATTAAATTCAGTTTAAAACGTAATAGTTATTTAGATTCTTGACGTAAGTAACATAATCATTCTAAATATTCAATAAGAACAAAAACAAATATTTTAAATCATTTTATTATAAAAACATTAAATTACAAAAGAAAATGAGCTGTAAAATTCATATTTGAAAAAATTAATACAATACAAGACAAAATATCTGATTTTCTTCCTGAAAAAATTACAATTAAACAGTATAAAAATGCATTGCAATTTAAAAGCTCTAATTGGAAAATGCAGGTGTTAACATCCAAGTCAATAAATTTTCTAAAAAAAAATACCTAAATAAATACAAATTATTTGACAAAACCGCAAGAAAAATTATGAAAGATAGAACACCTCTATCGTATTAAAAATTTACTAATTAAATGTGCACTTAACAATTTTCGTCTACTTTGAGATCGTATCGTGAGAAATGATGTATTTTGCATAAAATAAGTCATTTGTTTCTTTAATAGGCAAAATTCTCAAACGCTTTGAAACCAAATATTTTTTTTTTACAAATTTAATAAACAATTTACTCAAAATTATGCTGATATAAAACACTCACTAAAAACAGATTTTCGAATTGTAAAATGCTAATTTTTAAATGAAAAAAATTACAATTGTCTTTATCATGGAACCTAATATTGTAAAAGTTTTAAAATTATTTTCCAAGTGCTTATCGAATTTAAATGAGTATGAATTGAATATCTTCTAAAGGATGCAAAATGTACTTATATCAGCTAGTAATTTAAAGCAATTTTTCATAAGCAATTATAAAAATTTTGTCAATATTCTAAGATATAGCATTTTCACTTATATCAGATAGTCATCATTAATTACGTAGAACACAAGTAAATTTTGAAAACACACAAAGATTAATCTTTTACTAATAATTAAATGAAGACAGTGAAAAATTACAATGTTTAAAATTACCTATAAAAAGAAGAACTATTTATATATTTAACTATTGACCCTTTGAATGTAAGAACATTACAAAAAAATATTATCAATAAATCTTGTTTCCAAACTACTTGTAAACACTTATTTTTTTTATGGATTTATTAAAAATACACTACCATAATTATCAGACGACAGGATTTTCAAATATGGCAGATACATTACACATGTTTCATTTCTAATACTAAATTGCAGCAGTTTTAAATTCTTCGTCAATCCAGATTAATTCGTATCACATAAATTTATTCTTCAAAATGGTAAGTATTTCCTGCAGTATCCATTTTGGTAAACAAGTTGCAAGAAAAAAAAAATTCAACGTTTATTTGAAATAGAGTTTACTATCTTATTTATGAAGCAAATTCAATGCCACGTTTCTTAACACCAAAAAACTGTCTATAAAAAAAGTTAAGAATTTAAGTTAAAATTTTATCTTTAATAGTCACATGCTTATTAAAGGATTCCTAAATGAAACGATAAAACTTGAATCTATTCTATAGATAAATAGAACATTTTAAATTGAGAAAGACGGCCATAAAAGTACAAATCACTTTAAAAATAAACTTGAATGCAATCCATGGAACAGCACAATTACACATGAACTCATTGTATTCTTACTAGTTAATCAGATGGAAAAAAAAATTACAGATTTGCTATGTAGTTTTATTATTTTCAAAGTTTTCCGGATTTACCTTCGACATTTTGCGATTTTAACGCCTACGACCTTTTTTATTGGATTTAGTACGTCCAGATTTTTTGGATTTACCGCTTTCTGGCTTTTCGGTTTTACAGTCTTCTGGCTTTTCGGTTTTACAGTCTTCTGGCTTTTCGGTTTTACAGTCTTCTGGCTTTTCGGTTTTACAGTCTTCTGGCTTTTCGGTTTTACAGTCTTCTGGCTTTTCGGTTTTACAGTCTTCTGGCTTTTCGGTTTTACAGTCTTCTGGCTTTTCGGTTTTACAGTCTTCTGGCTTTTCGGTTTTACAGTCTTCTGGCTTTTCGGTTTTACAGTCTTCTGGCTTTTCGGTTTTACAGCCTTCTGGCTTTTCGGTTTTACAGCCTTCTGGCTTTTCGGTTTTACAGCCTTCTGGCTTTTCGGTTTTACAGTCTTCTGGCTTTTCGGTTTTACAGTCTTCTGGCTCTTCGGTTTTACAGTCTTCTAACGCTTTTCGGTTTTACAGTCTTCTGGCTTTTCGGTTTTACAGTCTTCTGGCTTTTCGGTTTTACAGTCGTCTGATGTTTTCCAGTTTTACAGTCTTCTGGCTTTTCGGTTTTACAGTCTTCTGGCTTTTCGGTTTTACAGTCTTCTTCTGGCTTTTCGGTTTTACAGTCTTCTGGCTCTTCAGTTTTACAGTCTTCTAACGCTTTGGTTTTACAGTCTTCTAACGCTTTGGTTTTACAGTCGTCAGATGTCCCAGTTTTACAGTCTTCTGGCTTTTCGGTTTTACAGTCTTTTGGCTTTTCGGTTTTACACTCGCCAAATGTCCCAGTTTTACAGTCTTCTGGCTTTTCGGTTTTACACTCGCCAAATGTCTTTTACAGTCTTTTGGTTTTGGTTTTACTCGTCAAATGTCCCAGTTTTACAGTCTTCTGGCTTTTGGTTTTACAGTCGTCAGATGTCCCAGTTTTACAGTCTTCTGGCGTTTTGG
The DNA here is from genome assembly GCA_021605075.1 of Caerostris darwini. Classification (NCBI taxonomy): domain Eukaryota; kingdom Metazoa; phylum Arthropoda; class Arachnida; order Araneae; family Araneidae; genus Caerostris; species Caerostris darwini. The sequence continues at coordinate 34,201 of BPLQ01003890.1, read as the reverse complement.
TTTTACAGTCGCCAGATGTCCCAGTTTTACAGTCTACTGGCGTTTCGGTTTTACAGTCGCCAGAGGTTCCAGTTTTACAGTCGCCAGAGGTTCCAGTTTTACAGTCGCCAGAGGTTCCAGTTTTACAGTTACTGGAAGTCCCAAGTTTAAAATCAGTCAAATTTTCAAATTTATATAGATCCGTTGTTGGTGAATAAGGAACTGGAACACACTTATCGTCGATGTTAAAATATATGGTGCACCAGAGTTTCTTCTCTGTTAAGGATTTCACTTTATGATGTGGCAAGCATACTGTCATAGTCGGTACAGGCACTTTTTTAAGTAAAATGTTATTTGTCGCGTAGACAGGTAGGGAGAAATATGCGTAATAAAATGACTCCTCATCTTTATCCCAAAACTCGATCTCCATCGTTGTATTGGCAAGCGTTACTGTCTTATCACTTCTTTCCAGGTGAAAATACATATACAGTCTGTTCGGGGGTGTTGTAAGGGGGAAAAATGAGCAATGGAGAACCCACGTCGTGGGACAAGGGCATTGTGTTTGAAAGGTAGGAGATTTAAAACTTCTTCGAAAACTAGACGGATCGTCCAACTCAAATTTAAACACGAATTCATGCCCTCCGATATTGGATATGCTGTTTTCGACAGGCTCCGTAAAATATACCATTGCGGTATCCATTTTCTTTAAATCTTATTGCGATTAATTAATAATAAAATGTTTCAATAAAAATTCAAAGGGAAAAAATCAACTAGAATTAATTTGATATCTGCCAAACGGCAAACAACCTGCTTCTGAATGGTTGTGGTGAGAATGGAATTAACACGTCTACGGCACATATAATACGTTTTATAAAGCAACTAGGATTGCGCATGCGCAAGAATTTTTAACTTGACTTGGATATTTACTCTCGCGTTAGCTGCTTTATCTCAATTTATACAATTACTCTTCAGAAGAAATCAGAAAAAAGTAATATAAAAAATAAAAAATTTAAGTCAATTCCTACTTTTTTTTTCACTATATTGCAGGAAGTCCTTTATAAATAATTTTCATTCATTTTTTTAAGTTTATCTGGCGCCATCTATTGGTAGATATATGCAACTTAAATCTGAAAAAAACGAAAATTAATTAATTAAATTTAATTACTGAATTAATATTTGAAAAAACTGTATTAACATCAAGCGTCATCCACTACAAGTTAAAAAAAATGTATTTCAACTGGAGTGGATGAATAAAAAGTATTTTATTAACGATTGAAAATTTGAACAAGATATATATATATAAGAAGTGTGTGAGCTAATGGAAGGAATTGAAAAAACAAATATAATACAAAGAAAAATAGATCTTTAGATAATCAGTGCATTTTTAACTGATTCCAAAATTATGAATGACGAAGTACCGAAATGTGGTGCCGTGCAGAACTTATGTCACTAAATAATACAAAAACTTTAGTACACACTCAAATACACACAACAAAAACTACGTAATTTTTCGTAGAAAATTAATTAGTGAAACTGTTTTGTAATAAGATTCATCGCTTATATCAAATAACCAAGAATAGGATAGGACTTTAGTATATCCAAAAGCCTGTTTTATCTTTTCTCTTTGTACTTCATATTTAGTGCATTGGAATAAAATATGTTGCTCCGTTTCAGGTTTATTGCATCTTGAGCATAGTGGAGAAGATGTTAATCCAAATCTATTGAGTCTGACTTTAGAAGGATATGTTTTGGTAGGAAATTTTGAAATTAATACTTCCATTGATAGGCGAGATCCGATGAGTTGGTTTGATACTATTTAAATGCTACAGATCCCGTGCGTATTTTGCTTTGTTCCATTGTTCATCTGAGGTTTTAAATGTTTTCTTTTTTTTTGATGGTAGATGATGTCTTCCGGTAAAATCCAATTTAAAATTATTGTACCTGACGCTGATTTTGCTAGGAAGTCTGCTTGTTCATTTTCATGTATGCCAAAGTAATCTGGAGTCCAAACGAATTGTAAATATAAAACGGAATTCAAATTTTGTTTGATATGATTTCCAAGCAGTTTGATTATAAGCAGTTTGGATTTAAAATTGCAATTTTGAGAAGCTTGAAGGGCAGAGAGACTATCTGGTAAAATAATATAATGATGTGATTCGAGCATATACTACTGTGCCCGAAAAGTAAGACCAATTATTTATTTTTTCAAAAACTCTTTATTTATTCTACCAAATTTATTTCATTGCCTTCAAAGTAATCCCATCCGGACACAATGCACTTATGCCAACGTTTTTTTCAATCTCAATGCATGCTAAAAAGTCATCGGCCGGGATGGCCTTCAAAGGGCGCGGTGATTCACGTTAAATCTCTGCAATCGACTCAAAACGATGTCCCCGGACTGGTCTCGTGAGTTTAGGGAATAGCCAGAAGTCACACAGTGTGGATTTGGGAACGATATGAGTTTCATTTTTGTCAAAATAAGTCACAAATAATCAATGCAGTGGGAGCTGGCGCATTCAGTGTTTTCGGTACCAATCGAGATTTGACGCGTTTGAGGCCCAAAATGGAATTTGACCTAACGTTTTGAAATTCTAACATCATCAGCAAGGTCTCTAATTGTAAATCGACGGTTTGCAAGCACCAAATCTTTAATTTTTTTGGACGTGAGTTTCATCGGTTGTGGGTGATGGTCTACCAGAGGGCTCTTCATCTTCAAAGCGTTTTCTGCATTCTTTGAACTGTGGAAATTGATAAAATCAGTGCCAGAGTTTCACCTGTAAAAATACTATTGTAATTTGAGATTGTCTCAGATGAATTTCCTTGAGAGAAAAAATTAATTTAAAAAATTGAATGTTTGGTTGGTATTTTGGATGCAGCAGTTGCTAAAATGATTTCATTTTTCCAATTTTCCTCTTAATATTGTTCAAAAAGGTTCTTAATTAAATGGCGAGGAAGTTGCTTGGTTTGGAAGGGTAAATCCTCAAGATGAAAAGAAATTTTTATCAATAGTATGAAAGTTGGAAATAAGAGAGGAAGGGGTGAGGTGTAAATTTTTCAAAAGGTCAACGAAAAAGGTTTGGAGAGAAATTGGATGTTTCAAACGGGGAGAATAATTCTTCAATTTGAGGAATTGCGAGAGAGGAGAGGATAGTTCAAAAGAGATGTGTTTTAGAAAGAACCCTTCAGCTAACATTTACTGTCTTTAATTAACTGTCCATTAACTTAACTTAATTTAACATTAACTACCCATTAATTTAACTTAATTTAACATTAACTGTCCATTTGGGAAGATCGTCCATTTGGTGAAGCGATATTGTATTTGGAGGTTGCTAGAACAAGAGGAAATAAAAATAGGCGAACCATATTCCAGAATGCTACGAATACCGGAGTTCACAATTTTGATAAGTGGCCATGAACGACATCCCCAAAGGTTTGCAGCAATTGCTTTGATCGCATTGAATTTTTTAATAGATTTATTTTTTATGTAAGAAAAATGTTGCCTGAAATTGAGATTATGCGAAAAAATTAGACCAAGAATTCGGGTGTGTTTATTGCATCACCAAAAAATGTGACCTCTGTATCTCGAAATTAGCAATGTTTGATTTTACGGTCTTTTTTACAACCTTTACAACTCGATCATTTGAAACTAAATACCTGTACAGCTCGAAAAAAATAAGTTTCCGACTTAAACGATTTGCCGACAATGCACGTCATTGTTTCTGGTATATTAGGGTTATGAATTTGTAAATGCCGATGTGTGTGTTTGAAAAATTAACTGTTTCACTTTTTTCTGGTTGGAGAATGAAATTCCAAGTATTACACCACTGTTATGTAGAAGAATTTTTAATAATTATTTTTAAATTTATTGTTGATTTTAAAATAACATTAAAATTACGTACATGCGAAATATCATTAGTATATGGATGTAAATATATATACATATACGGTAGAACTAATTACCTCTATGTATAAATATATATATCAGATAGACAAATCAGATATATATATATATATATATAATATCCTTCAAGTCCCAATCGAAATTTCAACCCTCTATAAGTCGAAATAATTAGTCAATCCTCACAAGCCATTTTGGTATACATTTTCCCTCCAAATCCCAGTAAATAGATGAGTTTTTCTTATGAGTTCAAGCTATGTAACATGATACGGTTGTCTTAAAGAAAATACGTAGTCAAACCTGTTTTTGTGTGGGGGATAGAGACTGCATAAAAGAATATCTACAGTAGAACCTCTTTAAGTCGAATCTCGATAAGTCGAAAACCTCAAACTCGAAAATTTTTTTTGCTCCCTTCCCTTCAAGCCCCAAAACCTCCATTACTCGAAATTTCAACCCTCTATATGTCGAAATAATTAGTCAATTCCCACAAGCCATTTTGGTATATATTTTTCCTTCGGTAACTCGAAATAAAAAAAATTGCACCTCTGTATCTCGAAATTAGCAGCCTTTTTTACAGCCTTTACAACTCGATCATTTGAAACTAATTACCTCTATACCTCGAAGAAAAATAAGTTACCGACTTTAAGGATTTGCCCACAATGCACGTCATTGTTTCTAGAAAACAATGTATGAGTATATAGTAAATAGAAAAGCCAACTCTATGAAATAGAAACTCGGAAGAAAAAGAATTTTCTGCTCTTTATAGCTTAGATAATGCTATATATAGATAAAGAACGATCGAATTGTCTAAATCAAAAAAAAAAAAATTAATAAATAAATTATAATAATAATAATTAACTTTTTTTATACATAATATTCTCAATTTTAAGGTTGTTTCGCAATTATTTTGATTTTTTATTGTAGTTGCAAATCAACATGTTTATTACCTCTGGAGCTTGAATTTTTATTTATTTTACCTCTCTATCTCAAAATAAGTCAGAAAGAATCTAAACCTCTACAAGTTGAATATTTTCCTTACAAAATCCGCGTAAGTCGAACTCCTCTATAAGTCGAAAACTCTAATGATTTGGCGTCTCCCTTGAAGTTCGACTTACAGAGGTTCTACTGTATATATATATATGAAGGTGAAAAATCCTGTCTGGTTAGATTTGGTTTGTCGCTCTACTGTCATTTTTTGCACACTGAGGCTAATTAGACCTTGACCTACACTTTAACGTGGATTGCAAACCACTCACAAACATCCATGCCACTGACAATATATGAAGTATTACTGAGATCTGTAATAATAATGGCCAGTCAATTGATCAACAGGTCTCCCTGGCGATTTAGGATTAAAAGTAAAAAAATTATCCATTTTCTACAATACAGATTTCAGACCTACAATGCCTTATTGTGTAAATCATTTGATTTAAAGATGAAAAAACTTAGTTCAAAACCCAACAAGCCATTACGGGGAACATTGATATTTTTCACTAATACCGAAAGTTCTTTGCCAATAGAATTGCTGATATACACTATGTGGAAGAAAGTGACGGGACACGACACTATAACGACATAAATCCATATTTATTAAAATTAGTAGGAGGTAACGTACTCCATGCTTTCCACTAAATTGGCCATAGTGGCAAGAGGAATTTCCTTCCAAATGTTTAACAGGAAGTTCCATAGTTCAGGCTTGCTTTTGGGGAGGGGGGTGCAGGCCCTCAACTGACTGTCCAATTCGTCCCAGAGATGTTCAATTGGGTTAAGATCAGGGCTCTGCGCCGGCCACTCCATGCGTTTAACGTTGTTGTTCACATACCAATCAAGAGTCCTCCTTGCAACATGGTATGTTTCGTTGTCGTCTTGATACCAGCAATCATCCATACCGTATGTTGCCCACAAGGTAGGAAGGTCATGATTGTCGAGAATATCACAGTATCTATCGGCAATCATCGCCCCATCAACCTTCACCAGTGGGCCAGCCCCATACCAGGAGAAACAGGCCCATACCATCAATCCTCCTCCACCAAACTTTACAGTTGGGATGACACATTCGGGCAAAAAGCTTTCTCCTGATAAACGCCATACCCAAACACGTCCATCGGAACGGAAAAGGGTAAATTGTGACTCGTCACTCCAAAGGACGCGTTTCCAGTCATCCAGAGTCCAAGTAAGGTGGTCTTTGGCCCATCGAAGGCGCGCTCTCTTGTTGGTTTTCGTAATCAAAGGCTTATGGGCCGCCGAACGTCCAGTGCAACCTAACTTATGGGCCTCGATACGAAGAGTCTTGGTCGAAACGGCCACACCTGAGACTTGTCTAAACTCATTAGCGATGTTATCCATGGATGTTTGACGGTTACTTCGAATCTCCCTGCCGAGCACCCGCCGGTCCCTGCTGGTGAGAACTGTAGGTCGTCCACTTCGGGGTTTGTTCTGACAGTGTCCCTCAGTCTTTTAGCGACACACAACACGTGCTACAGTTGATTTTGAGCAGTTACGGAGACGGGATATCTCCCTAACTGACACCTTGGAAAGATGCAATCCAATCAATACACCTTTCTCGAACTCAGACAACTCTTCCCGTGGCGGCATCTTAACAAAAAACAACTCTAGTCGACTCCACAGAGTATTTATAGGATATGGCTGACACGTGATACCTATTATTGCGCATGTATCAGCTGTACTGTCGACTTTTCTACTTTTCGAGGGGTGTCCCGTCACTTTCTTCCAGATAGTGTATATATATAGCAGATTGAGCATTACGGAGGGTTGGTTTGGTTTGTCGCTCTATGGTCATTTTGTGCATACTTTAGGCTAATTAGACCGGACCTACAGTTTAACGTGGACTCTGAACCACTTACAAACATAAATGCCACAACCAGGAATTGAACCTGAAGCCTGTGGTACCAAATATAGTCATATGTAGGAAAAACTCATAACAAATACTAAACTACACCATTTACTGAGCATTAAATTCATATAAATACCAATCAAAGAGGAAATAAACCTAGATCCATTTCGGAATCTGTTTAAAAAATAAAAAGCTTGAGATCTATTTTTAATTAAATTAATTTCAACTAATTTATCTTTTTATGGAATAAAAAATCTTGATATTTATAATGAGTTTTGTGAAAGTTGTATCTACTGTTTTAAGAGAATAACATTTATTGGATGTATTTAAAAAAGTTTCAAAACTTTTTTAAAGAAAGGACTACAGATTATACTCTAAAAAATAATACATCTTAAAAAATCTAAAAAATAATATGTAATATAAGTTAGAGTAAATCTAACACGTCTTCTACTTTTAAGAGAATGTTTTTTAAAAAAAATCAGTAATTTTGAAATTTAGACCATTATATTTAGCAAAACTGTAGTTTAAAATTTACTTAAAATTTTATTCGCACATTTAATATTCATGTTATAAATATTGCACTCAATTTCCCATAGTATATTTTAAACTAAACGCATCTTAAAACCTAATAGTTATTATGCTGACGACATAAAACAATATATGTTTTTTAATATGTTAACTTTATGTTTTATGCCATCATATATATTCAATAAGAACAAAAACAAATAAGTTCTATATTTTATTACAAAAACAAATACGGAATTATAAGAAAATAATCTGAAAATTCATATTCCAGAAACATTTACACAATACAAAAATATCACATTTTCTTCCAGGAAAATTACAGTCAAGCAGTATAAAAATGCATTGCTTATTAAAAGTTATAATTTTAAAATGCAGCGGTTTACATCTACACCAATAAAATTAACAACATTTTCCCAAAAATATCGAAATAAATACCAATTATTTGACAACACCATGTGAAACATTAAATATAGAATACCTCTGTCATATTAAAATTTTACTAATTAAATGAGTACTTTTAATCATTTTCGTCAACTTTTTTTTAATATCAGCAATTTTATATTAAATGTCATTTTTTTTTAATAGACAAAATTATCTCCAATGCTTTTCCTAGAACAATAATTTTCTAAATTTAATAAAAGTTTACTAAAACTTATGCTGATATAGAACTAAAAACATATGTTCGAATTATAAAATGCTAGTTTTTAAATGAAAAAAATTAGTTTTTTTTTTTTATCATGGAACCAAATATTGTAAAAGTTTTTTAAAATTATTTTCCAAATGCTTATTGAATTTAAATGAGTACGAATTGAATGTCTTCTAAACGATGCAAAATACACTTATATTAGCTAGTAATTTAAAGCAATTATAAAAGTGTTGTCAATATACTAAAGATTTAGGATTATCACTTATATCAGAAATATATAACTAAATATGTAGAATACAATCTATTAGCTAGAAATTTAAAAAAAGCAATTTTCCCATAAGCTATCATAAAAATAATTTCGTCAATATACTAAAGATACAACATTGTCACTTATATAAGAAAGACATCATTAGTTATGTAGAAAGCAAGCACAATTTAAAAACACACAAAGAATAATGAATAATCTTTTACTAATTATTAAATGAAGGTACTAGAATAAAATTTACAATAAGGTTTAAAATTACCTAAAAAAAAAATTTATATAATTAACAGTTGATCCTTTGATGAAAAGACATCACAAAAAATATTGTCAATAATTCTGGTTTCCAAACTACTTGTAAACACTTATTTTCTGTGGATTTACTGAAGACCGATTTCTAGAATTATCAGTTGAACAGGATATTTTCAAATTTGGCAGATACACAGGTTTTTTTCAAAATACAAAATCGCAGCCGTTTTAAATTCTTCGTCAATCCAGGTGAATTCATATCACATAAATAGTGCTGTTTTTAAAACGGTAAATATATGGACAGGATTTCCGGTAGTACTTATTTTAGTACAAAGTTGCAAGAAAAAAAAATATTACATTTATTTGAAATAGAGTTAACTATCTTATTTATGAAGCAAATTGAATGCTACGTTTGTCCATAAAAAAAAACAAGAATTTGAGTTAAAATTTTATCATTAACACTCACGTGCTTTTTAAAGTATTCCTAAATGTAGGGATCAAACTTGGATCTCTTCTGTAGCTAAATAGAACATTTAAAACTTTTTAAACCCTTTAAAAATAAACTTTAATGTAATCCATGGAACTGCGCATTTACACATAAACTCATTGTATTCTTACAAGGCGATTAGATGGAAGAATGAATTACAGATTTGCTGTGCAGATATGTCATTTTAATATTTCCCGGATTTATTTTTTTTCACATTTTCCGATTTTATCGCCTACGACCTTTTTATTGGATTTAGTACGTTTATTGCTTTCTTGTTTACCGGTTTTACAGTCTTGCGGATTTCTTGGGAGTTTATTTTACAGTCTTGCGGAGTTTCGTTTACCGGTTTTACAGTCTTGCGGAGTTTCGGTTCTTGCAGTTTCGGTTTTACAGTCTTGCGGAGTTTCGGTTTTACAGTCTTGCGGAGTTTCGGTTTTACAGTCTTGCGGAGTTTCGGTTTTACATGTATCCGTTAGTGGTGAATAAGCAACTGGAACACACTTATCGTCGATATTAAAATATATGGTGCACGAGAGTTTCTTCTCAGTTAAGGATTTCAATTTATGATATGGTAAGCCTACTGTCATACTCGATATAGGTACTCCTTTAAGTATAGGGTTATGTATCGAATAGACAGGTAGGGAGAAATATGCGTAATAAAATGACTCATCATCTTTATCCCAAAACTCGATCTCCATCGTTGTATGGGCAACAGTTACTTCCGTATCAGTTCTTTGCAGTTTAAAATACATATGCAATCTTTTCGGGGGTGTCTTAATTGGAAAGAAGGAGCAGTAGACAACCCACGACGTGGGGCAAGCGCATTTTGTTTGAAAGATAGGAGATCTAAAATTTCTTCGAAAATTAGACGGATCGTCCAACTCAAACTTAAACTCGAATTTATGTCCTCCGATATAGGACATGCTGTTTTCGACTAGCTCTGTATAATAATCCAATGCGTTTTCCATTTTCGTTTCGGTTCGGCTTTACAGTCCGCTGGAGTTTCCCTTTCACAGTCCGCTGGAGTTTCCCTTTCACAGTCCGCTGGAGTTTCCCTTTCACAGTCCGCTGGAGTTTCCCTTTCACAGTCCGCTGGAGTTTCCTTTCACAGTCCGCTGGAGTTTCCCTTTCACAGTCCGCTGGAGTTTCCCTTTCACAGTCCGCTGGAGTTTCCCTTTCACAGTCCGCTGGAGTTTCCCTTTCACAGTCCGCTGGAGTTTCCCTTTCACAGTCTCCATGTTGCAAATCTAAAATCTGAATTAGCAACTGGAACACACTTATCGGCGATATTAAAATATATGGTGCACGAGAGTTTCTTCTCAGTTAAGGATTTCAATTTATGATCTGGTAAGCATACTGTCATACTAGATTTAGGTACTCTTTTAAATATAGGGTTATGTGTCGAATAGACAGGTAGGGAGCAATATGCGTAATAAAATGCTTTGTTTTTTTCCCAAAACTGTATCTCCATCGTTATATTGGCAACTGTTAATTCCGTATCAGTTCTTTGCGGTTTAAAATACATATACAATCTGTTCGTGGGAGTCTTAATTGGGTAGAAGGAGCAATGGAGAACCCACGTCGTGGGACAAGTGCATTTTGTTTGAAAAATAGGGGATCTAAAAATTCTTCGAAAATTAGGCGGATCGTCCAATACAAATTGAAACAGGAATTCATGCCCCGTGATATCGGACAAGCGGTTTTTGATTGGCTCCGTAAAATAATCCAATGCGTTATCCATTTTTCGTTCTTCCGGGGCAGCGGTCTTACAGTCCTCCGGGGCAGCGGTCTTACAGTCCTCCGGGGCAGCGGTCTTACGGGGGCAGCGGTCTTACAGTCCTCCGGGGCAGCGGTCTTACAGTCCTCCGGGGCAGCGGTCTTACAGTCCTCCGGGGCAGCGGTCTTACAGTCCTCCGGGGCAGCGGTCTTACAGTCTTCCGGGGCAGCGGTCTTACAGTCCTCCGGGGCAGCGGTCTTACAGTCCTCCGGGGCAGCGGTCTTACAGTCCTCCGGGGCAGCGGTCTTACAGTCCTCCGGGGCAGCGGTCTTCCGGGGCAGCCCTCCGGGGCAGCGGTCTTACAGTCCTCCGGGGCAGCGGTCTTACAGTCCTCCGGGGCAGCGGTCTTACAGTCTTCCGGGGCAGCGGTCTTACAGTCTTCCGGGGCAGCGGTCTTACAGTCTTCCGGGGCAGCGCAGCGGTCTTACAGTCTTCCGGGGCAGCGGTCTTACAGTCTTCCGGGGCAGCGGTCTTACAGTCTTCCGGGGCAGCGGTCTTACAGTCTTCCGGGGCAGCGGTCTTACAGTCTTCCGGGGCAGCGGTCTTACAGTCTTCCGGGGCAGCGGTCTTACAGTCTTCCGGGGCAGCGGTCTTACAGTCTTCCGGGGCAGCGGTCTTACAGTCTTCCGGGGCAGCGGTCTTACAGTCGCCAGATGTTCCAGTTTTACAATCTTCTTGCGTTCTGGTTTCGCAGTCACTATATGTTCCAAATTTAAAATCTGCCAAATTTTCAAATTTATATGTATCCGTTGTTGGTGAATAAGCAACTGGAACACACTTATCGTCGATATTAAAATATATGGTGCACCAGAGTTTCTTCTCAGTTAAGGATTTCAATTTATTATCTGGTAAGCATACTTTCATACACGATTTAGGTACTCCTTCAAGTATAGGGTTATGTGTCGAGTAGACAGGTAGGGAGAAATATGCGTAATAAAATGACTCATCATCTTTTTCCCAAAACTCGATCTCAATTGTTGTATTGGCAACTGTCACTTCCGTATCAGTTCTTTGCAGTTTAAAATACATATACAATCTGTTCAGAGGTGTCTTAGTAGGGAAGAAGGAGCAATGGAGAACCCACGTCGTTGGAGAATAGCATTGTGTTTGAAAGGTAGGAGATCTGAAACTTCTTCGAAAATTAGACGGATCGTCCAATTCAAATTTAAACACGAATTTGTGCCCTCCGATATTGGATATGCTGTTTTCAACTGGCTCTGTCAAACAATCCACTGCGTTATCCATTTTTTTTAAATTTTAATATGATTAATTAATAATATAATGTTTTAATAAAAATTCAAAGGGAAAAAATCAATTTGAATGAATTTGATATCTGCCAAATTGCACACAACCTACTTCTGAGCTGTTGCGGTTAAATGGAAAATAAGAGGTCTGCAATGAATGTAATACGTTTTATAAACCAAATGGGTCTGCGCATGCGCTCAAATTTTAATCGTTAATTATTTTTTTGCATTTATTATTATTAGCAAAATTACGTATATATTATATATATATATATATAGTATATACTATATATATATATATATATATATATGTATATATAGTATATAGTATAGACGTAATTTTGCTCTATATCATTTTTCTACTTTTAATCCTAAACCGCCAGGTTAGCCTGTTGGTCAATTGGCTAGCACCCTGGCCATTGTTACCACAGGTTTCAGCTTTATATCTATATATTCAGGTTACACCTATATATATATATATATATATATACATATAAAGGTGTAAAATCCTGGCCGGTTAGGTTTGATTTGTTGCCCTTCGGTCATTTTGTGCACACTTTAGGCTAATTAGACCGGTACCTACAGTTTAATGTGGATTCTGAACCCCCAACAAACATCCATGCCCCTGCCAGAATATGAACCTGAAATCTGTGATACCAATGGCCAGAGAGCTAGCCAATTGACCAACAGGCTAACCTGGCGTTTTAGGATTAAAAGTAGAAAAATCATCCATTTTCTTCACAGATTTCGGACCTAAAATGTCTTAGTGGGTAAAGCATTTGATTTAAAAATAAAGTGCTTAGTTTAAAACCTGACAAGCCATTACGGGGAACATTGATATTTTTGACTAAAACCGAGAGTTCTTTGGAAATAGTATTGTAGGGGAAAGCAGATTGAGCATTGCCGAGAGAGAGTATTGCTCCTGTTACATTTCATCCATATATTTGTCACAATAATTTGAAAAACCATCTAAAGCTGATATCTGCGAATTGAACCATGCACTTTATTTTCTCCTGGACTTCATTTTTAGGTTTGATTTGGTTAGTTTATCGCTCTACGGTCACTGTTTGCACATTTTAGGCTAATTAGACGGGGATCTACAGTTTTACGGGGATTTCGAACCACTAACAAACATTCAGGCCACAGCTAGGGTTAGTACGTGAGGCCTATCGCACCAAAGGCCAGAGTGCTTGCCGATTCGCCATCAGGCCGTTTCATTTTAAGGGTTTTCTGATCAATGAATTTAACGCGCCCATCAGTGATAAATGAATGGTAGTTTTGGGTTCAGTTAGGATTTGGGAGGAATCCGAAATACACACGGAAATATTAAAATGAGAGAATTATTTGAGATTGTTAATGATTCGAGGAGATTAACTGTTCTCCAAAACAAGAACTGTAAAAAAAATTGAAGAATTGATTTTTGAAAGGAAAAAAAGTATTTCACATTTATAATTTAAAATTTTGTTTCGTACGTAGTTAACATTCTTGGGGTGCTTCTGATTCTATTTCTGGCAGTTGGTACCACAGACTTCAGTTTCGAATCCTGGCGTCCGTAGCGTAAATGTTTGTGAGTGGTTCAGAATCCCCGTTAAACTGTTGGTTCTGATCTAATCAGTCTAAAGTGTGCACAAAATGACCGTAGAGGGGGTTAAAAAAAACTTGATTCAATTGTACATTTGGCTGATCTAATCGGAAGTTTAATTATCTTTCAGGTACGGTGAACTAAAATGTGTAAAATCTTTATTTGTTAATTATTTTTACATTTTTCGCAAAAATATTTTCATTTTAGAAGTATTTTTACAGAAAACAATTTTTGATTTTTTTTTTCTCCACCTTTTCGAACACAGTTTTAGCGTTAATTTTTTTTTTCGTGAAACTGATGCATCCCATACCTATACAACATCATCCTCAAGTATGATTTATTCCAATGGTGGGCTAACCCAAATGATCTTGCGGGCCACTTTGGAAATGTATCATAACTCCGCGGGCGCATATAAAATTATATATCCCCATATTAGATTTAGACCCATTATCGACTTTTTTGTGGATGAAAAATTGAAACATAATGAGTTGTTATTTTTGTGTTTACTATTATTCTTGCATGTAAACATGAATAATATAAAAGAAATATATAACACTAAAAATGAAATATAAAATATACATAAATATGAGTGAAATAAAAAAAAATGAAATCATGGAAAAATATTTATTTTACAAGTGCGATATTTGTTTATCCACTCTTTTACTTAGTTTTTGCAAATGAATCTCAATGTGGGTATTTGCACACCTTAATGGGTGTTGCAGGTTAGCGTCCATTATATTTGAGCGTGTTTTGTGTTTGGTCAGTTTCCTTTTCGAAAAAAATGATTCGCAGGTGTAAGTTGAACTGAAAGCGTTAACTATTAGAACTAAATATCTGGTTTTCTCTGCTATCAACAATGAACTGTGCTTATCTAGGGATGGTCACTGCGACACTAAGGTCACTTAAAGTGAAAGTTAGAACCTGTTATATGAGATGTTCCCAGATGAGAGGCGTATCATGAATTCGCAGAATAATTAAATTAGGTTCTGAGAACTCATAAATAAAACAGGCAATATCTGTCCCACATTCACAAGAATATTGTTTTAAAATCAAATTTAATATTTTCTCATAATTTCAACAATAAATTTTTGAATATATGGATGCACACATAATGTATTTTTTAATACATTGGTTTTCACTACTTTGGCCATTATAAAATAAGTATATTTTGTAAAAGTGTGATAAATCTCACGGGCAGGAATATTATTCAAGGCGGGCTGCGTGTTGGTCACCCCTGCTTTAAACAGAAGTCAAGCGTCAAACATTCATTTATAATAAGCGTTACGTTTCATAATCTGTAGTTAATAATAGCTTTTTTGTAATTAGATGCTGTACTAATTATACTTGCAAAATATGCCACGAAATAAAGCTTCCTTTCCTTCAAATAAAATATTTATTCTGAGTTTTTATACGAAAATCATTACTAAATTTCTTTCTTTTTTTTTAACAAAAAAGACGTCCTGCTATTATATTAAACCTCGAAAAAATAAATTTTGTTTACCATAAAGATTGATTTGGATTGATCTGTAACACTAAACAAGTAATATAAATATAAAAATTTTTAAAGTCAATTCCTTCTTTTTTTTCTCTATATTTCAGAAAATCCTTTATAAATAATTTTCATTCATTTTTTTAAGTTTATCTGGTGCCATTTATTGATAAATATATGCAACTTAAATCTAAAAAAAAACTATAATTAATTAATTAAATTTAATTACTGAATTAATTTTTGAAAAAACTGCATTAACATCAAGTGTCATCCACTGCAAGTTCGAAAAAAATGTATTTGAACTTGAGTGGATGAATAAGAAGTATTTTATGAACGATAGAAAATTTGAACAAGATATATATAGGGAGAGTGTGATTTAATAGAAGGAATTGAAAAAAAAAAAAAAAGAACAGCAATCTCGAATTACAGCAAAATAATAAAAGCAAAAATAATAAAAGCAAATACATACGATAAAAATAATAAAAGCAAATATATTAGGCTATATTTCAAATTTAATTAAGAATAATAATATCCAGAAAAATAAGCTAAATTAAAATCAGACGATTTTTTATATTATTGCCAATTTGTAGTTACATTATTTTAAAAATTTAATAATATATATTAAATGAATAATAAAAATATTTGATAATAAAATAATAATAATTAATAATTAAATGAATAAAATAATTAATAATCATTAATTAATTAATGATGAGCAATTGAGAAGAAAGAGCATCGTGAATATATGAATATTTCTCCCATATAAAACTAAACTTAATTAATTAAATTTAATGAATGAATTAATATTTGAAAAAACTGTGCCATTATTATTATTAATTAACATCAGTGTATTAACAGTGTTAGCAGTATTATCAGTGCATTAACATCAGTGTGTATTTATTAATTAACATCCAGTGTCATCCACTACAAGTTCAAAAAAAAATTTATTTGAACTTGAGTGTATGAATAAAATGTATTTTATTAACGATTGAAAATTTGAACAATATATAGGGAGAGTGTGAGCTAATAGAAGGAATTTAATAAAAAGTTATATCATGCATATTTTAGCGAGTATTTATCGAATTTGATTTTGAACGATTCAATTACAAAGATTGTTTCTATTTAGGAATAAGTATTTTGCTTTATTATTAAAAACGTTCTAATTTCTTTACAAAAATTTTATCAGATACCTTTATGTATATATATATCTAGATTTTAAAAAAATTTGAAAACTTTGAAATCATAAATTTGTAAATCAACACATCTAATTCATTACATTATAACTTTTATAAGCCAACGGCCGTACCATGCTGAATATACCGGTTCTCGTTAGATCACCGAAGTTAAGCATCATTGGGCGCGGTCAGTACTTGGGTGGGTGACCACCTGGGAACACTGCGTGCCGTTGGCAAATTTGGGACCTGAATGGCCGAGTGTCTAGCGCTCTGGCGCTCGGTGCCACAGGTTTCGGGTTCGAATCCCGGCGGTACCATGGATGTTTGTAGTGGTTCGGAATCCACTTTAAGCAGTAGGTCCCGGTCTTCTATGACTGTAAGAGCGTCACGGAGCAAAAGTCAGGCTTCTACCTACGGGTGCTCCATCACAACAGAAGCTGCTTCCTTCCCCTTCAATCATGAGTCCATATGGGCTCGTGGGCTTGGCCAGCCAAGTGGGATAAGAAACAACAACAACATAACTTTTATAAAAAAGTTCTCATAAAAGTAAAAGTTCTTATAGTTCTCATAAAAAAGGTAGAATGCTTTTTAACTACAGATAATAAATAACTGACATAGGAAAACTGTCGTTAAGCAGAAATTTTATTGTATTCTTATTCTTATTTTTTTTTTTTTTTTTTTTTTTTTTCAAATTTTGCTGTTTATAATGAAATTAAACAAATAAAAATGAATTATTATATTCATTTTTATTTGCATTTAAAATAAGTTTTTAAAATATTAAAAAAAAAATTTAGATGTATTTCAAATATCCATATTTTCTAATTTACAACAACCGAAAAACCGTTTGTTTATTTTTTACCAGTATGGCTTTTAAATAAGTTCTGCCATTTTAACTCAAATTATTATGATTATGCATCTTTACGATAGCTACTATTGCTATTAATTAGTTTAATTATCTTATTTTTATTAAAATTCTAAGAACAGTATAACTTCTTATTTGCTTTTGGTAAGAATAAGCTTTCTTTTGATCTTTCCAAATTCCAATTATATTTATCATTTGCTTCTTTAAATTATATTTTTCTAAAAAAATGTAATTCTTATAACGATAAAAAAAGTTTTTCAAAAACTTGCTTGAACTTGGCGAAAAAATAAATTAATAGTTTAAAAAAGCTAAAAAACACGCTTTTAGAGTTTAAAAAAACTAAAAAATCACGCTTTTAGAGTTAATCAAACTAAAAAGTAAAAAATTAATTAATAATTAAAAAAAAAACTAAAAAATACGCTTTTAGAGTTAATCAATCTAAAAAGTAAAAAATAATTGTTAACATGAGAATAAAATGACTGACGAGAAAATGAATGTCACTGTTCTAAAAGCGTGGGGTGCTCGATATCAATCGTTATAATTTTTCACTAGTTTCATTCCGAAATGCAGAGTTAGTTTTAAAATGTCATGCAAAGCACCCCTCGCTTTTAGAACAGTGACATTCATTTTCTCGTCAGTTATTTTATTCTTATGTTAACAATTATTTTTTACTTTTTCATTTGATTCACTCTAAAAGCGTGTTTTTTAGTTGTTTTTTTTAACTATTAATTAATTTTTTACTTTTTAGTTTGATTAACTCTAAAAGTGTGATTTTTAGTTTTTAAACTCTAAAAGCGTGTTTTTTAGCTTTTTTAACTATTAATTAATTTTTTACTTTTTAGTTTGATTAACTCTAAAAGCGTGATTTTTTAGTTTTTTTAAACTCTAAAAGCGTGTTTTTTAGCTTTTTTAAACTATTAATTTATTTTTTACTTTTTAGTTTAACAGACAAACAAACATTCAAGTGAAACAACTGTTTTCTTTCTGAAAGATGCCTGTAAATGTTTCTTTGCAGCTTAAATAGCGTATATGAGGAGAAACAGATCTCCAGGGGAAAAAGTCAGTTACATACATACATACAAACATACAGGTGAAGCTAATAAAAGCGTATTAAAAATATTATTTTAATTTTTTTCATCAAGCTTCGGAATATTGTTCTAAAGTATTAAAACGTTTAATGATATTAATATAATTCTCTAAGAATGAATGAATCAATATAATTCTTGTAGAATGAATGATTAAATATGATTCTCGAAGAATGAATGAATCAATATGATTCTTGGAGAATAAATGAATCAATACGATTCTCTAAGAATGAATGAATATAGTATGATTCTTAACGAATGAATCCATATGATTCTTGAAGAATAAATGAATCAATATGATTATCGAATGAATCAATATGATTCTCGAAGAATGAATTAATCAATATGATTCTCGAAGAATGAATTAATCAATATGATTATCGAAGAATGAATGAATCAATATAATTCTCGTAGAATGAATGATTAAATATGATTCTCGAAGAATGAATGAATCAAAATGATTCTTAATGAATAAATCAAAAGGTTTCTTAATGAATGAATCAAAATGATTCCTAATGAATGAATTAACATAATTTTTAAAGAAGGAACGAATCAACATGATTTTTGAAGAATGAATGAATGACCATAATTTTTGAAGAATAAATTAATCAATATGATTCCTGAAGAATGAATGAATCAATATGATATTCGAAATAATTTTTTGATGTATAATTCATTTTATCATCTGTTTAAAATAGTAACAGCAATATATTATTTCCGAGGCAAATAAAAATAACAAATTTAAAAAAAATGATAAATGTTTCTATTAAAATGTGGAAATAATCATGTTGAATATAAACTAAAACATTAAAAAAAAAAAAAAAAAAAAAAAAAAAAAAAATTAACGCAATATATACATAGTCAAATAATGCAATCTTAATTTTTTTTTTTTTTTTTTTTTGTAAATGCAGTCAAACCTAATTTTGTGCGGGGATAAAGACCGCATAAATGAAATCGCATAAAAAAAATCTTGAAACTTCATAAGCAGATATAAAATATATTATTTGTAACACATATAAAAAAATAATTTATGTGGTAAATAGGAGCCGTATAAAGTCTTCCATAAAAAATATGTAAATCACAAAAACACTAGGTAGCATCTAAAAATATTTGTGGTAATAGGATACTACAATATCAATTGGGCCATTTATTAGATTTTTTTTAATTTGCATATTATTTTGACTGTCATCTGTTGTTTTTAGTTTTGAATTAATTTTTTTCATAATAGGCATCCGATGGAATATTTTTATATACAGCCACACATGAAAAAAAAAAAAAAAAAAAAAAAAAAAAAAAATTGTATATAAATTATCGCACAAAAAAATAAAAACAGGTTTGGCTGTATTAAAACAAACGACTGATAAATAAAAAGAAAAAAAAAAGTTAATAAATCGATGATTAAAAAGGTAAATTAAAAATAGCAGATTAATTATACAGGTAATTTATAACGGATTATTTTCTTAAAGTAACTGCACTCATTTGGCAAAAAAATAAACTTTTTTCCTCAGGGCCTTTAAACTTTTTTCCTCCTTTTTTAAACTCAGAGCAATGCATTTACCTATCGTTTCATTGAATAATATCAAAATGCAATCGTTTGCATTACAAGCAAAATAATTTCATAACAAGTAATATAAAAAAAAAATTGTAAGTCAATTCCTACTTTTTTATCACTCTATCGCAGAAAATCCTTTATAAATAATTGTCACTATTTTTTTTTTAAGTTTATCTGGCGCCATGTATTGGTAGATATATGCAACTTAAATCTAAAAAGAAAACTAAAATTAATTAATTAAATTTAATGAATTAATTAATATTTTTAAAAACTGTATTAACTTCAAGTGTCATCCACTGCAAGTTCAAAAAAAAATGTATTTTAACTTGAGAGGATGAATAAAAAGTATTTTATGAACGATTGAAAATGTTGAAGATTATTGGAGCACACTGACCCCGTCAGGGGCCTCATCTCCGGCTGTGAAAGAATGAAAGAATCACGACATGAAAGAATGAAGACATTGGCAAAGCCCAGAGATAAATGAAAATCGTGAGGATGGAAAAAGTTCAACCCTTAATAATAGAAAATAGGTAGGTTCAGGATTAACGATTGAAAATTCGAACAAGTTATATATAGGGAGAGTGTGAGCTAATAGAAGAAATTGAAAAAAAAAATGAAGCAAGCCAAGCGATTTATTTGCGCAATGATAAAATTGATAAAAAATGCAAAAGATTTTTATATCTATTTTTCAGTAATAAATTGTTTACATTATAAAAGCCTGGACGAATTAAATTTGTTCTTATTTTATCTTCGTTTTATTTTTTATATATGTTCATGTTCTTATTTATATTCTGAACACTTTTTTTCGTTAATATTTTTGATTCAATTTCTTTTATATGCTAGTATTTATTATTTTTATTTTGACTCGCAAGAATCATTATAAGAACATAAAATTACGTTACATAAGAATTCGACTCATTCGATAAAATATTATTATTCTCAAACTCGTGATAAACACATAATCTTGACAACGAATTTTAATTCTTACCAAACGATTAGAAAAATAACTTTAGAAAAAAATTCTCTAAAATAATTGTCTGCAAACGAATTACAATTTTTAATTTTTTTATTCATCAATCGTTTGGTTAATATTTCCGAAAGAAATGAGATTCCATCGCATGGCAACGTATGGATTAATTGTATTCTAAAAATTTATTTTGTAGTAGCATGGTATATTTTTTGAATATTCAATGGTTAGAATGACTTTTAATGGAAATATTTTTTGCTTTCCTTTAAAGATGGGATTTTTATTTGCTTCGGAAATAATATTTCGCTTTCTATTCTAAGTACAACAAAAATTTATTTCGACTTTGGAATCTCGATAAAACTTCACATCCTGGAGATGTAAACATGATGATAGCACGGGCTGCACTCGTTAAATTTGTCATCCAAACCAGTGCAGAAATATTTGCTCCGCCCACTCCCCCTAGGATAACAAACACTTCCTCTTTTACCATTCACTTAACCCTTCTAAATAATTTCCCTGCTCGCTTCACAATTGAATCACTCCCCGAACTGTCGTCCGACCATAATCCTGTCTTATTAAATTTTTCTGTCGCTTACCAACCTTTAAATATTGTGGGAAATATATCTACTAATTGGAATAAATTCCTTAACATTCTCTAACTCCCCCCCCCTGAAAATCTAGATTTAGATTCTCCTCTACCAATTGACGCAGAGGTAAATATAATTGCAGAATTAATCCATAATGCTGATACTAACTCTCCTAACCCGATAAAAGAGAACAGCATTAACTTCATCCTTCCACACATAAAAACATTAACAAGTTACAGTAACAGTGGTAGAAAAAATTGGCAGTTCTTCCGTGATTACTCAACGAAATATGCATACAACAGAGTACAAGCCAGGCTTCGACAAGCTATTTACGCATTCACTCAGAACATTTGGACCAATCGTCAACAGACACTGGACGTTGCTGATGGCTCCATAGGGCGAGAGATAAATCAATTAAGAGGTAAAAAAAAATATAAAGTAAACGCGCTTAGCTGGCCGAACTCGACTCCTATTACAAAAGATGAAGAAAAACTAGAAATCCACGCGGATAATCTTCCGAATCAATTGCAACCAAATAATATTTCCAATCCTCATACTAACCTTCCTGTCAGTAATTCTATTCGTAATATAAAACAGAACAGTTATTGGATCTAAAAGGAAGGACTAATAAAAGGTCCGATCATAATGTTAATGCACAATTCAAAAGAAGATATGAAGTTTAGTGAACTGTTGACTGTTACTGGATTGCTCATATCCGGAGGAGAAATATCGGGTCAAGAGAAGGAATCAAATAAATTAATAGTTTAAAAAAACTAAAAAATACGCTTTTAGAGTTAATCTATCTAAAAAGTAAAAAATAATTGTTAACATAAGAATAAAATGACTGACGAGAAAATGAATGTCACTGTTCTAAAAGCGTGGGGTGCTTGTATGACATTTTAAAATTAACTCTGCATTTCTGAGTGAAACTAGTGAAAAATTATAATCATTGATATTGAGCACCCCACGCTTTTAGAACAGTGACATTCATTTTCTCGTCAGTCATTTTATTCTTATGTTAACAATTATTTTTTACTTTTTAGATAGATTAACTCTAAAAGCGTATTTTTAGTTTTTTTAAACTATTAATTTATTTTTTACTTTTTAGTCTGATTAACTCTAAAAGCGTGTTTTTTAGTTTTTTTAAACTATAATTTATTTTTTATTTTTAGTTTCAATACAAATCATTTATCATTTGCTACAAAATACATTTATTACAATACATTTATCATTTGCTGCAAAATACATTTATTACAATACATTTATCATCTAGGTCTGGTGCAAATTATCCACGAAACTATAATTATCTGTTTTGTACTTTAAATATGTTAAATATTATTTGTGTCTAATTGTAAATCTGTTTTGTCTGGTGTTTGTGCATGTGTAAATGAAGCCATGAGCTCTCAAACCTGTGCCTCAAGTATCTCTCCCAATCACACCCAGTTACAATCTCGCGCTCGAATATGTTACCCATACCTGCCTAACTTTGGGCTCTGTTAGCTATGACTTCTAACTACAACATAGCCCTGCAGAACATAAACAAGAACTTTCCAGGCACTAATAATGTACTCGCTAAGGAATACATCAAAATATTTCCTGAAACCGAAGAGGCGCATAGAAAAATTACCAAATATTTAACAGAAAACAAATTTGAATACTACGTAATTACCCCGAAAGGAGACCGCCCCATGAAAGTGGTGATTAAAGGCCTGCCGGTGGATACAGACAAAGAAGAAATTGAAAAGCAGTTAACGGAACTAAACTTTAAAATCAACAAAGTAGCTCAACTTAAAAGAAGTGTCACGAAAGAACCTCTCCCGATCTTCCTCATCGAATTAAGAAGAACCGCAAACTCTGAGGATATTTACAAGCTAAACAGAATGATGTACCTAAGTATAAAAGTAGAAAATTTCAACCGTAAGAACTTAACTGTTCAATGTTACAAGTGTAACTACTTCCATCATGCAAGTAATAACTGTAACCGCCTACCACGATGTCTTAAGTGTGGAAAGAACCACCTCACCGGAGAATGCTCAATTAAAGAAAGGATAATAGAACCAAAATGCATTAACTGCTCCGCCAAGGGGCATGTCGCCTCATGGAGAGGATGCCCCAAGTTCCCAAAAATGACACCAAAAAGGGGCCAAGCCACCAGCAACACCAACAACCGAAATACCTTTCAAAGTAACTACATAAATCCTACAAAATCTTTCGCCCAAATTCTGAATGGAAATTCAAACTCAGCTTCTCACCAAGTCTCCTCGGCCAGCAAAATAGTACAAGAAACTCCAGCTACATCAGAAGACCTTTTGGCTCCACTTACTTTGCTCAAGGAACTAGCTGCCATCGCCAAATCTTTCCCAGGACTTATGCAAGCCCTTCCTAAAATACAAAATGCTTCATCACCCATCGACAAGCTGGCTCTCCTGATTGAAGGAATTTCAACGCTAACTAATACACCCAATGCGGATACACAATAAATCACTAAACATCACCTTCTGGAACGCAAATGGGATCAAGAAACGGAAATTAGAACTCCACGACTTTATCATCAATCACTCTCCCGACCTGCTTCTAATCCAGGAAACTCATCTCCAACCTCAGGACAATTTCTTCCTACCAAATTTCCATGGCTACAGAAATGACAGAATCAACCCACTACAGTCCAAAGCAGCGGGAGGAACTGCCATTTTCATCAAAAACCACCTGCCTTACCACCATGTTCCCACACCACCTTTACAGCACATAGAAGCATCTATAATCTCCTTAAATCTTCCAAATCTGCACCCCATCATTATCGCATCTATTTACGTTCCGGTCAACTCCGATCCGCACCTGTTTACAATAGATATTGAAGCCATAATGCAACTGGGAGCAAATGTCATAATGTGTGGAGACTATAACGCCCATCACATGCAATGGAAATGCAATAACAACAATGCAAGAGGGTTGCAATTACTCAACTTCGCGATTAAAACCGACCTGGATATCATAGCTCCAAATTCCCCCACAAGATATGGTCATAATTCTACATCTACAATAGACCTGGCAGTAATTAAAAATTTCCTATTTCCTTATCAAATTTCTTCATAGCGGAACTGAGTTCCGACCACAACCCTGTAGAACTCACCTTCAACTTCGACTATCTTATTCCAACAGATAATAGCAACATCTTCACCAACTGGACTTTATTTACTAAATTTCTCACTTCAATCCATGCAAAACCGCTGCCAACGATCAACTCTACTTTTACCTTGGATGAAGAAATCAATAAATTCACGAACGACCTCCTAACAGCCCGGCGAAATGCTTCAAAACCAGCCACCAATGATAAAAAACCCTGGACTCACCCCAACATTAAGAAATTGTTACAAGTTAGAAATAAAGCTAAAAAGAAATGGCAAACCACAAGAAATCCCAACGATAAAACCATCTTAAACAGAATTCACAAAAATATCAAAAAAGCATTCAAAAGATACTCGGAGAATAAATGGAAAGAAACACTCGAAGATCTACAAATAGAGGACGGATCCTTTTGGAAAATGACTAAAAGATTTAAATTACCCTTCACCAAGATGAGCCACTTACAAGGCACTATCTCCACAGCCATTAAAGATCAAGATAAAGCGGAATTAATCGCTCAAAATCTGGAAAACCAATTTACACTTAATGATATCTCGGACCCAATGCAAGAGTATATAGTAAATCAAACAATCAAAAATTTCTACAACAAGAACGAAGAAGAAGAAAATTTAACACCAGCCGCCCCATCTGATATTATTAATATTATCAAGAAATTAAAGATCAAATCAGCTTCTGGAATTGACTCCATTTCAAACAAAATGCTAAAGAACCTCCCAGCAATAACAGTAATCCAGCTTAATTATCTCATTAATAAAATCCTGGAATTTAAATATTTTCCAGCTGCATGGAAGACCGCTACAGTCATACCAATATTGAAACCTGGAAAAGACCCGACTATCCCGGAAAATTACCGCCCAATATCCCTTCTATCTACACTTAGCAAGATTACGGAATCGATCATTCTCCATAGACTACAAATATTCTCTGAAGAAAATAGCATCATTTGTAAAGACCAATTCGGATTCAGGAAAAATCTCTCAACCACCCACCAACTTCTCAGAGTAGTAGAATACATTAAAACAGGATTCCAAAAGAACGAATTCACCGGCGGAATATTTTTAGATATACAAAAAGCATTTGATAAAGTCTGGATTGAAGCCCTCATCTTCAAATTAATTACCCTCAAATATCCATCTCCTATGATCAAAATAATTCACTCCTACCTATCCAATAGAAGCTTTACAGTAAAAATTAATAACAAATTCTCCAATATCAAGAAGATGCAAGCCGGCACACCTCAGGGAAGTAAAATTTCTCCACTACTATTTTCTATCTTCATTTCGGACATTCCCAAGAAATTCAATACCATCACAGCGATTTATGCTGACGACACGGCAATATTATGCAGGAACAAAAACCCGAAATATCTGGCACTTACTCTCAATAGACACTTGGAAGAATTAACGGACTGGTATGAAAAATGGAAAATTGCTCTAAACATCAACAAAACAGAGGCAGTGTTCTTCAGTAAGCACCATAAAATTAAGCTCCCTGCAATTTATCTTAAAAATCAACTGATCCACTGGAAATCTGATACCAAATACCTGGGAGTTTACCTGCAAAAACACCTCAATTGGAAAACTCATATCCTCTATACGAAAGATAAATTTAGAAAAGCAACGAGAAAATTATACCCACTTATAGCAAGAAATTCGGCCATGTCCAGAAATAACAAACTACTTATATTTACTTCAATGCTTCGACCTATTCTAACGTATGCATGCCCAGTCTGGGCATACACGTCAAAAGCCAACAGAGACATCCTGGTAGCTCAACAAAACATCACCATCAGACAAATCACCAACTCAAACTGGTTTATGCGGAACATTGACATTCATCGCTCCATAGATCTCCTATCACTTCACCAATTTTGGAAAAAACTCGCAATAATCTTCTTTGAAAACATTGATCACCATAATCACATTGCCATTCAAGAAATAGAGAATTACGACCCACACTGCAGTACTAACAGACCAAGAAATATCCTGATATGATAAAAAGGAGTTATCCTGAATGAATTTCCTGCAATTTTTCATCTTTTCAAGCAGAAACGTATAGTATTTTCAATTATTCTGAATTCTTAACCCGTTAGCACCCGAAATAAACAAGCCCAGCTGCAAAATCCACAGTTCTGAGCTCCGCCCACCGACCCATCGTAGTCAACCAATGGGAAAGCAGAATAGCCTTTCGAGGAGGTCAAGAGCTATATAAGCCAAGTTTTTTCATCCGCTCTGGCATTTGCAGACTTGTCATTACAGGAGATGTGGCCCCCCGCCGGGGCTAAAGCGCTCAAAAATTGTAAATCTATATGGATAATAAAAATATGAAAATTGAAAGATTATAAAGAACCGACGAAAAATCCAAATACAATAGATGAAATGATATCCGGGAGAGGGAGTTGAACGTGAGTACGTAGAGTAGGAACGAATAGCAAAACGAGAATTCTCACAAAAAGAAAAAAAAATGGGAGAAGGAACAACAAAATAATAAAAAGGAATGATATAAGACCCGTAAAGACTTGTAATGCAAAACTACCATCGGTAATGAATAGATGAACAGACACATGAGCGTGTGAACAAATATGAATAAAGGAAAAATGTTTACGAAAACGTTCGAAATCCAGGAGTTCAAAGAAAGAAAATAAATCTTTATGGTGGGCGTAGGTCTGCTGACCATTTTGTAGTTGAAAAAGGATATTTATGTTTTCCTTCGTTGTGTGCAAAAAATAGTTGTGCTTTGATTAGGTTATTATTATGGTTTCTCAAGCCAAGGAAGAAGTTTCTGGAGAGATCAGTAATGTTTTTCTTTTATCTGTGTTGACTATTATGCTTTATGCTAATATGAGGTTGAAATTCAGTCATACGATATGAAAAGTAATATTTTAGGCAAGTACGAGGTTACTCATAGAAGCAAAAGTAATGCTTTAGGCTAGTACGAGGTTGAACTTCGATCAAATGATAGGTAGCCTGGTGGTCAATTTGTTAGCGCTCTATCCTTTGGTGCCACAGGCTTCAGGTTCGAATCTTGGCGGTGGCATGGATGTTTGTTAAAGGTTCGGAATCCACGTTAAACTTTAGGTCCCGGTCTAATTAGCCCAAAGTGTGCACAAAATGACCGTAGATCGATAAACCAATCAATCATATGATATCAAAAGTAATGCTTTATGCCAGTATGAGGTTGTTTCAATCGTGTGATATCAAGAGTAATTAAATGAAAAAAGATATTCGAAAGCAATTAAATGAAACTAAAAAGATATTAAATGATTATTTGATTTCAACTCAAAATTTATAATTTTTAACTTTTCTTTTTAAGTTTTATTTCTATGCATTTGTTCAAGTTTTAATAAGAGGACAATATTTTTTAGTTTTCGATACTTTTTTTAATTGTAATAGATTTTTTTAATTGTAATATTTATCGAAAAACAAACCAATTCAATAAAGTAATACTTCCTTATTTTCATATATAAATATTCGTATGTTACAATAAGAAATGTTGAAAATGTAGATTTTATTTTTAACTTATTTAAGGTTATTGAATAAACTTTTTAAAATAATTAAAATATTTTAAGTAGCATATAATTATAAATTTCTAATAACATAATACTAATAACATCAAATACAAATTCCAATGTGAATTATCTAAATTTAATTTAAAAAAATTTTGTATTATAAACTCATGTTTGTGAAAATTGCAACACCATGAAGGACTTACGCGAGTGAGCTGAACTTTTCAGGAAATGCAAATTAGCGCATGATATGCAAATGATTAGAATTTCAAATCCGTAGCTCATGCGTATGCTGAGCAACGCCCTCTGAACGGCGGATGGATCCGAATAAATAGACGGCTGTAGCGAGGCGTGTATGGTTATCGGTGGTTATCTGCTAGTGGTAAACGTTAGCTCAATCGTTACTTATGCCTCTTCGACGAAAGAGCGAGATTTGAACAATTTAGAGAGTTTGAACGGGGGAGAATCATCGGCCTTCGTGAAGCTGGATTGTCTTATCGTGCAGTAGCCGCTCGTGTGCAGCGTAACAGCAGCACAGTGATGCGTCTTTGGAAGCAGTGGACGGACGAGTGTCGGACAACTCGGAAATCCGGGAGTGGACCCCGAAATGTGACGTCAGCTCGCAATGATAGACACCTGGTCCGCATGGCGCTGACGGACCGTATAGCTTCCTCTAGACAATAGGCAGCACAGTGGTCAATAGCTACAGGTGTTTCATTGTGTGCTTCATCAATTCGTAGACGTCTGCTGCTTTTTCTCCCTAGCGCGCATGCTCATAGGAAACATAATTTCCTGTGAGCATGCGCGCTAGGGAGAAAAAGCTAACGGACTTCCTACGGTAACTAACGTACGGTATGCAAAAACTCTGTATTGTCTCTGTATTGCCAGTTGCATTAGGAAAAAAGTTTATCGATATCATATGAGCTTACATATTAATTATATCATAATTTAATGCATATTCCCGTTAACCCTTAATTATAGTAGGGTAAGTGGATATTTAACCGCGAGTTATTGGCAAATACAGCTGTAAGTTATGTTATAGTGCAAAATTGCGCAATCCTAATGTTTCAAGACATCTATCTTTTGTTTTGACTCATCTTTCAATTTTTAGGCTAACCTAATATATTGTAAATTATAACTACCTTTCTAATTTTATACGTTGACAGATATGAGTTTTATTTCAGTTGAGTATTCTACCTATTGTAAAAATAAGATGGGAAAAAAAATTTTTTCAAGCAAAGATCGAGTTGTGATTGGTACAGTTCTTGATACATAAAAAAAAAAAAAAAAAGTTACAGAAAGGTGCAATTACGTTATCTACAGAACAATTAAAGTGCAACAGAATGACCCTATCAAGAATTTGAAAACTTGTTCCCGAAAATAATTGTCAAAGGGAATCTTATACTAATGTTGATTCTTTCAAAAAAATTAAACTGTGCACGTAAATGCCAAGATTATGGAAAAAAAAAACATATATATATTCCTCCGCAAAAGAGGCGCCAAAAATCAACAATTCACGCTATTGAAGTTCCCAATTTTTTTTTTTCTAATGCAGCTGTCAATACCGAGACAGTTAATCTTTGTGAAATATGTAAGGGCTGCACCGACGTTACTCACTTTACACTACTCCCACAATGCTCTATGATCCTATTAGACCAGGATCTACTGTTTTAAAGTGGTTTCGAGCATCTACAAACATCCATGGCACCACCTGGACTCGAACCCGAAACCAGTGATACCGAGCGCCAGAGCGCTAGCCACTCGGCCGTCAAACCCGTTCCCAAATCTATATTCCGAATTTTGGAAAAAGAAAATCTACAAAACGAGGAAATCCATATGCATTTTAAGCTTTCGCATATAGGGAAAAGCAAAGCTTCGCAGTAAAAAGAGATCCTATCTACATGTTTAAAATGCAATAACGAAATTATTATAAAATCCCGAAACTATCAGAACACAACACTGAAAATAAAAATTGGGAGTCATATTTTTAATTTTTTTTAAATTTAATCTAGTTTATTGATAATAAATATTGCTTTCTGTATTTATATTTCCTTTTACATACAGTAAATGAAGATAGGGAAGTATGGCAACCATTTTATTAAATTAAAAATATAGAGAAAAAAATAATGCAAGCGGTCATTTTTATTTCTAAATGATATAATATAATTATTCTTTTACTTCTTCCTATGCTAGGCTTCATTTGTAAATGTGGACCACTCTCCAATAGGCGGAACAAGCATTTTAATGTATTAAAAAAGCTCCTGTGGCCGAATGGCTAGCGCTCTGGCGTTCGGTACCACAGGTATCAGGTTCAAATCCCGGCTTTGTCCATGGGTGTTGTAGTGGTTCGGAATCCACTTTAAGCCGTAGGTCCCGGTCCTAATAGGATCGTAGAGCGCTGCGGGGGCAGTGTTACTCCGTGGCTTACCATCAAGTTATACGCGCCCCCTGGTAACAATGGTGCAGCCCTTATGGCAAAGATCACGGTCTATTTGCCAGCTGCATTAGAAAAAAAAAGCTCCAATTACAATATGCCACACTTGCCGATTTCGCACAATTGGCGATTAAAATGCCATTTTTATTTCTAAATGATGTCAGTACATATTCTTTTATTTCATTCTGTACTAGACTTTATTTATCAATTTCGTACACAGTCCAATATGTAAAACAATTTTGTATATAAAAAAAGCTCCAATTACAATTTGCCACTTTTGGCGATTTTCTCACATTTGGCGACTAGCACCCGTTTACCAAAATGTGCCAGCGAAACTTCCACTTGATTAGGTTTCACCAGCTTACATAAGATAATTCTTAGGAAAGCAAATTGACAGCTGGTTAAGTTACATGCATTTTGCATTGACTGTGCCATGCACAATTTTACATTGACTGTGCCTTTTCTTAAAAATTGTAACATCATGAAAAATTTCATTTTTCATTTGCTTAGTAATTAGACGTTTTTTTCTTCCAGGAAACAAGACGGAGAGGACTGAAGCCAACCCACAAAAGCTTCATCATTTGGCATGTGTTGATGGCGGCCTATTTCCTCTTCAATTCCTTCTCCAAGGGCGATTCGATTCCCCAGAACTTCAACATCGTCGACTTATCTTATGTTTTCGACAACACCACCATTTACTGGGTGACAGAGCCAACGCTTAAACTGAACGTGACGCACAACGGAACCTTGCCCGGCAAGAACTATTGGTGAGTTTTGAAATCTGTAAAAGATAATTATGCAGAGCATTTGTAACTTGTTTTGATAAGTTTCGAACTTGATAGTACCCATAAAGACGAGCAATTTTTGCTATGGAAACCACAGGTGAGAAATCTTATAAAAAAGAATTTTTATTTTTTCAAAATTCTAGGAATTAAAGTCAATATTAAATGTTGTTGTTGCTAATTCACCTGGTGTAGGCCCCTAAACCAGATCCAAAAAAGCATATCGTATTAGTGGACTGATGGCCAATTCGTTAGCGCTCTGACCATTGGTACCACAGGTTCCTGTTGATTGGTTTGGTTTGTCGTTCTACGGTCATTTTGTGCACACGAGGGCTAAATAGACCGGAACCTACAGTTTAACGTGGATCCCGAACCACTCATAAGCATTCATGCCACAGCCAGGACTCGAACTAGAAGCATGTGTTACCAAAGGCCAGAGCGCTAGCCAATTGGCCATCAGGTCGCAGGCTTCTGTTCGAATTCTGGTTGTAGCATGTATGTTTGTTAGTGGTTCGGAACTACAGGTCTCTATCTAATTAGTACAAAGCGTGCACAAAATGACTATAGAGCGACCAACCTATTTGATTACACGGGCTAATTATTATCAATTATCTGATTATACCTATATATAATATACATTAAAATATACAGTCTGATGACCGTGTGGCCAGCCTTTTGGCGCTCGGTAACACAGGTTTCGGGTTCGAGTCCCGGTGGGGCCATGGATGTTTGAAATGGTTCAGAATCCACTTTAAACCCTAGGTCCCGTCTAATATGACTGTAGAGCGTTGTGAGGGAGGGGGGGCTAGTGTTACTCGCGTCCGTAGCCTATCTTCAAGCTACACGTGCCCTCTGGGTAATCCTAAATGAGTAACAACGGTGCAGCCCTTGCTTATGCAATAAAGATTAAATATCTCTGTATTGCCAGCTGTATTAGAACAACATTAAAATATACAATTTTCTTTTCCTTGTCTTAAACTGTATATGACATCTGTTAATTTAGTATTGTTATTTTTATAGGACGAAATTTTTTATAAACAAATTTAGAGTACAAAGATGACTTAAGTTAGTGCCACTACTACACTTTTAAAATTCTAAAAAAACTTTGTTATGTAAAAAATTTTTTTCCTTATGTAGATAGGAGTTCAATAAAATTCAATTAATTTATTTCACGAATTTTTTTGTTCAGTGAAGTTCATGGTACATGAAATAACGGTAAGGAGTTGGGAGTCGGTATAAAAAAAAAATTCTACTCTGGAGTCGAAATGTTTTGTACATCTCTCCGTCCCTGTTGGAAACTAGTGTCGTATTCCTAAAGCCGCATTCACACTGAAGCGTTTAAGTTGAGAGGCGTGAAGCGTTGACCAATCACGAGCCTTGGCGCACTCCGTCACAGGCTCATGTTGGTCGACGCTTCACACCTCACCACTCAACGTCTTGGTGTGAATGCGACTTAAGAATTAGTGTTAAATTAAATGTTAAGGAGTGCAATTGTAGTATGGTATTTGATGATCGTAGTATGGTATTTAATGTCTGGCGCTTGGCACCACAGGTTTTGGGTTCGAGTTCCGGCTGAGGCATGGATGTTTGTAGTGGTTTGGAATCCACTTTAAAACATAAGTGCCGGTCTAATTTGGTCATAAAGCGTTGTGGGGTTAGTATTACTCCGCGTCCGTAGCATATCTTCCAGCCACACGCGTCCCGGTAGTGCTAATTGAGTAACAACGGTGCAGCCCTTGCTTATGGCATAAAGACAACTGTATGTATTTGCCAGCTGAATTAGAAAAAAAAAACAGCATCCTTCAATAATACCAGTAATTGGTATTCCACTTTGGCTGCTAGAAAAGAGTGGCTTCAAAACACATCCAACAAGCACAAGTCATCACTTTTGACGTCATTTCTTTCCATTTGGTAAAGCACATTGCCGTCAAGCATTTATGGCACGCAATTTTTTTTTTTTTTTTTTTTTTTATGAAAATGGCAAAAACAGTTGCAGCTTATTGACATATTAAGGTTGAATGGAAAGCCATTTTGTTCCTTCATTGTTAGATGTTGAAACATAGCGGTGGTCTCATGCTTTTTGAATTAATAAGAAAGAGATAAATAAATGCCTTTTTTTAAAAGTGTTTATTTAATAAAATTATAAAAAAAATTGAGAGTAGGTGTTGATGAAATCAGTTGCATGTAATCAAAAAAAATAAAACAGAATGAGCAAAGGTCAAATTAGGAGAAAAAATAGCTTGGGAGAAAAGCGAACTTTTTTCATCCAGGCAGTTGCTAGGAATTAAAATATTTAGAACAGTGCGAGGTCTTTTGCTATGTTTGCGGGAAGAGATATCATAATCGTAATTTTGTAGGATATTTAAACAGATGTTTCGCATATCATTATAGAATTTAATGGAAATTTTGTGAACAGATTGTCTTAAATCGAGACAGCACGTCTAATATCTTTACGAAAGCACCAGGGTGAATTCGTTAACATTCTAATAGTTTTGTTCTTAAGCCTTTGAATAATTTTAAAATTAGTACGTGCAACATAATCCCAAACTGAGCTTGCATAAGCTGATACCGAACGAAGATAATGGAAGGCCATCCGAGGCAAATGTTGATCTTATGTTTCAGATTATTACCGTAGCACATGAAGTATTATATGCACGTGTGATCTCTGAAAGATCTCGTGGCGAGAATAGTTGTTGCAGCTTATAAAACAAAGATGACGCCAGAAGGTGTGCCAGTTTTTCGTTCGCTGATGTTCGAATCCTGGCAGTGTCATGGATGTTTGAGTGGTTCGGAATCCACATTAAACTGCAGGTCCCGGTCTGTTTAGTCCTCGTGTGTACAAGATGACCGTAGAGCAACAAACCAAACCAATAGGTTTTCGTTCGCTGATAGATGAATAGTGCGCAGCTGATGGCCGAGTGGCCAGCGCTCTGACGCTCGGTACCACAGGCTTCGGGTTCGAGTCCAGGCGGTGCCATAGATGTTTGTAGTGGTTTGAAATGCACTTTAAACTGTAAGTCCCGGTTAAATACGATCGTAGTGCGATGTTCAGAGGCCAGACAGACTTCTCATCCACATCATTGTCAAACTGTATAGGGAACAACTCGGCTCTAGGCACA